>CM038118.1:31683506-32283506 GCA_001642375.2 Mentha longifolia | reverse complement strand
ATGAAACGCACTATATCTAATCTAAACATATGCATACAAAAACATTGGTAAGGTAAATAAAGTTTTTCGTTTCGTATTCTTCATAAGAATTAAATCACAAACATATAATATGCTAGCATTTTTTCCTAAACAAATATGTTGGCATTTCTACAAACACCTCAAACTAGACATCAACAAAGAGGGAGACCAAGTGAACTAGGGACTAGGGAGTTGAGGTTCTTTGCCATTAATTATGTTACTAGCTAATAAAAACAAAATCAATAAAAAATCTCACAATCTATAATAGAAAGACAAATTCAATAATGTGCAGTAAATAAAATACTATTCCCTCCGTCCCGTTCAACTTGACACGTTTATTAAATGGAATATATGTGAGTATAAAATAATAGAAACGTGTTAAGTTGAATGGAACGAAGGGACAATATAATTGCTCATTATGTTGCTATAAGATATAATTTCCATCCTTTATACAACTTGTGGAGACTCTAAACTTTCAACGTACAGAAGAAGTGACGTGTGGCTGCCGTACTTCCTGAGGAACCGAAAAACATTATCTTGAGGATAGTAAACCAGGATTGTTAATCCAAAGAACACCAAAATCTCTCCATCTGTACCAACTATCAATGGGGCCGAAAGCGGTCGATGAAGTAGCTCAAGAACAAGGTCGAGAGTCACCAATCTCTCCCAACAATCTTTCATAACCCAAACTTCGGTGCCTCTTCCACCATTGTCATATAGCACAGAAAGGCAACCCCCAAGCACTCCCAAAAACTCCTCACCGCCATCCCGTCGAGCAACGGGAAGCTTAATACTTCCAAACACCTCACTCTTCAAGTCCAAGAAAAGAATATCATCCTTCTTACACCAATGAAGCTTCTCACCTACAAATAACCCTGCTTGGCGTGAAGGCAAGGACAAGTCAAACTCCCCTATTGTTTTCCATGATTTTGTCTTTGAGCTATAAAGATGACCAACAAACTTAGAAAAATCACTATTGCGAAAAGACACAAACACCTTGTACTCGCCACTCGATTCGAGCCAACCAAACCCAGAATCACATGCACTGGAAGGGTAGATTGTAAAAACTTGTGGTAATTTCTTTGAGATTCTAGTGGATGGGTTCCACATGAGAAAATTTGCTGGAAACATGAGGATGCAGACGAGCCCGTTGCAGCAACCCAAAACTAGAGCTGGGTAGGTCCAGGGAATATTCATTGCATTATCTAAAGGGGTTGGATCGATATGTGGTTCCTTCAGCAAAGACTGAAGAGAACGTTGCAGCGGCAGTGGCGGCTCTTGATACGTAGGTTCTATGATAACCCTTTGGTGGGGAAAAGATTGGTTTTTCATTGAATTTTGGTGGTGAGTTTCGATGAATTGTTTGCTGTCGATTAAAGAACGCCATGGTTTCGAAACGCACCTGAATTTCAAGAGTGATTTCACCTCAAGTCTTGTTAATATTTCTTCATCTATAATCTCTTGGGAAGAGTGGAGGCTTTGATGTTTTGGCTCTCCATCTCCGACGGTTTGAATCCTTTTTGGGTAGAAGGTAGGGTTTTATTATGTGCAAGACCGAATGTTTATAGGTTTTTAATAAATTTTCATTTTAGGTCAAATCTATCCCAAAATTAGCACATTTGTTCCAAATCTATCATGTTTGGTCAAATTTATCCCGAATTATATAAAATTATTCAAATCTATCGTCATAATAAATTGAATGAGTCAAATATATTTTATTGTCATCTATACACACTCTCAACAACATTTAAATATAAATACGTATTAATTTTTTGGCTCTAATATTGTCGAAAGCATTTTTATTTTTTTTTAATCAATGTGGAATACTTGTGACTCTTTCAATTAATTATATTTATATCAAGTTTACAACGAGTTTAGTTAGCTATCTTATCGACACATAAAAATTCGTCAGATGATAGATTTGAAGCAAATATATTAATTTGGGATTGATTTGCATATTTTGCCTAATTTTAATGATTCTTCTATTTCTTTAATCTAAATAACCAGCTGTGGTTATTATCTAATTTTTATGTAAGGGTACCACTTTTTTTTTTTTTTTTGATCGGGCAAAATTAGTAGTTAGCGGGTTAGTAGTTAGTACATCTCCAGACTCCCAGAATTACTTCTCCCAAAATTCGTTCCCTCCAGGGATCGAACCCGGGACCTAGTGCTTTGCAGGCAAGTCTCGTGGCCATTGGGCTAAAACCAATGGTTATGTAAGGGTACCACTTGAAATAATAATAATAATTTTTATGTAAGGGTACCATAAATTCACGATCTACCATGGAATTGGGCTAGATCAAGCCTTCCGGGCTCGGTCGAGCATTCCAGCCTCGAATGGCTTGATCTAGCATCAGTTTGCCTTGTTCGAATGGGGCTCAATCGAGCATTCCGAGCTCAAATGGCTCGATCGAGCCTCAGCTTACAGCATTCGAGGGGGGCTCGATCGAGCCTCAGCTTACAGCATTCGAGGGGGGCTCGATCGAGCCTCCTTGTGCTGGGCGGGGTGGAACGAACTCATTAAGGATATTTTTGTTCAATCAATCGAAAGTGGCTAGAATTTATATATTTATGTTAGTGACTACTATTTAATTCTCACTAAAAATAATGGCTATTATGCATTCTACCTCTTAATTTTGTATAATTTTTAAAATAATAAAAAGTATTAAAATTTTAATAATTATATACCCTTATTTTAGATGTATTAACAAATGATTAATAAAAGTGAAATCAAAGTGATGCTGTAATTGCAAGAATTATAAAGTAAAGTCAAATGTGTCCATTGTTATCTTACCAACACAAAGCAAGATGTTATTAACATGTTCCTCCTTTAAAGAGGGAAGGAAAAAAAAAAACACCTAGTGATCTAGGGAGCTGAGTTTCTATGCAATCAAGTTTCTAGTCCCAATGTCCCATAAAAACAAATTCAAGAAAAAATAATCATCATGAGAGAATCAAGTGCATAAAATGGAGCCGTCTAGATAAGTGAACGTTATATCAAACCATTGAACAACTTCAAAGTTTAACAAAAGATTATAGTAACCACTATGTGCTTTACTTGTGTGCATGCATACATGTATCATTAAACTGTGATAGGAACACAAAATCAATCAATCCAAAACTCTAAAAAAACAAAGTTAAAAAAAAAAAAAAAAAAAAAAAAAATCTTCCTAACAAATACTACTTGAGAAGCAAAGCGCTAGCATTCATAATCAAATCAAATTAGCTATATACTGCGCATATATATTGTCAAGAATTCTGTTCAAAGATAATAGTTCCATATTTCACAAAAATTTGGGGGAGACTAAACTTTCAACGTAGAGATGCTGCGACTGGTAACGGCAGAAGACCTTGGGGCAGCGTAACGCCTCATCTAGAGAAGAGTAAATCAAGAAAGTGGATCCACGGAACAGCAAAATCTCTCTGTTTTGAATTAGGGCAAAAGGGGATGAGAATGGCCGTTCAAGAAGCTCAAGAACATGACCAAGAGTCACTAAGCTCTAAGATATAATTTCCATCCTTCATACAACTTGTGGCGACTCTAAACTTTCAACGTAGAGATGAAGTGACGTGGAGGGGCTGTACTTACTGAGAAACCGAAAGACATTATCTTGAGGATAGTAAACCAAGATTTTGATTCCAAAGAACACCAAAATCTCTCCATTTGGACCCACGATCAACGGGGCCAAAAGCGGTCGATGAAGTAGCTCAAGAACATGATCGAGAGTCACCACTCTCTCCCAACAATCTTTCATAACCCAAAGTTCGATGCCTCTTCCACTGTAATAGTATAGCACAGAGAGGCAACCCCCAAGCACTCCCAAAAACTCCTCACCGCAAACCCATCGAGCAACGGGCAGCTTAATACTTCCAAACGCCTCACTCTTCAAGTCCAAGAAAAAAATATCATCCTTCTTACACCAATGAAGCTTCTCACCTACAAATAACCCTGCTTGATATGAAGGCAAGGAGAAGTCAAACTGCCCTATTGTTTTCCATGATTTTGTCTTTGAGCTATAAAGATTGCCAAGATACTTAGAAAAATCATCATTGGGAAAACACACAAACACCTTGTACTCGCCACTTGATTCAAGCCAACCGAACCCAGAATCATAGGCAGGTCTAGTAGAGACTTGTGGTAATTTCTTTGAAATTCTAGTGGATGGGTTCCATATGAAAAAAAAATCCCGAGACGTACGGATGCAGACCAGCTCGTTGCAGCAACCCAAAACTCGAACTGGGTAGATCAAGGGAATATTCGCCGTTGCACTATCTAAAGGGGTTGGATCGATATGTGATTCGTTCAGCAAAGACTGCAGAGAACATTGTAGCGGATGTAGATACTTAGGGTATATAGTGACCATTTGGTGGGGAAAAGATTGGTTTTTCATTGAATGTTGGTGGTGAATTTTGATGAATTGTTTGCTGTCGATTAAAGAACGCCATGGTTTCGAAACGCACCTGAATTTCAAGAGTGATTTCACCGTAAGTCTTGGTAGTATTTCTTCATCTATAATCTCTTGGGGAAGAGTGATGTTTCTGACGGCTTGCTTCGGCTGTCCATCTCCGGCGGTTTG
Source organism: Mentha longifolia (assembly GCA_001642375.2). Lineage (NCBI taxonomy): Eukaryota > Viridiplantae > Streptophyta > Magnoliopsida > Lamiales > Lamiaceae > Mentha > Mentha longifolia. The sequence continues at coordinate 32,278,911 of CM038118.1, read as the reverse complement.
AATCCTTTTCTGGGTGGAAGGTAGGGTTTTATTATATGCAAGACCTAATGTTTATAGTAGGGGTGAGCACAGGTCGGTTAACCCACCTTTTTACACCTAAAAACCTTACAAAAAAACCCACCTTTTTACACCTAAAAAAACCGACCATACAGTTTTTTATCGGGTCGGTTAACCGATATAAATTAAAGAATAAAGACCAAAAATCATGAAAGCGGTTAACCTAAAAATCGGGCAGGCAAACGGTTAACCATAAATAAAAGAAATATTCTATTTTTTATAGTTCATAATAGGAAAATTCGAAAGAATTTATATCTTAGAATATACATGCAAAATAAATAATTTACAAAAATTAAAAAATAATAATAAAATTAAATTTCATAATCCTAATAGAATAAGCTTTGAAATAACTTGAACTAACAATCGAGCTACCTTCAATTGCTTATTAACTTTTGGCTCCATCAATACTCAGAATTGGGTGATCTTCTCTCAAACTTTGTTAGTAATATCTAATAATATATATAAATAATATAACATAATATAATATAATATAATATAAATCATATATTTATTTAATTGGTACCGGTTCGGTTAACCGCCGGTTTTTAGGCATAGAAACCTGAAACCGAACCGTTAGAGTCGGGTTTTGAAAATTAGAAATAAAAACCGAACCATACGGTTCGGTTACCTATATTTTCGGATCGGGTTCAGTCTGGATAGTCGGTCAGCTCGGTTTTTTGGTTTCTTATGCTCAGCCCTAGTTTATAGGTTTTTAATTAATTTAAAGACAAATATGCAAATCTATCCCCAAGTTATCATATTTGTTCCAAAAAGCTAAATTAAATTAATATAATTAATTAAATGATCGAGTCAAACATATTTTGTTGTGATCAAATATGGGCAATTTTAAGCATAGCCCCTGTTTTTCTCCTTATATCCCCTTATTTTTAAAAATTAATAAAAATACTATTGTCCTCTATTTAGTGATCCAAAATTTTGGACACAGAATTTTATATAGTTTGATAATTTATTAATAAATTAAAGTGTTAAAATAAAATAATTGTAAGCTCATCTAATATGTTTAATAGTATAATCACCTCGATCATCGAGAACGCATACTAGCCCTAGCCCATTGCAGCAACCGAGAATTCAAAAATTCGTAGACGCAGGTATTTATATGAGCATCTAAAGAGGATGGAGGGGTAGATTGTTCATTCAACGACTGCAGAGAACATTGATTTGGCCTCTCGTGCATGTTGTGTAGAATGACACTTTGGTGGGGAAAAGATTGGATTTTTGTTGAATTTTTTAGGTGGGCTTTGATGAATCTTTTGTTTCCGATTATAGAATTCCATGATTTCGCACCTGATCAAGAGTGATTTCACCGGAAGTTTTGATAGTACTTTTTCAATGATCTCGTGAGGAAGAAAGAGAGATGGTTGCGGTTTGGAGTTTTTAGGGTTTGAAGGGGCCAGGGATTCTTATGGGTTTAGGTAATCGGTTTAGACTTCTAGTCCATCTAAGAAATTTATAAATTTAATTTTATTTATCTTTATTATAAAGTAAAAAAATATTAATTTTTAGCTTTTTTTTTAATAATTAAACATAAAATTATAAGACTCGAACTCCACACGCAATCTTTTAGCTATTTTATGGGCTTAGGTAATTGGATTATAATGGATTGACAAATTTTGAGGAAAAACATTGGATGAGATCATGTGTTCTGGTGGCTGGATCATATCGCATAATTAGTACTTGTCTCAGTTCAATTGTTCTACTTTGTTATTTTATATCTCATATATATTTAAAGTATGAGATAATTGAACTAAGACGGAGAGAGTATCAAATTGAGGAATAAAGTGCGGATCAATAACATATATTGTCATATCCTCTATTTTTAATCGTACAAAGTAAATATGCGAGTAGACTAGATAAAATTACTCAATTCGGCCTAATTAATCACTCAAAATAAACACCCCCAAGGCATGGCTGGAATGCAGGAATGGTTCAGAAATTAAATAATCATTCTTGCTTTCATTCCTAATCCTATGGTTGTTACTGCTTTCCAATCAGGAATGATCATTCCCATAGGAATCGCTAATCTCCTCAACTTTGGATTACCTATTCCTCCCACTCCCCTAGTTATTAGTTAATTCTCACTATCAGGAATGAAATTTATTCGACTTTTGAAGAATATATCCTTACTCTTATAAGTTATGATATTGAAATAACTTTATTAAACTTTGTCGGGAACCTTGTTCGGGTTAGGCCGAGTCGGGTAGGGTAGGGTCGGGCCGATCTTGGCACATTGGGCCAAATAAAGAAATCTAAGATATATAATTTTGGGAGGCACTTGTATCAGCTCGGACTCATATTATGGTCCATTGAATATTTTTATAAGGTCTTCTTATTTTGAGTTGTGGGCCAAGTGGATTAATTGAGTCAGGTGATTTATTTTGCTTTCAAGGCTTGACCACACTATGCGCCGGACTGATACAAGTTTTTATCTATAATTTTTGTGTCGTATTTTTGGACTGCAAGCGGATAAAGGTGGCAAAGAACCAGTCTGGCCCGGCCCGGCGCGCTCAGAGCCCTATGGGCTTTTAGAGAAAAATATATCAAATTTGATCAGGCCGATCTAAAATTTTATCGAGCCAAAATTAATTATGGTACGTTTCTATCCAAATTAATGTTATAATGTAAAATGATCGTGTCGGCTAACCTTTGGCCCACCGACCCAAGTTTGGCCCGCTATATTGGGCCTAGGCTGTGTTAGGCGTATAAATTCAACAGGCTTGAACCGGTGATACTTTGCATTATAATATAATTTAATTAAAAAATTTATCATTCGAGTCCTTGCGAATACCAACCGTATGAATTGAATCACTTGATCCATTCCTTTCTCATTCTCATTTCATTTCTAAATTCATTCCATTTCTCCTAAATTTCATTCCACCATACCGGTCATCACCTAAAGATTCTAATCCCATTTCTATCTTTTTATTTTAACTATTACTAAGTTTAAAAAAGTAGTTTTAGTTATTCCATTGTACCAACTACATCCACACTCGCGACATAATATATTCTTAATATAATTTATATTAATAAAATAATACATTGTGAGAGGTTGCAATATTTACTTGAAAAATCCACCCATGAGATATTTACTTGAAAAACTTCGGTTTCTTGAGCGTTCAAGGCTCGTGCTTGAATGTATGTCTAAAAAAAATAATCTCAAGCAATGATCAACTCTCAAAAGCAAACCTACAATAACAGAAAGAAAGAAAGAAAAAAAAAAAGTAATCAAGTTCGGAGTTGCTTCACCATCCAACCAAGAAAACAGTAAGAGAGTAAACATGTATAAATGCTACTCCCTCAATCTGTCACAATCTACTTAAGCCCACTCTAATGAGATCTCATGAGTCAATTATAATAATGAAATGATTCAAATAAAGTGGGACGGAAAGAGTACTTGAAAAAAAAAAAAAAAATCATACCCCTCTCCTATAGAGGTGATACTAAACTTTCGATACAGAGATCTGAACCATAATATGGATTCGAAACCCTACACCATTGATCAAATTCCACATACGAAGTCATAGTGTCAAGTATCTTGGTATACAGAATCCCTCCTTTTCCTCCTCTGCCAATGCAAAATGGGGCCAACGATGGCGAAGTCCATAGAGGAAAGTAATTATTATCGATAACCATGACTTTCTCCCAAGAATCCTTCACCCCATATTCCTTCATAACCCAAATATCATGGCCACTCTTAAGAGAAAAACTCATTAACAGAAGATCTCGAAGCACGCCTAGATATGAATCTGGGAACCGACCCCCATAAAACGAGTATGGTACAACTTCAACAACTCCAAACTCCTCTCTCTTCAAGTCGAAAGCATCAATCTTCACTTCACTCGGATCGCGATCGTCACTCAACCAGTGAAGCTTCTCTCTTACTAACCCCCCCCCCCCCCTTGTGGATCTTCATAATAAACATCATCCATATAAATCTTCTTCCACGACTCACTCTTCGAGCTGTATATATAACGTGCAGTTCGCGGCCCTTTGAAACTAACAATGGCGATGACCTTGAAATTGTAATCGCCACTCGACTCATCACAACCGAATCCATAATAAGAGAACGGTGTCGTCGTGTGTTTGCATATGCGGGGCAATTTCTTGGAGATTCTTGTGGAAGGGTTCCACAGTATGAATTCGTAACGGTTTACAAGAACACAAACCAGACCGTTGCAGCAACCGACGAGAGATACTTCATCGATAGGAAAATTGGTTGAACACTTTATATTTAAAGCATGATTTTTTTGTTTTTTATTGGACAACGAGGGAGGAGCACATCTCGCCACCATTTTTCTACGTCGTATGTCCACAGAGAACAGAAAGATCCTTTTTGTTGAATTTTGGAGGTGGGTTTCGATGAAAGTTTTGCTGTTGATTAAAGAAAGCCATGATTTCGAAACGTACTTGAATCTCGAGAGTGGTTTGACAGCGAGTCTTAATAGTATATCTTCGATGATATCTTGGGGAAGTAGATGTTGCGTTGAGTGCTTTCGAGCTCCATAGCCATGGGCGGCGGATGTCATTTCCAAGCTTCGACCTTTCGAGCTAGGGTTTAGAGGCTTTTAAAGCTATATATATGTGACGAGGATGATCAGAGGAAATCCTGCCCAAAAATATAATGTTTATTAATAAAATAAAAATATTATAATATGAATTATCATAATGAAGATTTAAAATTAAAATTTTATATATGTTTAGAAAATTAAAAAAAAAAAATTGGTCCTAGATAACCCTAGTTAACTAATACAACTAAACGTCAATTCAAAAAAGTAATTGTAAATCCTGAATGAATTACAAACCCTAGTAAACAATTGTAAACTAAAATTAAACCAAAATATGTTGCAGACGGGATCCTTTGTCCCGATCTCGGTGTCCCAACCATCTCACAAATCTTAATTTTTATTCGTTTATATTATTTTTTATATAAATAAAAAATGTTATGATAATATCAGGGGTATTGGCAAATAAATATATGAACTTTGCGGGTTTTATGGTTTTGCACACGAACTTTGACTCATTTCTAAAAAATACACGAACTTTTTGATCGTTGTTATTTTGCTACTGAGTCAAACTGAGTCACATTTTAGTCCTACGTGGCAGCCGGAAATCTTAGGTGGAGCAAATCGGTGGCGAATCAAAACGATGTCGTATTGAACACAGAAAAATGACGTCGTTTCAACCCAAATTAAAATAAATATATATTTTTAATTAACAAAAAATCATTTAAAAAAAATAGAATTGATATTCAAGAAGAAGACGAGTCCTTAGTCACGAATTTGCTAGCCCAGGCCAAAGCGAGATTCTCGTTCTCCTTTTTTCCCAGTGAAATAGTTCATTGCAAACACAATCAGGAACGAGACGCACGCAATTTCAACGCTAAACGAAGTAATCTTCCTTGTGAACTTCAAATCGGACACCAAATCCTAGGAGCTCAGACTGGACCCGACTCAGAAGCAGTGGCGACGGATTCAGTCACCACTTCACTCGGAGGGATTCCTTCAAATTCGTCTTCATCCCAGTACACAAACCCTGAAGTGGAAGCCGGCTTAGGGTTTTGATTGGACGGCGGAGATTAAATCTGGGACTCATTGGTCTGAGGGGGGCCGTGGTGCAACTCGGGGGTGTGGGTCGACAGAGAAATCGGAGGCGCAGAGGAACGAAGAGGCATAATGAACGGCGTCGAATCCCTTGAAGTCGGGCTTGGCGGCGGCAGGAGTGAGGTTTATCCGATATCTATTTCGTATGCCTATGATATCGTAGAAGCTCATGACGGCGACAGCCTCTGATAGAGTGTCGTTGAGAGTAGATCGGAGGTGGAGAGGGTGGGGCGGGGGCGGAAGGAGTCGAAGTGGGATGGAGTGGAGCGGGGGAAAGGAGAAGCGGGGAGAGAGAGAGGTAGGTTAGGGATGATGAAGTGGATTTTGAGAGTCAACTTGCCCATTCAGACGCCACGTCAATTAATGAGGACATGTGTACATACATCCGATGCCAGCTGGAAGTAATTTTGGTCGGAATTCGAATTTAGGATGAAATTGCAACGATCAAAAAGTTCGTGTATTTGTTAGGAACGAGTCAAAGTTCGTGTGCAAAACCGTAAAACCCCCAAAGTTCATGTATTTATTTACCAATAACCCATAATATCACAATCAATATATATATATATATATATATATATATATATATATATATATATATATATATAGAGGTGGGTTATATAGAAACCAAGTCCTCTTGTGTTAACTAAAAATAAATATAGACCATTGATTTATAAAATGTGTACGGTAGAGATAGATTTAGGATTAACTAAAATATTACAGTTATATGGATTATGAGGACATTGTGGTAATTATGCTTTACCATATGCGGATTACGCTAACGGCTAAACTCACGGAGATTTATTCGCATTAACATATGGTGGTTGTTTATCATTTCATAACACATTTATGTATCGCAATCTAATATTCAATTTACTAATATCGATAATTACTTTTTTCTTCAAGAAATAGTAATAATCACTTTCACCATTGGATATTATTGCATAATACTGCTTGATCCATTGCACATTATTGATTCAAATATTTTAATAATGTTGGTTTGTTGATTTATAAATATCATGTTATTGCATATTGTCTAATAAACTATTGCATATTTTTATATTGTATTGCAAAATATAGTTTTTGTTATTGCATAGTATATTTGACAAATTTATTGAATATTTTTTATACTGAAGTAGTATATAGTAATATATATTATTGCACAATATATTACTTCTTATTGCATAGTGATGGACAACTTATTGCTTATTATATAATAAATTATTGCATATTTTTATATTGTAATAACATCTAATACAAATGATTGCACAATATAATTTCTTTTATTGCATAGTATATGACATCTTATTGTATATTTTTACACTGAAGTAACATAACAAAAATTATTGCACAATAATATTTGTTATTGCATGGTGATCGATGGACAAGTTATTGCTTATTATAACTATATATGATATAAAATCCAATTCAAAACTAATCTCTTCAATATGAATTTAAAAGTGAATTGTATTTAATTTATTGATTACTTATGTAAAGTGGACCGAAATTGAAAATAATATACGTAGGAGCAGTCATTTACAAAACAATTAAAGAAAAAAGAATTTACTCTCTCTCAAAAGTCAAAACCACAAAAATTGAAACCAAATGTAGAATCCCATGAATTAAGGAAAAAATCGGTTATTAATACGTGATAAAATACTCATATGCCCTTGATATAATGAAACGTTCAATAACAACATTCCAACTGCTCCATTAATCTAGGCCATCGATCTAATGAAACGTACGTTCCAGATTTATTTCTAGTTAACACATAGAGATTTATTTCTATTTGATCCTCCTCCTATATATATATATATATATATAGGGAAAAGTTCACATGCAAATAAATCCTAGTGTGAGAAGTGCGAATTATGCTTAAAACTATACAAATCATGCTTACAGCTATACAGAATGCTTATAAGCACAAAATGCACCATAAGCATGATTCTGTATAGCTGTAAGCATAATTTTGTATAGTTTTAAGCATAATTCGCACTTCTCACACTAGGACTTAAATCTATATGAACCAAACTCTATATATATATATATATATATATATATATATATATAATACAATCACGCATCTTTCTCCTACATGGAATTTTCTATATTTTTCGCTATTATTTTCCTAAATTCTCGTGGCTTTGGCTCTATTAGGCAATAATTTAATCAATATATGTCATATGTTTGCTATCCCGAGAATATATTTTAGATTTCCTTATTTTCGTAACATATATTAACATAGGATGGTGATGATATAATAATGATAAAACAAATCAAATTTAACCGTATCTGATTCTAACACTTAGGGCCTTTTGGTAGATTAGTTAGAATAAACTAAGATAACTTAAAAGTAAGATAGTAGTAGAGAGTTGATAAGATAGTTGTGGAATATAGCTGTTTGGCAGACATGATTAGGAACCAACATAAAATATTCGACTATTTGGTAGCAATGCTTATTCACTAGATTAAAATCCTAAATTACCTTTGTGTCCTTGATAACATAACTAAATTACCCAAAAAAAAAGGCGTCATTCTTGAGCAACTCATCTTTTGAAGAAGCAGCATTCTTGCAGAAAATAACAACACAAATTCAGAAGCAAAATGTAAAGAAGCAAGGCATGGTGCGAGGGAGATCCAAGTTGTTAATTATCAACTCATCTTTAAATTTTGAGCAAGAATTATCAAAACTCGTATTAGAAGTGATAGGATTCTTGAGTTTTGAAAACTTATATTTTCAACACAGAAGCAAGAATTAGAGGCTTTTAAAGCTATATATATGTGACGAGGACGATCAGAGGAAATCCTGCCCAAACTATAATGTTTATTAATAAAATAAAAATATATTATAATATGAATTATCAAAATGAAGATTTAAAATTAAAACTTTATATATGTTTAGAAAAAAATTTAAATAAAATTGTCCTATATAACCCTAGTTAACTAATACAATTAAATGTAAATTCAAAAAAGTAATTGTAAATCCTGAATGAATTACAAACCCTAGTAAACAATTGTAAAATAAAATCAAACCAAAATATGTTGCGACGGGATCCTTTGTCCCGATCTCGGTGTTCCAACCATCTCACAAATCTTAATTTTCATTCGTTTATATTATTTTTTTATATAAATAAAAAATGTTACGATAATATCACAAATCATAATAGACATTTATAAAATAAACGTTGAATTTTTTTAATTATTATCTATCCTAATTTTGAATTTATCAACTCTGATATAACTAATAAAAGTAAAATTAAATACTAAAAAACATTACAAACTCTAATTGAATTAGTGAACCATATATAGGAAATAATTAACAGAAATCATTACAAATAAAAAAGTATTGAAAAAAATTCATAAAATAAATAAATAAAAAGTATTTAAATTTGGGGACAAAGTCGGAACGCTAAAATTGTAACAGATGATCCCAAATTTTCAAGTGTTGTAAATAAATACCCAACCTTAATAAATGATTTTAGCCTTGCCATATATGTAAAGATATCAGAAAAAACAATAGAGAATGACTCTATTGGCCCAAGACCGACAACCGAAACGGAAGAAGACAATCGAAAGAAGAAGACCCTCAAAAATGCAAAGGAAGAAGTAATTTAGTGAAGAAAAGATTGGAATTGAAAGACTTGTATTTACTGATGTTTTCGGCTGATTACAAAGCACAAGAAGAAGTCACATTTATACTACTACAAGGAGAATTCTAGACTCACTAATTAATGTCTTAGGGAACTGCAACAACAATCAACTAACTAATAAATAGATTATGCTCTAGACAAATCTAGAGATAAACTTTAGGTTTCCAAAATATCCACTTTAATTCTTCACAATATATTGTCAAGGAATCTGTTCTAAAATAATAGTAGTTCCATATTTCACAAAAATTCCGGCGAGACTAAACTTTTAACGTAGAGATGCTGCAGCTGGTAATGGCAGAAGACCTTGGGGCAGCGAAACGCATCATCTAGAGAAGAGTAAATCAAGAAAGTGGATCCATTGAACAGCAAAATCTCTCTGTTTTGAATTAGAGCATTTATTTGGCCTATCATGCATGTTGTGGAGAATGACACTTTGGTGGGGAAAAGATTGGATTTTTGTTGAATTTTTTTGGGTGGGTTTTGATGAATTCTTTGTTTACAATTATAGAATTCCATGATTTCAAAACGCACCTGAATCTCACGAGTGATTTCACGGGAAGTTTTGGTAGTACTTTTTCGATGATCTATTGGAGAATAGAGAGTGATGGTATTGAGCGCAACTGGGTTTGGAGTTTCTTAGAGGGAGAAGGAGAGTTTTCGAAGCTCCCTCTCATAAAAAAAACAATGTCAGAAACCAAACCAACGTAGCTCAGCTCAAACACCTCGAACTAGACATCAACAAAGAGGGATTTTTATGCAGTTACTAACATTATTCAATAAATCATAGGAACACAGATTCAATGAACCCTAACCCGATGAGATATTATTTTCCATACTTCAAAATCTTCTGACGACTCTAAACTTTCAATGCAGAGATATTATTTTCCATGTTTTTGTCTTTGAGCTATAAATTTTACCATCTGCAACGTAGAAAGTCGCAACCACCTTGTACTCTCCATATTCTAATTAATCTCATTGCGTGTTCATTGTATTTTTCGCAATCTCATTTTCCGCTGGGTATATATATACATTCAAAGAGGCACTCTATGAATGTAAACACCAAAAACGGCAAGAGCTAGCCAATTATTCCAGCATCAATGATTCTTGAAGGCTATTAACTGTGTTTATCATGTTTTTTTTTATGATATAATTAGATATGTGTATATAATAAAATGTATAGTGGTGTAGCATGTGCCCAAAGTTATCATGCATATCGATTCAAAACAAGATGCTATTGCATGAAACACCCTATATCTAGTCTAAACCATATGCATACATAAACTGATATAAGGTAAATAAAGTTCTTTCGTTTCGTTTTCTTCGAAAGAATTAAATCAGAAACATAATATGCTGGCATTTTTCCCTCAAAAAAAAATGTAGGCATTTCTACAAACACCTCAAACTAGACACATCAACAAAGAGGGAGACTAAGTGAACAAGGGAGCTGAGGTTCTTTCAATTAATTATGTCACAAGCCTATATAAACAAAATTAGGAAACAATCTCACAATCTATCATAGGAACATAAATTCAAAATTAATTGTCCAAAATTAAAATACTTCGTCCGTCCCAACGAACATGAGTCATTTACTGAATATATGTGGACAAAGGTAGAAATGTATAAATGCTATTATGTTGCTCTAAGATATAATTTCCATCCTTCATACAACTTGTGGCGACTCTAAACTTTCAACGCAGAGATGAAGTGACTTGTAGGCGGCCGTATTGCCTGAGGAACCGAAAAACATTCTCTTGAGGATAGTAAACCAAGAATGTTAATCCAAAGAACACCAAAATCTCTCCATTTGGACCCACTATCGATGGGGCCGAAAGCGGTTGATGAAGAAGCTCAAGAACCTGATTGAGAGTCACCACTCTCACCCAAGAATCTTTCATAACCCAAACTTCGATGCCTCTTCCACTGTTATAGTATAGCACAGAGAGGCAACCCCCAAGCACTCCCAAAAATTCCTCGTCCCAATCCCGTCGAGCAACGGGCAGCTTAATACTTCCAAATACCTCACTCTTCAAGTCCAAGAAAACAATATCATCCTTCTTACACCAATGAAGCTTCTCACCTACAAGTAACCCTACTTGGCATGAAGTCAAGGACAAGTCAAACTGCCCTATTGTTTTCCATGATTTTGTCTTTGAGCTATAAAGATTACCAACATACTTAGAAAGATCATCATTGACAAAAGACACAAACACCTTGTACTCGCCACTCGATTCGAGCCAACCAAACCCAGAATCACAGGCACAGGAAGGGTAGATTGTAGAAACTTGTGGTAATTTCTTTGAGATTCTAGTGGATGGGTTCCACATGAAAAAATTTGCTTGAAACGTGAGGATGCAGACCAGCCCGTTGCAGCAACCCAAAACTTGAACTGGGTAGGTCAAGGGCATATTCGTCGCACTATCTAAAGGGGTTGGATCAATATATGTGGTTCGTTCAGCAAAGACTGCAGAGAATATTGCAGCGGCTGTGGCGGCTGTTTATACTTAGGTTCTATAATAACGTTTTGGTGGGGAAAAGATGGTTTTTTCATTGAATTTTGGTGGTGGGTTTTGATGAACTGTTTGCTGTCAATTAGAGAACGCCATGATATCGAAACGCACCTGAATTTCAAGAGTGATTTCACCGAAAGTCTTGTTAGTATTTCTTCATCTATAATCTCTTGGGGAAGAGTAGAGGTTGTGATGTTTCTTCGGCTGTCCATTTCCGGCGGTTGAAATATAAAGGCCTTGGCCTTTATATTTTTTTGTTTTTCTTTTTTTCTTTTTTTGGATAAAACACTAATTAAATATTTATCCCGATCAAGTGTCGTGCTATATACAAGACCTTTATATTGTAGTTTCATATTTTCGGGTTTTCCATTAATTTTAATGATTCTTCTTCTTTTTTTTAATCTAAATATATTGTAATTTCATATTATCTAATCTTTATGCTAGGGGTACCATTGAAATATTCATCGATAAAAACTTTTAAATTTTTGAATAATAATAATAATAAGCGAGATTGATTGTCCTATTGCATAAATATATAGAAAAAAATTGTGGAAAATAAATTTATACACTATTTTATGAATAAAAATATTTTTTTTTTCAATCAGAGAGAGGGTGGATATTGCTAAGAACGAGGTTAACCACAAGAAATAGCTTCTTCTTCAAAATGTTCTCTTAACCAATTACCCTAGCCTTTTTATACATGTGTGGAGCAGAGGTTCTATGCAATTATGTTACCAGTCATACAAAATTAAATTCAAGACATAATCTCAAATCAGACAGTCAAAGCTGCACAAAATGGAGCAGTACAAATATAAGGACCTCTCATGTACTTTGCAAAGATATTACATCACAGATAGGAACACAAGTTCAATCCTTTTAGTTTTAAATAAATGCAATCAAAGCTCAAACACCTCGAGCTATAGGCATCAACAAGGGAGACTAAGCGCTCAAGCAATCATTAAAATATATATCGACAGAGAATCAAGTGCAGAAAATGGTGCCATCCAGATAAGAGAACGTTTCAAACTATTGAAAAAATTCAATGCTTGACAAAAGATTATATTAACCACAATATACTTTACTTGTGTGCATGCATGCATATAATTAAACTGTGATAGGAAGTTAGGAACACAAAATCAAACAATCCAAAACTCTATAAAAATTAAAAAAATTTAAAACAAATTTAAAAAAAAAAAAAAAAAAAGCTTCTTAACAATTACTTGAGAAGCAAAAAGCAAGCATCAATCCCCATATACTGCACATATTGTCAAATAATCTGTTCTAAGACTTTAATAGTTCCATATTTCACAAAAATTGGGGGAGACTAAACTTTCAACATATAGATGCTGCGACTGGTAACGGCAAAAGACCTTGGGGCAGCGAAACGCCTCATCTAGAGAAGAGTAAATCAAGAAAGTCGATCCATGGAACAGCAGAATCTCTCTGTTTTGAATTAGAGCAAAAGGGGATGAGAATGGCCGTTCGAGAAGCTCAAGAACATGACCCAGAGTCACTAAACTCTTCCAAAACCCATCTTTCTCAACCCAAACTCGATTCCTCTTCCCTTTAAACTATAATAAATCATGCAAAGGCAACCCCCAATCACTCCCAAGCACGTGTCGAAGTGAGGCTCTTGATCCGAGGGCACTTCCATCCTTCCGTACTCCTCTCTCTTCAAGTCGAAGGTGAGAATGAAGTTCTTGCAAGGCCAATGAAGCTTCCCACCTACAAAAACCCCCTCTTCGCAAGTGAAACGAAAATTGTTAGATTGCTTTATTGTTTTCCATGATTTTGTCTTCGAACTATAAACTTTACCGCCATATTGTAAGCCAGGAATAAGCGCAAACACCTTGTACTCATCACTCGATTCGACCCAGCCGAACCCATAAACCAAAACATCGTAGCCGCCACGAAAAATTCTCGGCAATTTCTTGGAGATTTTTGTGGAGGGATTCCACAAGAAAAAATCACCTCGTTCATCGAGAACGCAAACTAGCCCATTGCAGCAACCGAGAATTCGAAAATTCGTAGACGCAGTATTTATATGAACATCTAAAAGGGATGGAGGGATAGATTGTTCATCCAACAACGACTGCAGAGAGTATTGATTTGGCCTATCATGCATGCTGTGTAGAATGACACTTTGGTGGGGAAAAGATTGGTTTTTTGTTGAATTTTTTAGATGGGTTTTGATGAATCCTTTGTTTTGGATTATAGAATTCCATGATTTCGAAACGCACCTGAATCTCAAGAGTGATTTCACCGGAAGGTTTGGTAGTACTTTTTCGATGATCTCTTTTGGAAGAGGTGGTTGAGCGCAGCTGGTTTGGAGTTTTTTAGACGGAGAAGGAGATTTTTCGATCTCCATACCGCCGGCGGTAGTGATTGCACAATCTTTTAAGGGTTTTTTTTTTATTGGTTGGGTTTCTTATAGGTTTGGGGTAATCGGAAATATTAGGGCTCTCGAATTCTAGTCAATCTAGGAAACTTATTTATTTGTCTTTTATTTAGTTTATTATTAATATTAAAACATAGTTTCTTTAACTATTTTAATTGTTCATACTCATACAGCGATAATATATGCATTAGGAATTCTAGTCCATCTAGGAAGTTTACATATTTAACTTTTTTAATTTTAATCATTACTATATTAAAAAAAGTAGTTTCGGTTATTCCATTATGTACCTACTACGTCCAGCAGCATTTGGGATCTTTTGTCCCACATTCAGTGTCTCAATATTCAATAATTTTAAATTATAATGATTTAGTTTAATTTTATAATTATTTTCTAGTGTTCACTTATAGTTGTTAAATGGGCTAAGTCGGCCCGGCTCAGCCTAAGCCCGCATGGGCTTGCATATATTTAGGTATGGCATAGTCCAGGACCACCTATGAAATGGGTCTGGGCTGGGCTGAGTTTTTAAAAAATATTTAGGACCGGCACTCGGCCCAGGACCACCTGCGAAATGGGTCATGGGTTGGGCTGGCCCTGGGTGGGTTGTGGTTTTTTCTTAAAATTATTCTTTTCTCTTAATATTTTTTTGTTAATCTTATTGTCGCATTGTGAACGATAATACCATAATTTAGTAGAGTGGGTGCTATGAGAAGAAGTTAAGGGCCCGTGATATCCTTATCTGTAGTTATCCGTGTGTTTGGTAGTTGAGATTAGCTAATCACGGAAGCCCGTGATTGAAGACAAGCCCGTGCTACAAATACTATTCCACCTCAAAATTATACTCTTTTCTATCGTGACTCCACCCCTGCGATTGAGCACGATTAATGCAAAATTGAGTTTATATTATTTGTGAAAAAATAGTTAATTTCAAAAATGTAAAAGTTCTTGTTCTAGTGTAAAAGTCCTTAAATTGAGCTTATATTATTTGTTGTAATTTTTTTAATTATTAATGCAAAATTACAAAATTGTTATTCATTTTTAACAATTTAATATGTTCTTTAACTTTTTAAAAATAAAACAAAACAACATCTAGACATAAAGAATTATTATTTTCTATTCATAAAAATAATAAATATACAAGAATAAAATTAAAAATATTAAGAAAGTTGAAAGAAAAAAATAATTTCGGCAAAATGCCAAGAGCCCCCAGCCCAAAATAATTTTGGGAACAAAGGGCTCGCAGGCAGGCCCTAAGCCCGGCAGTTTTAGCCCGGCCCGGGACCAACGGGTTTCGGGCTTGGCCCCTAACCACGACAACCACCAAGGGCTGGCCCGAAACCACCGGACCCGGCCCTTGGGCACGCTACTTCCACCCTTTTTACCCTTTGACCCCCTTTCTCCCTGCCCAGCCGCCACCACCACCACCGCTCTTCTTGTATTCCGACGCGGCTGTGCTACGCGGCCTCCACCTCCTTCACCGCCACTCCACACTTCCCCTCTTCTGGTGGCGACGCTGTCCTCGAAGATGCCAATCTCTTCGGCCCGTTCCTCTTTCACCCCACACTTCCCCTGTTCCTCATGGCTTCGGCCTCTCCAGGTCCTCACTGGAAAATTACATTTCGGCATCGTCCAATTCATCCTGCAATGGCAGAGAGGTGGGTGATTTCCTTGTTTTCTCATTTTTATTTTTTTATTTTTTTTCATTTTCTTCCATATTTCCATGGCGGCAGAGAGGAAAGTGTCTCCTCTTTCAATTTCCTTCCTTGAGTCAAAAAATGGATCCACATCCGGAGCCCGTGAGCTACATATGTGGAGATTGCGGTCAAACACGCTGATGCTACTACTGTATAATGTTTTTTTTTTTTTTTTTTTGTAGGGTTGCTGTATAATGTTTTGTTTAATTGCTAATCTGTAGAAATTCGATAATTGGTGCTGGATATTGTAATTTGTAGTGTTGGATATCTGATGTTTTGTAGTTGCTATGTTGATTTTTAGAGTGTATTTTCTGATTTTCAAAATTGGTGCTGGATAATTTCTATGCTGATAATTGGTGTTGGACAATATCCTTCCTTCAATTTCAGAATTAGGAAAATTATAAATTTTTGGAAGGGTTAAATTAATAAATTTAACATTTAGTCATGGTACTACAGTAATTGTTAGTTTTGATACCAAACAGTCATCAACTTTTTTTTATCATGGTTTTAATCTCAAGAGTTACTGTTTCTCTCCAAATTTTTTGCTTATCATGACAAACCTACCAAACTGGCCCTAAGAATTGACAAACATATATGAGAGATAAATGATTCTACTTTTTCAAAAATTAAAGAATTGAAAGAAACCGATATAACTTTGTTTATGGATGGAATTTCTACGTTTCATTTATTGATATTATAGATTATTATAAATGCCAAATATATGTTGAAAATATCTCGATTTGGAATGGGCTTGAAGTGGGCCTGGGCTGGGCCTGATGTGGGCGTGGTCATTTTAATTTATACAATTATTAAAATTTACAATATATAATTTTAATTATTAAAAAATTATAATTTATAAATTCTAAATTTCAAATTTATAATTAAATTAATTATTAATTATTAAATTTTATTAATCGGATTGAGTCATTTGGGTAATGAATGTAGTTGTAATTAGTGTGTAACTGGAAATAATAAGGGTACAATTAGTTGAGACTAATAATGTGTTTTATTCCCTCATTTTTGCCAAATAAGAAAATGACTCAACTTGAAAGTAATAGCCCAAAAGAGAAAGTGACTCAAGTTGAAGGGATAGAGGAAGTACTGTATAACACAGCAGCGGTGCAAGCATAGCCAGGGCCCTGTGCAATTTTGAAAATTAGGACTCTTTTTTTTGGGTTAAAAATAATAAAAATTTAAATTTAATTTTTTTAATAAGTTAGTACTATAATTTTTTCTTAAAATTATATGCTACTCCCTCCGTCCCTGATATTAGTGTGCTGAGAGAAACGGCACGCAGTTTTAGACAAAAATAGTGTAAAGTGGAAAAAGGTGGAGATAGTGGAATAGGGGGCACACCATAGTGAAAATATGAATAGTGAAAAAAGTGGGCCCAATTTGGTAAATATTGAAATAAAGAATAAAGTGGAAGGGTAAATATGTATTTTTGCTTAGGGAATCTTTCCATTTTTGGATTGCACACTAATATCAGGGACGTCCCAAACGGGAAATATGCACACTAATATCAGGGACGGAGGGAGTAACTTTTAAAAAACAAAGATATAGAATACAAAAAGTTTATCTTAGCTTGCATGTGTTAAAAAACTCTAACGTAAAATAAAAATTGAATCCTTATCTTACTCTAATTTGCTAGAAGAATAAATAAAAAAACAAAACAAAAAAAAATACTAAATAAAAAAAGGGGGCCTTTGTTTTTAGTTGCAATACTAAAAAATAAATAAATAAAAACCAAAACAAACAAAAAATACTAGTAAATAAAAAAAAATGTGGCCTTTGTTTTAGTTGCAATACTCAAAAATCAATGGGCCCAGTGATTTATTATCATGATTGTTATCGTATCATGGTATATCCAAACGAAGCCTAACCGTATAGTTTCCTAGACGTGACACCAACTGTGCCTAGGGGTGGACAAATTTACCGAAACGAAGGTATACCGTAATTAGCGGTATACCGAGTTTTTCGGTACGGTATAATACCGTACTGAAGATTTTTAGTATGGTAACGGTATGAGTTTTTCTATACCGCAGTATACCGGTCAATACCGAAGATTCGGTATACCAAAAAAATTCGGTATATACCGAACATTCAGTATGTACCGAACATTCGGTATACCGAATGTTTGGTACATACCGATTATACTGAATGTTCGGTACATACCGAATTTCAATGTATACCGAAAAATTACTTTCTTTTAATATTAAATATACTTAAATTTTATTTTATATTTTGAGAATATTTCAAATTTAAATACAATCTTAATAAATCTTTAATTATCTAACTAGTTTTCAATATGTTAAATTATCTAAAAAATATTTAAAATATAATTTACATAATTCATTTTTTAATCTTTAACGATCAAAAATACGATAATACATGTACTAACAAAGATAACAATTTGTTAGAGAGTAAAATTGATAGTTTTTAGATCTTTATTTGGTTGGTTTTATAGACATGGTGATTTTTATTAAATTTTATTACTGATGTTGAGACATGAATTTTTTTTTATTTTTTTTCTATTCATCGTTGTTTGGGGGTTTGATGAAATGTGTACAATATTTTTTTATTTGTGTTTGACTTTATTTGTTCGTGATGATATTATTTTTATGTTGTCAATATTGTATGAAAAAATCGAATATAAATTTTTTCAGGTATAATATTCAAATTTTCGGTATACCGAAATACCGAACTTCGGTACGGTATATCGAAAAATGGGTATGGTATTGGTATGGACTTTGTTCCATATCGAATTTTCGGTATACCGAAAATTAGTATACCGAAATATACGATACGGTAACGGTATAAAAAAGTGCATATCGAAGATTTTCGTTACAGTATCGGTATGGAGATTTTTTTTTCAATATACCGTACCGGTCCACCCTTGTCTGCGCCAAAAACATTTCATGCTTTCACAAGGTGAGCACATGCTAATATATAAATATCACTTGGGCTGAAATATCTGGGGCCCTAATTTTTTGGGGCTCTGTGCGCTCGCCTACCCCACACAGGCCCAAAATCGTCTCTGACTAAAACAAATCATATTAGATATTTATAAATAAAAAATAATGTTTTTTTTAGTAACTATATACCCTAATTTTGGAATAACTTATAAAAGTAAAATTAAGTGCAAAAAAATAATTATAATTTCTAATTGAATTAGAAAATCTTAGAAAATAATTATAAAATTAAACTAAATAATTAAAAATGAAAACTTTGAAAAAAAATACATAAAAATTGAAATTTGTGATACAATTGAGATACAAAAATTATGAAAGAGGATCTCAGTTTTGGGGGATTTTAAACATAGCCCCGTTTTCTCTCAATATAGCCCCCAAATAATAATAATAATAAAATAATTCTAAATGTACAATTATGCCCTTTAAAGCCACCAATATTAAATTCTTAACAAATAGGATTAAGATTATAATCCCATTGTTCCCACATAGCCTCCGTTGTGTAAAAGCCGTAAAACCAAAAGATGATAGCCCCCTTTGAAGTTATGAATCAAACAAACAGTTTCCTAGCAATCGAGGACAGAACCGAGAACTCCAAGAGCATTAAATACGGTAATGGCAATCCTCACATAGATTCGATACTGTAGAAGAAGGGGAAGTCGAAGCATCCGAAGAGGGAGGGATTAGGGAGAACTAGCCGAAAGAGGAAGCCCAGCCCTTTGGATAGGGAGGGATTAGGGAGAATTGGGTATTCGGACAGAGAACTAAAACTCAAGCTATGGTGGATGAGGTCGCCCCTGGCGTTCTCTCCGACGACGTCGATGGCGACGTGCAGCGGGTAGAGGTGGTCGGGGCGTGGGTGCGTATCTCCCCTCCACCAGCACCTCCTTCATCCACTCGTCGAAATCCCCCGCCCACTTCTCCCTCCGCCGTCCTCCTATCGCGGATCATCTTCTTCAGGTTGTGCGTGGCGGCGTCGGACCCCAAAATCAGGATGCCGTCATCCTTGAGCGGCCGCAGCGCCTCCCCCATGCGGTAGTGGCGGGCCCCGTCCTCCTCCGGGAAGTTGTTGAAGCCGTGGATGGTGCAGCTGGGGCCGGACGCCGGAGACGGAGTTGACAGAGGGTTCCGCGGTCTCCCAGTGGCTAGAGATGATGAGGATGGCTTTGGGCTTCTCTCCAGCAATCAGGTTTGCCGGAAAGTCTTGAAGAAGTAACTTTTCTGGTTTGTAGGGGGCTATGCAATTAATATAATCTTAATTATATTGTGGGGCTATGCAAGGGTATAATTGAACATTTAAAATTAGTTTTATTATTATTTTTACATAGGAGCTATATTGAGAGAAAAGTGGGCTATGTTTAAAATTCCCCCCAATTTTTTAAGTGATGTAAATAAATACCCAACCTTAATAAATGATTTTAGCCCTGCAAGGCCATCAATGGTTTCCTTGCCTAGAGAGAAAATTGTATATATATCTATTCTTTACATTATAAATTTCTAGTATCCATAAGAAATAAACAAATTATAGCATGAAATCATGATTATTAATCATACGTCATAAACTGATAAACAGTTACTTTTGGTTACATAAAAATAAAACAATCAAAACATGGACAACAAGCTTCAACCACTCCAAATATTTTTTTCATGCAGAAAACATCTCTTCCATAACTACCTAAACACACTTTTCACTCTGTTGAAGTAAATAAAAAAATTAAAATTAAAATTAAAAAAGTTAGAAAGCCATATAAATATTAGGCCAAATTCACTTCCTCCTCTAAAATGATGAGACCACTATGAGTTGGTAGTGATATCCATCATAGGACTAACATCAATCTTTTGGGGGGCCGAATGCCTCCGAGGGCCCGCAGGGGAGCCCGAGAAGGACAGCCGTTTCTTCGCGGAGCCACCGGCCCCCTTCTCAGGCGTCCTCCCTCTTTCTGTACCCCACTGGGCTTGCCATCCTCGACTTAGCTCTGGTCGACTCTGTCGAAGCCATGTAGCGACGGAATGTGGATGCTGTGCTCGTCAAGCTCTCATCATCTCTTGCAGACGAAGCACTGATGCTATGCCTTCGATATCTCTCTGATTGGGCACTTCTGATGCTCTTAGAGTCATCATCTGTGCCATTAGTTCCTCTTGGGCTGAATTTCGACGGTGTGAGTCGGGATTTCGGAGTCGAGGGCGATTGCCTGCTAGGAGGCCTGCTTTGTTTTCGGGGTGTAGGAGACTGAGTTTTTGGGTCTAGACGCATAGAGACCGAACGACTTGTGCTGCTTCTGACAGAATTATGGTCGCTGTTCTGTTCTCTGTTCGTTGTATTTCCATTTTCGTGTGGTCGAGTAGCCATCCATCGCTCTAACCAGCTCCAACCCCAATGAGGGTTGGTTGGATCCATGAATGTTTGGTTTGCATTGTTTGAAGAAGCCCTCCATGTTTGCTGGTTCAAAAAAAAAAATCCATACCAATGTCGGAAAATACTGTTTTCTTGAAAAATATGGAAATGTTGATATAAATAAACTAATCTTGATTTCAAGAATCATGAATATCATCAAACAGCCTGTGATTCTTCCTAGTCGACTAATATTACCTGATGCGTGTATGCATAAGCCAGAGTGCGTTCCCTTCTTATAGCAGCTTCTTGTCTATGGTGAAGATTGGCTTCGATCTGCTCTTTCGACTGCGTGCTATCATTCCAATTCTCTCCAATCTATAGTTCCAAATAAATAATTCAGTCTTAGAAACATGTTGAAAGCATGATTTCTGTAGGTAAAGGACAGTAGAACTTCAGAAATTGATTACTTTTGTTGTGTTTAGTTTACGCGAATGGAACATATAGAAAATTTTGCAAGCATCGAAAGCTAAAATGATTGCAAGAAAGCGGATCAAATTATACGGGAGTAAAACGAAGCCATTATCACTTACCGATGCTCTCAATTTCTCAAGCTCCCTTCCGTGTTTTTGTTGAATCTGATGCTGAATAGACAAATTATCCTCAGACTTTCTGTTTCTCCTTACTCGAACTTCAGTTTGCATACGTCCCATTGTTTGCATATATCTTAAGGTGGTCGTCGCTTGGCGTTTCACTGATTGCCCTTCTATCAATGATTTTAGCCTTGCAAGGCCTCTCAAAGCCTTCAATGCTCTCCTTGCCTGAAATCAGGCAATGATTGTCACAAATTATCTGAGAATGGCAATAAGCTCATGGCACACATTCTGCTTAAGTCTGATAATCAACATTCGCAAATGTTTACGAGTGCTCAACATCCTTAAATGATGCTAAAAGCACCATTATTCCATATGTTTCAGAAATTCTCCAGATGCATCTTAACACTAGATATCATAATTAGTAAAAACAAATTTCCAAATAATTTGAGTAGCCGATGAAAAGGGCCATCATTCTTCACAAATTCCAAATGCTTCGAAACCCCTCCAGATGCATCATACCACTAGGTATCATAATAACAAATTTTCGAACAACGGATGCACATTACAGTAGGCCATTATTCTTTGCAATCTTTTCATATGTTTCAGAAACTTCAGATGCATCATAACACTAGCTATTATAATAATAACAAATTCTCTAAGGTCGGATGCATCATAATACTCTGTATCATAGTAATAAGGAATTCAAGGAGCCGATGAACAGAGCCATTATTCTTTGCAATTTCTATATCTTTCAGAAACTCTCCAGATGCATCATAAGTCATAACATTAGGTATCATAATAATAGCAAGTTTCCAAGAAATTTAAGAAGCCAATAAAAAGGGCTTTCATTCTTGACAATTTTCACATGTTTCAGAAACTCTCCATCACAACAATAAGTATCATAGTAATAACTATTCTACGAGTATTCAAGCAGCCAATAGAAACTCTATTTTCGGATAATATAATTGGGTTCAGACAATATATAGTCATACGTACCAGGTGGCCACGGAAAGCTGTCTGAATCTTGATAGCAGCTATCTCTTCCTTCATTTTACCCGAACCACGACCTGCAGTTGTGAGTCGAACAACCTCAGCAGCCGCATGAGCAGCTGCCACCGCAGCCTCAGCAGCTGCAGCAGTGGCTATAGCAACAGAATAAGCATGCCTACTTTGTTCATTCTCGGCTTCCATCAACTTCGCCTCCTCCATGGGAGACTGAGAAGCAGGAACAGGAACCGGAACCACTGATGCATTTTCTGCATTGTACGAATCCAAATCTTCCACTGCTCTCCCCCATTCTCCGGAATCCCGATTCTTCTGATCATAGCAAATGATTCAAACATTCTGCTCTAATTTCCACAAAGTAAAGTCTCAAAGGTGGTATTTTGAAAACTTATGAATTGATTTTAGTACCTTTCTATTACTCTGCCCTGATCCACAGCTTATAACTTTTTTCACTGTATGAAGCCACCCCATTTTTCTTCCCATTCCTGACTAAAAAAATACCAAAGAATTTCAGCATTTCAAGAACCATCTTCAAAAAAAAATCCCATTCTTGAACAAATAAATATCCCTAGTTTCAAATAATTAACAGATCTGTGATGAATTCACTTAACTAGTGAGTCCCACATATTCAAGATAGCAATATAATAAAGGGCATATTGAAAAATTCAAACTTTTCCTGTTCATATTCAACAAACCGATCATACCCACCAAAAAAACACCCAAAAATAGGAAATACTATTACAAATTAACTCAAAAGGTGAAAGACTTATCAAATTAAAGAAGAAAGAACTGTTCCATTAACATTCAAATAAGCTAAACCCAGAAGTCAAAATTAAAAACAATAAATAAACAAATCTCAAAGACCACATTTCGATTATGTTCAACTTCCAATATGAGTAGCAAAGCTCAATTCAAATCTATGTAATTTAGTCCAAATCTTCAGTTAATCCACTACCCCACCCCACCCACCCACCAACAACCCCAAATCCACTCCAGCTCAACCTTTATCTTTTTTTTTTTTTTTTTTTTTGCTAGTTTCGAATTTGAAAATTTTAACCACTCGAAACACTGGGAAACATGAAGATTTCAAGCCATGAACTCCAACACGAATCTAAGGAATAATAGAAACATAAAGAAAACTGAAACATGAATCAAAAACATTAACTATGAATAAAAACATGTATTTCAAAAGCAAATCTTGATCTAGCAAACATATAACCTCTTCTTCTCTTCTTCTTCGTCTTCTGCAGCTGGTTATGTCTGCACATAAGCCGTGGTAATCACCAGGGTGGCTCAAGCCATGCCATTTGTAAGTGAAGGGGTGTGTGTGTGTGTGTGTTTTAGAGAGAGAATGAAATCTTAATCTGATAATTAAGGAAGCGTAGAAACGTTTTAAGGAAATGTTGTTGAAGAAATGGATAACGGACAAGGGTATTCTCGGCATTTCACAATGTCAACGGCTTGCTGGATGCATCCGCCAATAAAAAGCGGGCCAGATCGGATGTTTGTGGGCCCACATCTTATTCTGACTCGTGAAAGTTTTTTTTCCTTTTCTTTTAATTAAAAAATATTCTTCATTTTTTTATTAGAGTGTAAAGATGTTTCTTTCTAGTGCTATAATAATTTATTTAGAGTGAGGTACAACTAATTAATTACTGCTCGAGAAGAATTTAGGTAGTCCTTATTCCTTAATAATAAATTCACATAAATTATAATACTCCATTTCGTTCGAGTGATGAGAGATTTAATTTCAAAATTAAATGCTTAAAATTTTTTCCGAATAATAAAGATTATTGTGTTATTTTAGAGGGATTTGATAGTCCTCTAATAATGGAATGACTTGATATTACAAACACATTTTAGCTATGGAATTTTACCTTTTAGAATTAGGTGGATTTTGTAAGATATTAATGATTTCGTGAATAAATAATTAGAATCTTCAAAAAGAGCAATGATATTGTATTTAGGAACAAAAGTGAAGATAAAATCTCATTTAGATAAGTGTATATACCCACAATATTTGAAATTATAATCAAGCCAATATAATTGTACATCATAGTTTGGAAATATCATTATAAAAATAGAAATATAAACATAGCATGTGACTATTGGGAAAAGCATTTGACCAAGTCAATCACAAGGATAAAAGTACATAAAATAATTGTTAGGAATCTTTGGCCTTTGTTGCAGAAATTTGGTGTAGGGGAAAAAAGGCAATGAGAGCCGATTAAATTCAGAATAATAGAATTCCATGTCGTAAAAAAAATATTTAAATACTATAATAAATTCAATTTCAATAAAATAGACTTTTATGAGTAGAACGGGAAGGGTAAAAGTATGCTTTTGTGTCCAAATTTCTTTCAAATGTTCATATTAATAGTCTAAAACAATTATCTTTCGAGAAGCATCCACCTTTAAAAAAGAAAGGATTAAAATTTTACCAGATGAAAATATTTTCTGAGGAAATCATATATAGAGGAAACCTATGAAAGTATATTTAAAATTTTACAAAGAAAGATTCATTGTTTGCCCAAAATATGTGAAGAGGAATAACTAATAATTTTGTCACTTTATTGACGTTTGGTTATATTTTTCTTTCTATCGAAAGAGAAGACAAAATGAAAAAGATAAATTTGATTTTTGAGTACATTTCAAAGTAGGGCTTACATCGTTATCAACATCACATCAAATCTTGCACACATTCTTCTTCAAGTTAATGAGGGTTGACTTAGACATATATACGTGTATTGTTTATAAAATTATCACAAAACCATTAATTAATAATTGACCAAAATTTGATGAAACAATTTTGCCACTTAGTTCTTGTCTCGTTGAATTTTATGTACGTAGCTTCGAAGTCCCTCTAGCCAAAAGTCTAATGGGATGTCTATCTTATCTATTAATTATAAAAATCAGGACCATTATATGTTTCTTATAGGGGTTGTTAAATAATTGGTATTTCTAAAATTAAATCTTAGGATGTGATTACATCGATTTTTTTAATTGTGCTTCATTCAAAAAGGATATTTTGATAGAATGTCCTTCCACCCTCACTAATTAATAGCGTGCCATGTAGAAATGTCAATTGTTATCATAAAACTAGAATACTATCACCATTCAAAACAATGAATTACTTCATACTATTAGCTAGTTTAGTTTTCTTTTCTTTAATCCATGTGGCCTTTTGGGATTTGTCGGTCAATTTGGAATTATGAGTTTGATAAAAGTGTTGGACTTATTCCTAGGAATCACAAAGTCTCTACTAGAAATTGAAAGAAACCTCATCATCTTTTACTTGAGAACCACTAATTCTAGAAGAGAGAAAATGAAAGGGATGCCTATAAGGGGAAAATATTAGAGAATTGAGGGTGTTTGTTTGAGCTAATAATTCTTACATACAGTATAATATAGTACTTCCTCCGTCTCGCCGAAATAGTCATATTTTTTAAATTATATGTGAGGAATTAAATAAAGAAACATGTATTTCAACGGGACGGAGGGAGTAGTATATAGTAGATGTTGGGAAATACTTTTCTTTCCATCATGGGCAAACTTAATGTGCTCACGGCTGAAATGAAGATGATATATTTAAGAAAAACTATTATAAATATATATGCTATAAATAAATTTTACCAAAAAAAAAAATCTTACTAAAAAAACTAAACCCTCAATAGAAAAATTATTGACTGATCGATCGTGGAATTTTAGAGTGATTTGTACGAAGGGAAAATAAAGAACGCAAGAGTTTACGTGGTTCAATCTTTGATTTGATCTACGTCCACGGAGAAAAGAGATTCTTGTATTAATACTCTCGAGTTACAGAATGTGTGTTTCAATCTATCCTAGCGTCACTATTTATAGGCATCCAGCAGCAGTTACAGCCGACGTCATGGGGTGCCACATCAGCAATCGTGGGTTAGAGATCGTGGGTTGGAGATCGTGGGTCGGCCGAGCTTCTGTGCTCTTGGGCTGCGCTGCTGGATTGGGCCGAAGTGTCTTCTGGGCCTTTCAATGGGCGGAGCTCATCTAGGCCGAGCTTATTTGCCGAGGTCCAATTATATTGGGCCGGTGCTTGGGCCTAGTAGCTGGGCCGTATCCTATCACATCCCCCCCCCTAAAAAAAAGTATGGAAGCGATGACAGGATTTATAGCTGGGACGTAGTCGAAGTTCGTATCGCCTCGTTTAGACAAAGTAGGGATTGAACTGCATTGCCCCCGTCGAAATTAAGATTTCGACGTAGTAGAAGTGAATGTCACTCGTTTAGATGAGGTCGAGCTCAAACTGCATTGCCCCGTCGAAATTAAGATTTCGACGAAGTCGAAATGCATACCGCCTCGTTTGGACAAGGTCGAGCTCGAACTGCATTGCCCCGTCGAAATTAAGATTTTGACGAAGTCGAAATGCATACCGCCTCATTTGGACGAGGTCGAGCTCGAACTGTATTGCCCTGTCGAAATTAAGCTTTTGACGAAGCCGAAATGCATACCGCCTCGTTTGGACGAGGTCGAACTCGGACTGCATTGCCCGTCAAAATTAAGATTTCGACGAAGTCGGAATGCATACCGCCTCATTTGGACGAGGTCGATTGCGAGCTATATTGCCCCTGTCGAAATTAGGATTTCGACAAAGTCGAAATGCATACCGCCTCGTTTATACGAGGTCGAGCTCGACCGGGCGGGATTTGAAAAGTCGCAACTGTTGGGAGTACAGTGCGTGTGGGACACGTTTCGCGTCCTCATTGGGTGGATGAAGAGGCGGGATTTGAAAAGGCGGATATTTTGCCTATAAAAGCTTCCTCCATACGCCTTAAACCATTTTCCCTCAATTCGCGTTTTAAGCAGCGAGAAAACCCTAATTCTGATTTTTACTACAACAGTCGCCACTGTTCGTTCCAATTTCCGGTGAACTTATTCGGAATCCTGTGATAAGTAAGTATCCTCTTTTTTTTAAATGGTTTCTTCTTCATCTTCTCCGCCGACAAATATATATAGGACGAATGTAGATGTTTCGCCTTCGCCGTCTAGGGTATTTCCGGCGAGGGTTACGTTAAATGTGTACACACATGCTCTTGTGCCTCTTACTCTCCAAGAAATCGAATTTCTACCCTTAGTTGGGTCAGACGCCGCCCTAGAATATGCCTCCACCATGAGTACGTCGCATATGCAGAATTTGGCTCGGAATTCTTATTTCCGGAGTCGATGGAGCTGATTCTACCACGCGTTGAAGATAGGGGTAGTTCTCCGCCTGTAGGATTTTTTACCGTATATGAAGACTATCTTCACTTCGGTCTTCGCTTTCCCTTAAACCACATTTTTGCCAAACTTCTAGAGAAATTCCAACTGCCATTAGGTCAGTTGGCGCCGCCTTCCATTAAGCAGGTCGTCGGGTTTTGTATGGAGGTCGCCTCTGTGGAGGTTCTGCTTCTATAGAATCACTGCTTAGGTTTTTTAGGGCTAAGCGTGGACAAACGGGGTGGGTGTACCTTTCTCCTGTCAATAAGTTTAAGTTGGAGACGCCCTCCAAAGTGACGAACTGGCAGAAGAAATTTTTCTTCTGCCGGACTGAAGGGGTGCCTTTGCATCCTTGGTTTAAGGACAATTTTGCGCCTCAAGTCGCCGAGGAACCAATCGGTGATCTTGAGACAAGCTTGGTGAATCTTGGTTCCATTGTTAGGAATTATTCCGAAGCCGAGCTGGCGAAGTATGAACTAAGCCCATGTGATGCCGCTGTGAACGCGGATTTGGGTAAGGCCCTGCTTCACATATTACATGATATTGTTTACCTGTACGAGGGTTAACATGTGTTTTTGTGTTTGTAGTGAACCCTAAAGCTCTCAAAGCCGCAGTCCAGAACAAGAAGAAGAGGGCGAGGCCTTCTTCTGCTGTGGAGAAGACGGCGTTGGCGACGTCGTCTGAGACAACGCCCGACCTGATTAGGTCGGCTTCGGAGAGCTCACATCCGGGCTCACCTCCTGTAAACTCGCATCCACCTCGGATGGCGGGTCGTGAAATCCGGGAAGTTCAGCTCCCTCCAATTACCGAGTTTGGGGTTAGTGGGGGTGACCTACCCTCCTTACAGGAGGTACACCGTGAGCTGTCATATCCCGAGGTGAGTAGTATTCGGTAGATTAGACATTTATGTCAGGTGTGTTATCTAACATTTCTTTTCTTTGTGCAGGAGGCCCAGATGGCGGCAAAACGGGAGGCTAAGGCCCTCGCCGCCACCGAAGAGGCAAAGAAGAAGGCTTCCGACCTGGAGGCCGAAGTTACGGAGTTGAAGGCTCAGCTCGCTGTGAAGCGGGAGAAGATGGCCCGTACGGTTGCTGGCCAAGGTGGTATGCTCCGGGCTTTCGCCGAGCGTATATTCCGGTCCCGCCACTTCAGTGGGACCGTTACACAGCTGGTGAGTGCTATGAGCACCTCGGTCTCTACCGCAGTAATTGACATGATTGCCCAAAATTACCCGGGACTGGACAAGGCCAAGTACGGGTATGAGGCATGGTCTGAATAGGAGATGCTACGGGAGTATGCTGAGGTGCTTGTGGAGAGCACTTCGAAGGTGCCGGTGGTAGAAAAGCTAGCCCAGCACAAGTCCCTTTTGTCGGAGACGGCCGTTCGGAATTGTCCCTTCGATAGGGATGACAAGCTGGAGGCTGTTATTGCCGGGCTGCCGAAGGACCCAGTAACCGACACCGCTGGAGG
This sequence comes from Mentha longifolia, assembly GCA_001642375.2. Taxonomy (NCBI): domain Eukaryota; kingdom Viridiplantae; phylum Streptophyta; class Magnoliopsida; order Lamiales; family Lamiaceae; genus Mentha; species Mentha longifolia. The sequence continues at coordinate 32,249,389 of CM038118.1, read as the reverse complement.
GAGGTCGAGGGAAACCGACACCGAACCAGAGGTCGACAGGGATGAAGGAAACCATGATGGGGTTTAACTGACTCCTCCCATGTGTTCTTTTTTTTTTTTTGTTAGCCTTGTACTCCCTCACCATTAGGGTGGCGCTTCTTTTGTCGTATTCGGCTATAAATAAAAACGCCTCTTGTTGAATCATGCTTGTATCTATTCTTTGTAATCTGCTCCTGATTTTTACGATGCCTCACACTTCGTGAAAGAAATATCCGAACTTCGTCAAGCTGTTGAAGTAGCTGAGATCGATGCTTCGAACTGGAAAAAACAAGCTGATAACATCGAGGTCGAGCTGAAGTGAGACTTCGAGCCGCTCAGGAAAAACTTGACGAAGTGCATGCTAAGTATCTGGAGCTCGATGACAAGTACCAACAAGCTCTGGACGACATCAAAACCTTCAAGGAGATGGTCGAGGAGCATACAGAGTATGAGGCCATAATTCACCGAGCTGGGGGTCCACGATTTCTGAGACCCATAGTAAGGTCAAGGACCTCAAAGCTCGGTGCCGAAGCTATAGGGAGCAATATGGAAATGACTTCTGGCAGCTTCGGGATGAATTTAAAGAGCTCGTATGAGTAGCGAGCATCTACGAGACAGTTCTTGATCGCTGTCCGAAGTTGAAATGACGTATTTTGTCAGAGGCTGAGTTTTCGACTCCGGCTACCCCTGGTTCGAACTTGAGGCAGCTTGACCGCACTTCTAGGGAATTCTTGGAAGGTGAATCTTCAAGTTCGGCCAACCCTGATCCTAGGATTGTCGCACGTCATTCTCGAGAATTTTATAGTCAAGAGCGGTGGTTGGCGCCTGGACGAGGTCGAGGTCGAGGTCGAGTGAGCCAAAGTGTCCGAGATCGTGGAACTCCAAGTGGCCGAGGTAGAGGTCGAAGTTTAGCTCCCGGACGAGATAGAGGCAGGCTTAGTGTAGACGATATTTTGAACTTTAACTCTGGTAGGGACTTTGCCAGAGATTGGCTTAGCTTTAGTGAGCCTAGGCCTCCGGGTTCCTCGTAATACTTGTACATTTTCCATTTACATGAATAAAACAGAAATTTTGCACTTTTATTTGAGCTTTTCATCCTCATTTTTAACTAAGGTAGCTTCCCCTGTTTTAAACGAAGACAGCTTGCTTCGCCGTGAAATGAAGTTCGGCTTTTAGATAGCTCTCTTTGTTTCAATATGAAGTTTTAATTTGCTTACTTCGTAATAGGACAAAGGTCGGCCTTAAGTGGCTTACTTCGTCATGAGACGAAGTTTGGCCTTAAATGGCGCACTTCGTCATAAGACGAAGTTTGGCCTTAAGTAGCGCACTTCGTCATAAGACGAAGTTTGGCCTGAAGTGGCGCACTTCGTCATAAGACAAAGTTTGGCCTTAAATGGCACACTTCGTCATAAGACGAAGTTTGGCCTTAAGTGGCGCACTTCGTTATAAGATGAAGTTTGGCCTGAAGTGGCTCACTTCGTCATAAGACGAAGTTTGGCCTTAAATGGCACACTTCGTCATAAGATGAAGTTTGGCCTGAAGTGGCTCACTTCGTCATAAGACGAAGTTTGGCCTTAAATGGCGCACTTCGTCATAAGACGAAGTTTGGCCTGAAGTGGCTCACTTCGTCATAAGATGAAGTTTGGCCTAATATAACCCGTCCTCTTCATAAGACGAGGTTAAGGTTATATGGGTTCCTTATTTGTCGAATTTATCGATAGGGGTGGTCCCCTCACGCGCGTTTAGATGTTACTCCAAAATTGGAGTTTTGGTTTGTTTTTGTATTCCTCGTCAGGAATTTAGTTTGTGTTTCGAGATAAAATGTATAAGTGGAAGAAACATGCACCAACTAAAATATGCAAGACTTGAACTTCATTGATAAAAATAAGACGCTTTTAAAAAGATGGACACAATCAACCTAACAAGCTATTTACACACACCTGCTTCCACTTATAGATAATATCTCTTCAAATGAGAAATGTGTCAAGTTCAGGGTATTGGCTCACCAGATAAATAGGCGAGCTTGTATGACCCTTTGCCCAGGACTTCTTGAACCCGGTATGGGCCTTCCCAAATGGCTTCTAGCTTGCCGAGCTTCTCCGCCTTACTAACCTCATTATTCCGAAGTACGAAGTCGCCTATTTGGAATTGCCGGTGCTTCACCCAGTTGTTGTAGTACCGAGCTACTTGCTGTTTGTATCGAGCTTCCTGTATATAGGATTGTTCTCGCTTTTCTTCTAGCAAATCCAGGTCAGTTCGAAGTTTCTCTTTATTGTCCTGGGCTGCGAAGTTAAGCGTTCGGGGGCTCGGCAAGTCGATCTCTATCGGGATCACTGCTTCAGTTCCGTAGACCAAACTATATGGTGTTTCACATGAGTCGGAGTAGTCGTAGCCATAGAACTTGGGGCAAGTTTGCCGCCCAATCTCCTTTGGCCTTATCGAGTTGGGTTTTTAACCCTTTGACTATCGTTCGGTTCGTAACCTCGGTTTGGCCATTCGCTTAAGGGTGAGCTACCGAGGTAAACTTTTGTTGGATATGGAGTTCGTCACACCATTCTCTGAACGTCCTGTCTGTGAACTGGGTTCTATTATCTGAGATGAGGACGTGAGGTATGCCGAAGCGACAAACTATGTTCTTCCAAACGAAGTTTAGGGCGTTTTTGCTTGTGATCCATGCCAGAGGTTCGGCTTCCACCCACTTCGTAAATAGTCGATGGCTACAATGAGGAATTATAGTTGGCCGGGAGCTTTTTTGAACGGACCGACAATGTATATCCCCCACTGCATGAACGACCAAGGGTTTTGCATGCTGGCCAGTTCGGTCTGTGGCAACCTTGGAACTGTCGCATGGATTTGGCACTTCGGACACTGTTTGACGAGGTCGATAGCATCCTGTAACATGGTGGACCAATAGTATCCCGATCTCATGATCTTCTTGGATAGGGCGTGAGCTCCGTTGTGACTGCCACAGGACCCTTCGTGGACTTCGCGCAATGCGTAGTCCGCTTGGTTGGGCCCCACACATCTTAGGAGAGACTGGAGGTAGGATTTTCTATACAGCACTCCCTGTTCTAGGATGTACTTGGTGGATTTAGCCAGGAGCTTCCTAGCCTCGACCTTATCAGCTGGGAGTTCACCTTTTCCTAAATAGTTGCGAAGTAGAGTCGTCCAGTTTGGTCCGTCTTCGGTTACTACATTAACTTCGGCTTCATCAATACTTCGGAGTTGTACTTCTTCCACCGGAGAGGTCGTTGAAGACGACGCGAGTTTGCTCAGCGCGTCAGCTCGACCATTGTCTCCTCTTAGGATTCGCACCAACTCGAAGTATGAGAAGCTCTGTTGTAGGATCTTGGCCTTATGGAGGTATTTCTTCATTCGTTCACCTTTGGCCTCATACTTGCCTAGCATATGGCTCACTACGACTTGAGAGTCGTTGTGAACTTGAATGGCTTGTACTTGGAGAGCTTAGGCTAGACGAAGTCCAGCGATTAGAGCTTCGTACTCCACTTCGTTATTTGTGGTCGGGAAGTTGAATCGGAGTGCATAGGTGGTCTCCTTCCCTTCCGGGCTGATGAGTAGGATCCCGGCTCCGCTTCCTTTGTTGCCTAATGCCCCATCCACGTAGACCTTCCAACAGTCTTGCGGCGGTTGGTTTGGTGCTTCGGCCTTTGATTTGTCTTCGGCAGGTCCGGCGGGCTTCTGCACCTCCGTGAACTTGGCTTCTACTAGGAAATCGGCCAAGACTTGCCCTTTAACGGCCTGACAAGGTACAAAGGAAATCTCGTGCTCGCCGAGTTCTACAGCCCATTTGGCGATTCACCCGGATGCTTCTGGTTTTGTGAGCACTTGCCGAAGTGGGAGATCGGTCAGCACTTGTATTGGATGCGCGTGGAAATACGGTCGAAGTCTCCTTGCTGCATTTACCAATGCAAGTGCGACCTTTTCCAAAGGTTGGTACCTCGTCTCCGGTCCTTTGAGGGCTCGGCTTATGAAATAGACGGGTAGTTGACGACGTTTCTCTTCTCTTACCAGGACTGCACTGATTGCCTCGTCTGAAGCGGCGAGGTATAGGGAAAGGACCTCGCCCTCTTTTGGTACGGATAAAGTAGGGAGCTTTGCGAGGTACCTCTTTAGGTCGTCGAAAGCTTATCTGTGCTCATCGTTCCACTCGAAGTTTGGCGCCTTCTTTAGTATCTTGAAGAACAAGAGTTGAATTTTTTGGCAGCCTTAGACAGGAAACGACTTAGCGCAGCTAGGCAGCCCGTCAGCTTGTGCACATCGTAGATTGACTTCGGCACTTGCATTTCTTGGATGACTCAGACTTTTGATGGGTTAGCTTTTAACCCTTCGTGTGAATCCCAACACCCTAGAAATTTCCAGATCGGACCATAAAAGTACACTTTTCTGGGTTTAACTTTAAATTCACTTCACGAAGTAGACTAAGAACAACTTTGAGGTCGTTTACATAAGTGGCAATTTCCTTGCTTTTAACGACTATATCGTCTACATACACTTCGACAATTCTACCGATGTGGGCCTCGAATATTTTGTCAACCATCCTTTGGTATGTAGCTCCAGCGTTTTTCAGTCCGAAGGGCATCTTTTTATATGCATAGATATCGAAGTCTGTGACGAAGGCGGTCTTCGGCGCGTCGTCGGTGCTCATGAGGACTTGGTGATACCCCTTGTACAGGTCTAAGAAGCTGAACATCTTGTGGCCAACAAGAGCTTCGACCTTCTTGTCAATGTTGGGAAGGGGGTAGCAATCTTTTGGGCAGTGCTTATTGAGGTCGGTGTAGTCTATGCACATCCGCCATCCCCCTCCCTGCTTTTTCACCATTACGGGGTTGGCCAACCAGGTCGGATATTTCACATCGAATAAAATATCGGCATTTTGCAGTTGGCGCACCTCGTCATGGATCACTTGATTTCTTTCGGCTGCAAAGGCTCGCTGCTTCTGCCGAACTGGTTTCACCTCGGGATCGATGTTAAGGTGATGAGTGATGACGCTTGGTGCCACCCCAGTCATGTCTAGGGGCGACCAAGCGAAGACATCTCTGTATTCCCGAAGTAGCCAGATAATTTGACTTCGGAGTTCGCTTCCTCCGACGGACCCCACTTTGACGACCTTGGAAAGGTCGTCTCCGTACAACGCGACATCTTCAACCGGCTCGACAGATGATGGCGACGTTGGCTCCATCTCTTCGGGGTCCTGTAGTTGCTATGCCTGAGGGTGCTGCGTCCCGGAGCCTCGGAGTGCGACCTGCATGCACTCCTTTGCCTGCAGCTGGTTTTCCCGAAGCGTGATCACTTCATTTTTAGACGGAATTTTGATCGTCAGGTGGTAGGCCGAGCAGATCGCCTTCGTCGCTATTAGCCAATCTCTCCCTAAAATGATGTTATAGGGGGAGCTGGCTTTTACGACGAAGAAGTGGATTATCTTCGTAGTAGATAACAGGCTCTTCCCAACGGTCACGGGAAGTGAAATGATGCCTTCCGTCGTTGTTTCTTGTTGTGTGAAGTTCTTCAGCGGCATGGGTGCCGGCTTTAGACGTGCTTCTTCGATATCGAGCTTATCGAAGCAGTCTTTGAAAAGCACACTCACAGAGGCTCCACTGTCAATGAATATTCGGTGGACCAACTTGTTGGCCACCACGGCCTCGATTATGGTGGCATCTTGATGAGGTATGGCATGGGGGACTGGGTCATCGCCGGAAAAGGTGACGATCTCGTCCTTCTTGAACCTTTTCTGGGCAGGTTCTTCCCGCTGTTGACTTCGGGCCTTAGCTTTCAACGATGACTTCGTCGCGCCTTGAGGCAGTCCGGTAATGGTAGTGATGACTGCATCATATTGAGGCTGGTCTTCGTCTTCATCCTCATCATCGTGCCTTGACTTCTTGTCGTGATAGGGGGCGCAGTTGTTCCCTCCCCTATTCTTTTTCCTCTTGCCTTTCCCCCGAGGTCGGGTTTCTTGCTAGTTGCGACTTTGGTACCTCCCAAGGGTACCGTCGCGTACCAGGTGTTCGATATCCGAGGCGAGATCTCGGCAGTCCTCAATGTCATGACCATAATCGTCATGGAACTTGCAGTACTTCTCTTTGGATTGTCGCTTCGATCCACCTCGGGACAAGGGTGGTGGCTTCTCGAACAAGTTCGCATGAAGCTCGTATATTTCGGCCTTGGACTTCGTCAGCGGTGTAAGCTGATTCTGATCCTGATTGGGCCGAGGTCCGAGGCGGGATTCAAGAGGTCCCCGCTGTAACCTGTCAAGAGCACTTCGTCGACCTTGCCCATGGTCGGTGCGCTCCTCCCTCTTCTTCTTGTCATTATTTTTGGGTCGATCTGCTGCCCATTTTCTCCGATCAGCCTCGTCCGCCTCCGCGAACGTATCAGCAATCCTCCATAGCTGCTTGGAGGTCGTTGGACGTGCCTTCACGAGCTCTCTGAAGAGAGTCCCGGACTGAATGGCGTTTTGAAATGCCGAAATGAGAACGTCGTCGGAGAGACGATCGACTTTAAGGATCTCATTATAGAAACGGGCCAGGAAGTCACTGATCGTTTCTCCTCCCCCCTGCCTTAAGGTGAGGAGCTGGGCCAGGCTGATTTTCGCCTCAGATTTCTGGAAGAAACGACGCTCGAAGGCGTCGAGTAGGTCGGCGTACGACCCTATGCTGCCGTTAGGTAGGCTGTCGAACCAGCTTCTGGCGTTGTCCGCCAGCAGCTCGGGGAAGACTTTACACATGTAAACGTCTTCGGCGAGTCCTTGGTTTATCATGTTGTACTGGAACCGTGATAAGAAGTTGCTGGGGTTGTGTGACCCGTTGTAGGGCGGGATAGGAGGTACTCTATACGTCAACGGGATGGGAGTATAGAGTATCCTATTGGTGAAGGGAGTGGAGATTCGGCCGTAAACGGTGAATCTTCCCTGGTAAGGGTTTTCTTCATCACGCCGAAGTGGAACGGCATTTTGACGAGGTGACGTTGAACCGCGCTGAGGTGAAGTGCGGTCGTTGCTCCGATGGTGATTGTTGCTCCGTCGCCTTTGGGGAAGTTCGGCAATCCTGTCTCCAATAATCTGGAGACTTGGGGATCGCCGCTGTGACGGTTCGACTCCGTCCTCTTCGTGTTGACTTTGTTGTTGATGTTGATCGACGAACTTAAGAAAATCTTGTTCGTGGAGGTTCAAGTACGCTTTCAGTGCATTTCCAAGCTCAGGTTGGAGTGCGGCGTTTCTGGGTCAGTGGCCTGGCTCACCGCTACTAGCGGAGTCACCGGACTGGCCTGGTGACAAATCCTCCTGGTGGCCTTCAAGAGTTTGGTGGATTATGGGTTGCTGGTCACGTCGGACTTGGGAAGTAGTTTGCCGAACTTGGCTTACGTTGGCTTCCCCCTCGTTGGCCAGCGTGTGAGATGGATTGGTGGGCAAGTCAGCTTAGTTCTGTTTTGCCTTGGCAGCAGCAGCGGAGCGGGCTTTTCACCATCGTATCTTCACTCCAAAACGTTTGATCAACTTCACAAAAAGAATTTTTCTGTTTCCCACAGACGGCGCCAGTGATCGATCGTGGAATTTTAGAGTGATTTGTACGAAGAGAAAATAAAGAACGCAAGAGTTTACGTGGTTCGATCTTTGATTTGATCTATGTCCACGGAGAAAAGAGTTTCTTGTATTAATACTCTCGAGTTACAGAATGTGTGTTTCAATCTATCCTAGCGTCACTATTTATAGGCATCCAGCAGCAGTTACAGCCGAGGTCGTGGGGTGCCACATCAGCAATCGTAGGTTAGAGATCGTGGGTTGGAGATCGTGGGTCGGCTGAGCTTCTGTGCTCTTGGGCTGCGCTGCTGGATTGGGCCGAAGTGTCTTCTGGGCCTTTCAATGGGCGAGCTAGGCCGAGCTTATTTGCCGAGGTCCAATTATATTGGGCCGGTTCTTGGGCCTAGTAGCTGGGCCAGGCCGTATCCTATCATTGACGTGTCACTGTCACATCAGTTGTAGGCACGTTAAGTGTGGGGAAGCATTTCCGAGCAGATGTAGCAACACTTACATGTTTATTCAAAGTGTTAGACAACCATTTTATTGTTGAAGTTTAAATAAAAAGAGCTTAATAGTAAATTTCCAATTATGCTTATTGATTTTCCTACCGAACGGTATAAAGGAATAGATTAGGGGCTAAAAGTTCTTATAGTATATGTTATAAAACTGAATAAGACACCACAGCATACTTTTACAGTTTACACACACACATTTATATAATAATGTACAAATAAATAATAAATACTAAAAACAAGTTTACTTTATCTTGGGCAGAACATAATAAGATGCCAATAATAATTTATTCTATGTTCTCCGCGGCTCTTCAGATAATTGAAAAATCAACTTTTTGCTCAAATCGGCTGAAAGACTAAAGTTGGATTTTCAAAAGTTAATACACTATTTTCCATTATGCTAGTACTTTAGTTTTGACTTTTGATGGGTCTACACATTAATATATAGATTTCCTTTTTATATCTTTCAGGATATTGATTAGTTTTGCATATTAGTCATCAAAAGGTAACAGTTTTGTACACGCCTTTTCCTTTTTAACAATATTAAAAGCTTCAAGTTATATATATATTTTTTTGGATAATTCAATTAGTAATAAGCTTGGTATGTCTCTGACTCTCTGATTAACTACATTTGATAAAAATAAACTCATGAATTTAGTAAATTTATTATATTTCATAAAAATTAGTAGAATTATTTTTTTAATAAATTGATGAATATGTAATTTAAATCTAAACTAATAAGGGGAAAAAAAAAAAAAAAAAAAAAAAAAAACAAGCTTTCAATGTATATGTGCAAATTACAATTACTATAAACCAAGTACTGATATCTCTTTAATCCCCTTTCTCTACAAACCAGAAGAATTTATGATTTTAATCTGTATATAGTTTCAAGAACATTTTCAAGAATTTTATGAAGGAAACCGTCATTCAAACTGCAGTGAGTACAAAGTGCATGAAATATCTACAAATGCAAGTAAACAATAGATTCCGTTTCTTCAAAACAAATCTTCATGCTATTCTAGTTAGCATCAGAATCAAGAATTCCCAAGTCATCTTCTTTCAGAAGCGTATATGTCAGGATGATTCATGAAACGATCCAATTTCGGCCTTCTCACTAACCTTGGTTCGTTCATTGTCAGATGGAATTTCCTTCTTACTCAGATCTTCATCTGCTGTAAAGCAGAAATCAGTCGCGCCCTCCTTAATGGAGGCATGCTCTATTTTTGATGATTCTGGCTTGTCTTTACCAGAGGAAAACTGCGTTTCTTTGGCTGGGATTTGAGGTCTCTCTGTGTTTGAGGATGGGATTTTCCCTTTACCTCCCTCCAGCTTTTGTTGCTGCTCGAACATCTCTTGGAGACGTTTCCCTTGTTCTTCGATGCGTATCTGCAGTTTTCTTTGAATCTGAAGAGACATGAATTCAACATTATGTCATTTTTGCGAAGTTAATAAGCACTTGATCCTATATTTTCACCCAAAGATGACTAATCCAAGTTAATCTTTAAATCCATATCCATCTAAATTGGTGATAAACTCATTAAAAAGGAGAAATGACAGATAACTCAACTCAGAAAACATAGGGTATCGACTATAGATTGAACTCGATAGTAATGAAATAGTGATTTTCTGGCCACATTAGACTCGATCAGACACTGATGAAAGCTGGAAAACTGTTCGGATTTCAAGGGATTTATTAGCATTTTTTATGTACCTCAAGTTGATCGTGTAGTTGCTTCTGTACTTCCATCTGCAGTCTGAGAGCTTCAGTTATTCCCATAGTTCTGCCATCAATGTTATTATTTCAGACGTAAACATTTCATGGTGGACCTTAATAATCCAGAATTGGAGAAACTGTGAAGTTCGAAAATTTTCAGGTTGACAATTGTCGTGTCCCCAAAGCTTAACATTATTGATATACAGACAGTAGCACATTATGTGATTAACGAACATTTTTCTGTATAGCATAGTGAACAAGGGAAAGGGCGAATATTGTATAGGCTTCTGGTGTGTGTGTGTGTGTGTGTGTGTGTGTGTGTGTGTGTGTGTGTGTGAGAGAGAGAGAGAGAGAGATACGCTTTCAAGTCGAGGGATGTCATATCGTTTGCAGTCTTTAACCTCTTTTCTGGAGTTCCTGTCCATGAAAAGCATAACACAATTTATTATTCAGATGCCAAATATGTCATTGCAATCAGATATCACAGTATTTTCAACACTTGAGTATAAGAGTATAAGTGCCAAGAAAAATGCGACTATCATAATCAGAGATGCAGCAAATAAAATGGAATAAAAGTGAAACTCACTATTCAAAATGACGAAAATTCATTATTTCAATATTCACATGAAAAACACAAATGAGAATCAATATCTACCTTCTGCCGGCTCTTCTGGCTTATACCTGGCTGTTCTGTATTTCTGAAATTCCACAACATAGTAAATTGACCAAGAATTCCTTAAACCCCAGAATCTCAAGAAAAAAAATCCCCTCATACCTGTAAGTGGCTTTTTACATTATATATTGTCAGACCTTCAACATTCATGAGCTTCAAAACACCCTTTGGTGTAGCTCCTGCTCAGTTTCAAATTCAAGAGAATTTAAAATTAATTCGTTATAATCATCATATATTATGAATTAAAAGTTAGTTAGAATCAGATGCTCACTATCGCTTCCACCAAGCTTATTCACAGCATCAACGAAAGCTTCATGAAGTTCCGGTGTCCATCGCATTCGTGCTTTACTCGAAGCTGCAGTAGGAGAGCCTAATGCTGGACAGTTATTTACACTGGAAAAAGGATGAATCTGCAGCTGCTGAGTTTGTAGCTGGGGTGAAGATGAATTAGGTTGCAGATCGAGCAGCTGCAAGCCATTACTAAAGTATAAGTTGTTTAGTTCAGAAAATAGATACGAATTCAAGACCATTAACATGAATGTGATGGCATAAAACAAACGTCTAGACAGAGCAGTAATTTGAACAAGGGGGCTCAACAACATAGAAGAAAATTTCAAACACTAAGGAGAAACGTATAAATGGTGTAAATTGACGGAAAACAAGCATGAACATAGAACAACAAAAAAACAAAGAAAAAGGGTCAAAATTTCAAGTAAACATCAGAAAGTATGAAAGCATATGACTATGCTAGGCATTGGTATAGAGAAAGGAACCTGTGGCTCAGAGTTAGGTAGAGTTCCATCAATAAGAAGATCACTCCAGTTTGAATCAAGCGTATCATCATCAACTGTAATCAACTGTTCTGCCCATTCTTGCCAATTAGTTTTCTTACCATGGTCTTCCTCTACCATTAGATCCATAGATGTCTTGATTTGGCCTTCTTCGTGAGGAATTTTCAAGGGGGCGTCTAGAAAGTTCTGGATCTCATTCCACGAAACATCGTTGTTCTCCATGCCATAGCCATTCAACTGTGCAGATTGCATAACTGAGTAAGGATCTTGATTTGCCAAAAACGTAGCTCCATCTTTTGGTGATGAGGAATAAATTGTCGAAGGAGAACAATGGATTCTAGTGGGGCATCTCGTAACAGAAGAATATGCGTGAGGCGAATCTGGAAGCTGTGGAAACTTTTCTTCTAAAGGGGAAGGAAGCACGTGCAAAGATTTCACCATAGCTCTAGAAGTTTCCATGCCAGATGACTGGGAATTACCAGATGCCTTCTTAACTGATGCAGGGGCCATGCTCAACTTTCTCCATAAACAGATAAGAACCAGACGAAACCTAAAATAGAATAACCTTGTTGATCATATAATGGAAAGCTAATTGAAAGCACAAATATCTCTTCCATTACAGATATTTTATCCTCCATATCCTTGATTGATTATCAATTGAATTCAGATCAAATGTGTAAATAGATTAGATAAAACTCTGAACGTAAAAGAAGAAGAATCCCCTACGTTGCATATCTAATTAATCAATCTACAAAGGCTTCCAATACTATAAAACTATACATTGCCCAGCATCAGTTCTAATTGAGCTAAACAACAATACACAATGGTAAAAGTCAATGTTCGAACTATAAGAACTTAAGTACGTTATTAAGATGTGATGTAGAACTAAAACAGGTCTATACAAATGACAGAAAAACTAAAGGCAAAAATGTACCACCCCGTATAAAACATATCAAGAAACTACAAACTTAAATGACAGTCACCTGACACCTATAATTACTCAATCTACAAAGGCTTCCAATACAATAAAACTAAACAACAATACACAATGGTAAAAGTCGATGTTCAAACTTTAAGAACATAAGTAAGCTATTAATATGCGATGTAGAACTAAAACAAGTCGATACAAATGACAGAAAAGTTAAGTCCAAAAAGTACCACTCCATATAAAACATAACAAGAAACTGCAAGCTTAAACCATGACAGTCACCTATAACTACTCACCATCTTCATGTATTTTCATCATCAACAAAACTTCCCCAAATCCACCAACTAATCCCTTCCAAACTCCACAAATGGACCTAAAACTATCTACTTTCATTACCAATTTTCGAAGACTTTTGTAGTAGGACCAATTTCCACAATAGAGCCTCAACAGTTTGATAAAGAAAACTACCTAATTTCCCTTATTCAGCAATAAAGGTTCCATCTTTCTGGAAATTCCAAAATAATAACAATAACAGCTCCATCACAGTAAAACAAGTTCACAACAACACAAAACCTAGACCATCGATACACCCAAATTCAAAGAGGGTTTCTCCATAAAATAGCAATTAATAGCAGAAAGAGGGGAAAAACGCATATATCTAACTATTCTTGACAAAACCCAAATCAGTTCAAGAAAATCGACAGCAGTAAATAGAATCAAACCAGATAAAAGGAAGAAAATTCGCAGATTTCAACGTGGGTTGGAAAAACAGAGGTCGAAATTCAAGAAAGATGAGAAACGAACCTTTAGCCTTTAGGGATTTGAGAGGGCGTGAGAATTCGATGGAATATCGGCTGCTGCGGCGCGGCTAACCGAATGTGTAGTCAATGAAAAAGAAGAATTGACGATAACAATAATTGTGGAGATAATCCAACGTGCGAATTAGCAAAACTTTTACGCAGATACTTTGTGTTTGTGCACTGCTGACTTTCCACATGAAGCAAATTGCATGATAATAATGATTATGTTTGGAAATAATGACTTCCGAAAAAATGAACTATTGGTTGATGAATGTTTGCGTGAGGGTAATTGGTGTAATGATCTCAGCCGTTCGTTTGCGTTGACTGGCTTGCCTTTTGACTTTCTAATCTACGGCTGGAAATAGAGGGGAGCTTGTTTGGCTTATTATTATGGTTTTATTTAACCAATGATTGATTAATTAAGACATCATTAGTGGAACTGAATTGTGTTAGTAGAGACATCGGGTCACTTTGTGGACCCCACATCAAATTTATTGAAAAACAAACGAACAAGATTTATGTAATCTTAGTTAACGAAATTATAAAGCAAATCGCCTGTTGTGAGTTATTATTAAAAACAAAATTGTCACATAATGTAAATACACTCAAATCACATAACCTAAATGCCTAGCAGAAATTCTTTTTCCATGTCCAAAAATTCCAATCATCATGTCACTATAACCGCATAAAATTACAGAATTTTGAGTTCTAACATAGTCTCAAAGCACTCTTCATACTATCATCAAAATTTGATTTAGTTCCCAATTTGGGATGAATTCAGAAAACTAACACCAATACCTAGAAATCATGTTAGCTGTGCATCCTTTATATACCTAGCTACTTTTTTTTCCAAATTCCTCAGCAGAAAGTGATAGGAAAGTTAGGAGATAGAACTCAAGAAAAAAAATGCTATCTATGCTCCCTTGTATCTCTACAGAAAGGACTTCCACAACAACACCTGAAAGCCTTGATAGGGTGATCTTTGTCGGCAAAATCGATCCCATAATCCTGCAAATAATGTAATATGTACCAAAATGATTAATTCAAGTCGATAGAGGAGTCATCATATCAACTTAAGACCATAGGAAATTTCCTTACAGAACAGAACCAATTCAGATATTGGAACTGATGATTGCTTACTGATGAATAAAACACAATTTAGATATATGGCATATCAAAATTAGCATGCATTGTTACTAGTAAATGCAGATGACTACATCATAATTGTCAAAAAAATGAGGATAGATAGCTAAGTCAAGTTCTGATAAGAACACAAGAAGCAAAATCTTCCCTCCAATGTTTTCTGCCTTCCTAGATTGTAAAGGATCAAAATTCTGAGGGCAGCTTTCGCAGTCTATGATATGATGCTTAAAGGCTCAATCATCAGTCAAATTCTGGGGTTCCATTAAAATGAAGATTTATTTTGAGAGGATATCGGAAATGCTTCATAACCAAAATGAATCCAACTAATGAGTGTTGTGCTACTATAGATCTTAAATCCATCATCCAAATACTTGGTAGAATTCAACCTAAAACAAGTTGCTATCAACCAACAGCTATATCAAAATGTGACAAGAAAACCATTTTAGCTACTCACCCAAGTAAGCTCTTCTAAAGCATCCACTTTTCTGTTGGTGAAAAATGCAAGCTGAACAAAGCAAAAAAGATTATGAGCTTGTATACTATTTTACTATTTTGATATTCAATTCCTGAATTACATAATCATTGAAAAAGAATAGAAGGTTCATCTCCTTACATGATAATAATGGCGATCAGGAGTTTCCACCTGCACCGGAACTTCGATCAAGTTTGCATCAATGCACCTGCAAACAGAGAAATAAACATGCTCACAGATGGAAGGCAGGTACACAATATAACTGCAGCATCTTCTAATGTAATGGTTCAAGAAGAAGATAAAGCAGCTCATAAGCAGTTAGTTTCATAACAAACCACACTGACACCTTCTCATAATATGGTAAGAACTACTATATCTCAAACTATGATCAGTGATGCATGTATGGTAGCAAATACACAACTAGAGAAGCTCACCGGTGATTGATAAACCTAGCAACATTTCCATACTTTGTTGCATCCAAGCAGAGGGCTTCTTCATCTTTCAGATTCTTTTCTGTAGACCAATCGGCATCAAGTAGCACAGGATAGGTATGCTTTCCATTATCAGCACCCCTTCTAGAGTTCCTCTCATACAACTCTATGTTGGTCAAAATCTCTCCAACATATTCACAAACAAATGCCCCTTGTGGCAACTCTTCAAGCGCTCTTAAACCCCAGCCTTTGCGTTCCTTTGTAGAAAAGACCTGAAACACAACATTTACAATAATCATTCTTAAGAGGTAAATAGGCAAGGAGTAAAAACAATAACCTCACCCCTTCTTCAAGTATACCAACCTGTAATTTCCTTGTTATACCACGCTGGACCACTCTGTTTCCACACATCATGTCACAGCCACATTTCCTCCAACACTCCTTTATGAATTTCTTCAACACGTGACCTTGACATTCCATGCGTGAATCCTTGGCCCTCTCTAAAGGGCAATTCTCACATTTCACTAAATGGTTCGGATCTAGATTTGGCGACTGTTTCAAATAGGTGCACATATGTAGGAAGCTCTGAGTGAGCAAGCCCTCAGTCGAGTAGGCAAACTCTCCCCCAGTTGAACCGGCACAAGCACAAGGCAAAGGGGACGAAAGACAGTCCCCTTCGCAGTCCACGCAGCAGTCCTCATCAGATATTCGAGCTAACGCCACATGCACGTTGGCAGATTCGTACGGGATATTCTCTGGACAATAGACAAACTTGGGCAGATTGTCGTAGCCATTCTCGTCAACCAGGGAAATCTTGACCTTCTCAGTTCCCTTTGTTATATCCCGAACTCTGTGGAGTGCCTTCTTCGTATCTAGTTACATTGACTAACAATTTCAGCACCACCATTCATATTTTCATACTGAGGCAGAGCACTTTAGACCAATATATCAAGAAATCTACTAATAACTTTGAACTAGACATCATCAACACAATTTTAAAGTTCACAGCAAGGCAGAGCCCTCTACACCAATATGTAAAACAACATTTCAGGAAACAACATTTCAGGAAATCTAATAACAATGAACAAGATATTAACAACACTATTCACAGTTCACAGCTAGACAAGCCCTCTATACCAATATGTGGAGTATTATATTCAATTAGTCTAACTCTAAGTAATAATAGATTAATTAGTTTAAGTTGCCACCTGTTCAAGTTGGTTAGAGAGATTTGTTTCTAGCTTAGGTTTCAAGTTATCTCACTCATATAAACAAGCTGCACTCTGTAATGTTCCACCAAGTTTCAGTTTATGAATGAATTCTCTCTTTTATTCTTTTTCATTATCAAATTTAACATGGAGAAACATAACATTTCAGGTTGTAGTATATATATACTAATGGCGAGAAAAACAAGAGAAACTTGGTCCAAAATGCAGGGATACTTGTGTAATTATGGGAAGAATTAGCTAATTCTTTGTTCTTTAATGTCAGCAATCTCCTGAATTTCTTCATTCAAAATCAAATTGGTAATATGAAATGCATCGGAGACAAAGGCATGCAGGATCTGAAAATATATAAAATAGTTTGAACATCACACAAATTACTACTTTTTATTATAAACCTTTCGTTAGTCCATATATATTTAAATATAATTTAAAAATATATGTGGAATATGTTCATAAGAGTTGGTAAAAATCTGATGCCACAGCACTTCCAAAAGCTCCAGTAGTTCAGCAAATACGCATGCAAAAATGCAGAAAAAGCAGCAAGTTGGAAACACTAGGGAATCAAGAATTGTAGTAGGTTTAGCAGTATATAAGTTTAATCATGAGCAGGGGAACAGCTAACAACATATGGGGAAATCGGGATTCATATGCACCACCTGCTCAGGTAATCTACTCAATTAGGCAGCAGATATATGGCAAGAAGAATTTATAACTCGGGTAGAATTTAACACAAGAAGCAGCTGATTTATGAGAGCACACAGTAGCAGCAATCAAGTAATGACAACACCGCGGCAACGGGTTATCCCAAGGATGCTATGAAAAAGAAAAACAGCAGCAACTTATATAGCTAATGCACGCAGAAAAACAGAAGAAATGCAGGTGCAGCACTTTCTAGCTTAGGTTTCAACTTATATCACACATATAAATAAGCTGCACTCTATAATGTTCCACCAAGTTTCAGTTTATGAATGAATTCTCTCTTTTATTCTTTTCTATAATCAAATTTAACATGGAGAAACATAACATTTCAGGTTGTAGGATATATACTAATGGCGAGAAAAAAAGGAGAAATTTGGTTCAATATGCAGGGATACCTGTGCAATTATGGGAAGAATTAGCTAATTCTGAAGAATGATTGATGAGCCTCCTTTTCCTCGACACCATCTCATTTCCATGATCACTTGAATCAAGTTCATTCCCCTCACCATTGGCAGACTTTGGACTTGAATCTGGTTCACATAACATTTCAGGTTGTAGGATATATACTAATGGCGAGAAAAACAGGAGAAATTTTGTTCAATATGCAGGGATACCTGTGCAATTATGTGAAGAATTAGCTAATTCTGTAGAAGTATTGATGCGTGGCCGTGGCCTTTCCCATGACACTATCTCATTTCCATGATCACTTGAATTGAGATCATTCCCCTCACGATTGGCAGACTTTGGACTTGAATCCGGTTCAGTACGAGCAATGCCTTTTCCCCTGTCCTTAGAAGATAGCACCTCATCCAAATTCATCTCTTCAGCCTCCTGCTTGGAGAGCACACCGATTAGGAAAAAATTACAATAAAAAAACAGCAGATTCATCAAAATAATGACAAAATTTACAGCAAAAAAGAAACCTTATCCTCTTGATACTCAAAAATGGTATCAGCCAGCACCCTATAATTATCTTCTTCAATCGCAGCCCAATTCCCATTAAACAACTTGTAAAGTTGTTTGAGGGCTGGTTTTGTATCTTCTGCTCTTATTCCCAACCTCTTCATTGCCTTGAAGGCTAAACTGAGCCTCTCCCTATCCCTCTCCGGAGCCATGCCCTAACAATTTAGCAAATGCAGTGTTGAGTAAAATTCAGCCACAGCAGCAGCATAGTGCATGGTTGAACAGTGGATTTCCAGCATGAACAACTCAAATTCCAGAAATTCCCCAAAACTGACGAAAATAGGGCGAAATGCATCAGGATTTTAGCTGATACATTATTCTACTTCAACTGAACCTCATGATCACGATTTCAACTAAAACAACGAGTGAACAAAAATTAAAAAAATGCAGAATCACTTCATCATCATGAACGCAACGCCATCAGCAAAAAGAAAAAAAGAAGAAAAAAAAGAGGCTCGAAGAAATACCTAAAGAAGGCGAGATTCAGCGTCAGAAGAAATACCGAAAGGGGCAATGTTTTTTGAGAGGAGGGAGGGAGGGAGAGGGAGAGAGAGAGTCAGAGTCGACGGCAATGCATGCCAATACTATTGGATGGGGTTTTGATTCGGTGTGTTCGGTGCATAGATGGCTCATTATGGAGAGATCTGATTGGTCAGCTGTTTCTGACGTGGGTGTGACAGATTGGTCAAGACTGAAAGAGCGTTAATATGAAAGAAATTTATTCATATAATTTGATAAGTACTTTCCAATCATAATATCAAAAATTATTTTTGAGTTGTTACTTTGTTAAAAAAAATTATCATTATCACTTAAAGTATCATTTAATGAGCAAAATATTAAAATATATCAACTCTGTAAAATAATTAAAATAAAATAATTAAAACCCTAACTAAAGTAAGATAATAAAAGGCCCATATAACCCTAAAGGAAATATATAGCCCAGCTCTCTTAAAACTTACAGAATAATTAAAATAAAACGGCCCAATATATTAGTTTCTCTACTTAACAGTAAAAGTTGAAAAATACCGAAATTTTTGTAAAAGAAAATGGGGAACACTTGCATCGGTCCGGGGAGACTTTCTTTTTGAATTGTAGGCCAAATGGATTAATTGGGCTAAGTAATTTATTTTGCTTTCAAAAGGCTTGGCCGCACTATATGGTCGGGGCTGGTTTGTCAAAGAAAATACTATTGGATGGGGTTTTGATTCGGTATGTTCGGTGCACAGATGGCTCATTATGGAGAGATCTGATTGGTCAGCTGTTTCTGACGTGGATGTCACTGATTGGTCAAGACTGAAAAGAGCGTTAATATGAAATAAATTTCTTCATGTCAATTGATAAGTACTACTTTCCAATCATAATATCAAAAATTATTTTTGAGTTGCTACGTTGTTAGTAAAAATTATCATTATTACTTAAATTATCATTTAATGAGCAAAATATTAAAATATATCACTGTAAAATAATTAAAATAAAATAATTAAAACCCTAACTAAAGTAAGATAACAAAAGGCAGGAAATATATAGCCCAGCTATCCTAAAACTTACAGAATAATTATAATAAAAAGGCCCAATATATTAGTTTCTCTACTTAGCAGTAAAAGTGGAAAATACCGAAATTTTTGTAAGAGAAAATATTGTTAGGTGAAGGAAATAAATAGAAATCAGCAGATTTTGAAAAATATAGTCATGTCAATGGCATTAATAATGGGTACAAAAGCTATTTACCAATAAGTATCGTATCTGAATATTAAAAAAAGTGAATTTCATGCAAAGTGAATTAGTTATTAGTGCACCTGCTACAGAATGTTGGGATGAGTAAATATGGAATAGATTAAAGGTGCACATGAAGACAGAATATTTAAAGAAATCTAGATTACATTTTTACTTGTGGAACAGTCCATATTACTAAATCCATGTAACTGAACTTAGAGGGCTTACTCCCCTATCATTTTGTAGGCCTATCTAAATAAGGCCTATCTAAATAAATCCAATAGAGTATTATTATTATTATTATTATTATTATTATTATTATTATTATTATTATTATTATTATTATTATTATTATTATTGACAAGCCCAATAATTAGCCCGAGCATTTACCATTACCATTGTCGCGAATTAAAAATGTATACTAATTTATTGCTATTATCTTAGAAAAATGCATGGGTGCATTGTGCACAATGTTCTAAAACTCCCCGCCTAGGTCCGACTAGTCCCCACCTAGGCGCTAGTCGGCATCCTACCGCCCGACTAATGCTAAATCCGCCTAGACGCTTAGCGGTTTCCTAATTATCAACCGGATTAAAGTTTAATTAGTTTTTAAGTGTGAACTAATCAATACTTATGAAAATTGAGCCATGAAATTTATGAATTGGACTATTAATTATCATATTTTATGTTTTTATCATGAATTTAGTAATAAAATTATGAATAATATGTGTTGATATAGTTTATAACTGATGACATTATGTAAAAATAGTAAAAATAAGCTTGTAGTTCTAATCCGTCTAGGCCCCGCCTAGACTCCCGCCTAGCCGCCTAGGCGCTAGTCCATCCTTCACCGCCCGACTAGCGTCTAACGACTTTTAGAACATTGACTGTGCATGTTTTAGAAATTATATAGGTTTTTATGTAAATATTAAAAAATACGTAGATATTTGCATGTTTAAAAAACACAAGAGAGTTCACGAAGTACATTGATTATTTGTGCAAGAACTATTGAAACACAAAAATATATTATGCAATTTAAGAAATATAAGGATGTTTACTTCCTATAGGGTCCTATAGGAAGTGGTTTGGTACTATGGTTTTTCCTTTGTGCATGATGTTTTTATTTATGGTATTAGAATATTTGTGTTGGGACTATTTTGGGAGAAAAAAATATTTAGAGGAACTTGAAAATTTGAATTCACTTGAATTGAAGTTGATGAATGATAAATGACTCTTCTTGTATGACACATCTTCCTAGAAAATGAAAATGCACCCTAGACAACTCATTAATTATAGGGAAAAGTAGCAAATAAGCCCTTAGGGTGCAAGCCCCTATGGCAAATAGCACCCTAACGTAACGTTCGGAGCATATCACACCCCAACGTGCGTTAAATAGAGCAAATCACCTCTTCCGTCAAACACCTCTCAAATGTTGTTACTCCCAAATAATTTTCATTTTTTTATATTTTCGGTGGGACCCACTTCTCTTCCCTTCTCTCATTTTTTTGATTTTTTTTATTTTGCAGTACATCCGAGCTTTGCATTGCATCAGATCGTACACCTGCATCCTCTTCGCCGTCGACATCCGCCCTTCGTTGTGCCTCATCACCACCGCTTTCTTGAAGCAAACCAGAGCGCCGCCGTCTTCGTCCAATTCGTCCTTGCTGTCGAAAGCTTCGATCCTCACCAGGGCGAAGAATGTGGCCTCCAGAAGCGAGCTCACCCACGGCGCCATGCTCGTCCTCAGCTCGCCCCAGTGGTAGAGGAGCCACCTCTCCGTCGCGGTGCACTCACTCTTCACGTGCCACGCCACGAACGGCATCATCGCTGACTGTCTGTGCCAGATGTTGTGATAATCATAGTGGTTGTACGAGATAAACGAGATCCCTCCCATCACCGTCGCATTCCGAGGCAGGCCTTGGGGCCAGGCGAGGGAGTAGGAGTTCCACGTGCCGTCGTGCCTGTCACGGCCTCGGAAGCAAAGGAATCTACCGCCGGTGGCCGACATCGGGTACTGCTAGTACTGGACTTCACCTTCCTCATGAGTGTCATAAAGGGAGCTCATGAACCAGGTGGCGAGGAGGGGGACTACGAGTTTGGATAAGGATAAAGAAGAGTGATGAATGGATTTGGATTTGTGGGGGGAGTTTCGAGTAATGGGCTTGAATTGATTTTGCCTTCGGAAGCTCGCCTGTGTTAAAGGAGAGAATGGAAGAGAAGTGGGTGTTGGGGTTGTTGTATATAGCTAAAGCAAAAACGTGTTTTAGTATATATGACATGTATTCCACTGGTAACAATCACCTATCTGAATAAATATATTAATAAGAGTAAGCCCTATATCTCATGTTTTAGAACACGTGGACGGCTCGGGTGTCAGGGAGATCACGCAGCGTTCGACAATAATTATGAGATATAAACAGTGTCACAGTCGAGATAGCTTGGGAAAACTATCGGTTTAGACTGCAACATAACGGTAGTGGCGGGTCTCAGTCGCTAGTTATGTTGGTACGGTGGAACGTATTGACAGGATCGAGTGAGATAAGGTTCTTCTGATACTGACCCTAGCAATAGGTGAAGAACTAGAGATCTCGGAATTTAGAGATATGATCTTAATCTCGATATGCTATTAGAGATATATGTGTTGTTCACTGTTACTTTGACTTGTATAGCTAAGGGTCTATCGCAGCATCCCTGATGACTTGCATCTTGGGTAACATGAGGGCACATAGTATGTCTAATTAGTTATATCGAGACACCGTGTCCGTATTAGGTTGAGAGATATCCCCTCAGGGAGTTCACAAGGTTTATTATACCAAGTCATGCATGCTGATTAAGTTCAGGTATAATAATAAGGGGTGAACGGGTACTACTTGAGGAGAATAAGATGTTAATTAATTATGAGCAGTCAGAGGAGCTCTAATTAATTAATGGATATCGGAGTCATTAAACACGGGGATAGCTCTAAATAAAGTATCAGCCCCAATCTACAAATTGGGACAGAGCGGTGATTCAGTTGTGATTCTTTAGTGGAATGCATCACAGCTCTAATGAAATAAATGTTCTGGGTTGATCATGGTTATTTCATTAGGTAAGGCTAAACTCTGTTTGGTACATAGATCCCTGGGGTGGCCCAAGAGCTCTTCAGGAAAGGAATTCAAGGTATTATTGAGGGATATCAGTTTTGGACTGAAAAGAGGCATTATGGGCTTGAGCCCATTAATGTGGCGCCTACTGTAGTGAAAAGGACGCCAGTTTCATCTTTTGGTGTTCATCTGATCTCAATAATTGTACTCTGGTTAATTATATAATTATGGAATAAATTAATATCTAATTAATTAAGATTTATTCTTAATTAAGGAATTAGATAATTAATTTAATAATTATATATTATTTTCCTTATAATAATTAGGATTAATTCTAATTATATTTAATTAGAATTTGTTCCAGTAATTATTAACTAAACCGGGTTTTAATTAATTAAAGCCCGTGACTTAGTGGACAAGGAAAGTGGCGCCTCCTCCTCTTATAAATAAGGAGGAGGAGATTCTAAAAACCTAAGTTTTGAGGGTTGAGATCGGCGCCTATCATCAGAGGGAGAGTTCCTGGTTCCAAAGTTCCTAGACGCCCACACAGTCGAAGAACTTCGAGGAAAGGGATCACACCTCAGTAATCTAGACCTGTAGATTACTCCGTCGGCACAGATCTGAGGTATAATATTCTGAACTCGATTATATGATTTAGTTGCATTTAAATTATCACATCCAATTCGAAGATCCTGTGAGAAAAAGGAATGCTTTCAAGCAGCAGTTCCAACAGTGGGTCCCACCGAAAATATAAAAAAAAGATGAAAATTATTTGGGAGTAACAACGTTAGAGAGGTGTTTGACGGAAGGGGTGATTTGCTCTATTTAACGCACGTTGGGGTGTGATATGCCCCGAACGTTACGTTAGGGTGCTATTCACCATAGGGGCTTGTACCCTAGGGGCTTATTTGCTACTTTTCCCTTAATTATAGAGTGTATGCTAGACAACTACTCCCTCCGTCCCTCATATTAGTATGCTGAGAGAAACAACACGCAGTTTAAGATAAATTTGGTGTAAAGTGGGAAAAGTAAGATAAAGTAGGGAGCAAGTGAGAAAAACAGGTAGAAAGTGAGAAAAATAATAATAAAGTGAGGGTAAATATGTCTTTTTGCTTAAAAAATCTTTCCATATTTGGAATGCATACTAATATGGGGAACGTCCCAAACGGGAAATATGCACACTTTTATGGGAGACGGAGGGAGTATTTAATTATGGAGTGCATGTTCAACTAGACAACACAATAAATAAAGTAGTTGAAGGATACAACACATTAAATACGTATAGTTGGAAGGTGCAACACATCTATTATCTATTATAATCCATACATACTAAAATAGAATAATGTGGTTCCCTCCGAAATTCTTGATATTTGAGCTTTATTCTTTTTTTCATTAATCAAGTTACATTATGTTACTTTCTATGCATTTCTTTTATATGCATTTATTCCTATAAAAAGATAATATTTTTATTCATTAAAATTTAACATATTAATTAAATTTCAAGCATAAGTATTAATTTTGACTAACTAATTTTCTCATTGTTTGTTTTTTAAACGTATTTTTTTTAAAAACTATTTGTTATTATAATTAAGTAGTGGATTTCAGTTTTAGTTCCGCATGTAATATTTTATTTTTGGTTTTTTATTCCTTTGACTCATTAATATATAGTATTCTTTTTTATGTATATTCATTTTTCATATTCTTACACACACAAACACACCAATTGATACTGTATTTTGGTAATCAATTAATAATGTCAGGAATCCTATAAAATAATAATTATAAAATTGATTAATACTTAAATGTTGAATCAAATAATCTATAAAAATAAGCTATAAATCTACTCATACATATAAAATATATTGATATATACACAAACATATAAGTACATGCATATAGAAATAACTTTTTTCTTTAGTTGGTTTATAAAATAAAATAAAAATTATTAATGAAACAAAATTTAGTACTTTTGACTGAATATTTATCATACTATTTATGGATTAAACCTTGCATCGCGCAGGGATACAATACTAGTTAACTACAAAGGTATGAACTACCTTTTTTTTACTAATTAAATTTTAAACCGAGATTACGAGTTAAACTTTTTTCAACTTTCCAGCTCAAGATCGTACCTAACAAGAAACAATTCCTTATTCAATTTGAAATCGAGAACTTGCCATTTCTAAGGCTAGAGAGAGAGAGAGATCCTAGTAGCTTTCTGTTCATCTAACCACCATAATATATTCATAATTTTTAATTCAGTTCTAGTATTGTTATCTCAAGTTAGTTGCTTTGGCGTTAAATTAGATGAAATTAGGCTAGAATTTTTACATCCTTTTTAACCAACAAAAATCCATATCACAAAATTCTCAAGCCTACTACGCCAAATTTTCCCAACAGAAAGTTAACGATACAACTAGTTCAAAACCACAAATCAAAACTCAATCAAACGCAAGAATTAAATTCCACATGTATCAATCCATCATCAATCCTACTATCTTCCAAATTATAATCCCATGTTTTTTCTTGATAATCACACATTCATCCAACGCCCTAATCACAGATAATAATCACAAATTAGTATTCACACAATGTTCAAACCACACCTCAGCACCACCAAATCCCTCACACATTCCACTACTCTCAACCCTATTTCAAGAATTCATCTCACAATCATCAAAATCCACCTTCTTCGAAACCCTAATCGCCGATGAAAAAACCGCGATTTTGGGCTCGTTCCAATGCAGGAAAGATCTCAGCCGAGATCAATGCAGAAGCTGCGTGAGTAAATTTTCAAACGTATCGAAGAATTCGTGTGGCGAAAGTTTACCGGCAAGGATTCAGCTCAACGGCTGCTACGCTCGATATCAAGAAGAAGAATATGAAGATGGAGGTGGGGCCGAGACGAGCCAGGGGCCCGATGAATTCCTTCATCGGGCTTGCAGCAAGAAGAAGATCAAGAAGAGAGGATTCGAAGAGATGAAGTATGCAGCGTTTGGTGAAGTGGAGAGGTGTTTGATTAGAGAGAATGGATTCTGTGAGATGAAGTATGAATCTATTCACGTTTTGGCGCAGTGTGTGGAGAGTTTGAACGGTTGTGATTGTGGTGAATGCGTTAATCGTGCGGTGGAGATTGGGTGTGAAGATGAAGAGTGCGAGTATTCAGTTTCTGGAGAAATTTACGTTGATGGCTGCTTTCTTAGCTTTGATTATGGAGATGGAGAATTCGGGACTTACAAGGGTGGAGGTAATTAATCAATATTTTAAAATTCGACCCGGATTGGAGGTCGAACCGACAAGACCTCCGGTCCCCGATTTTTCGATTAAACCGCGGTCTAACCGGTCAAAATTGGACAAAACTGCCAAACCGGAGTGATGGCCTGTTCCGGTTCTTAAAACACAGTAATTGATGAATTCAAATCTTGATAAATAAATGTTAAGTGGAAATGGAAAATTTAATATGGTCATTTAGTATTAAAAAAAAAAAAAAAAGTGATTATATATTTTAAATTTTTTATTGAGTGTAGGGGATAAGTCTCCAAGATTGGTAGCAATTGCAGTTGGGGGTTTAGCTGTTCTAGCACTTGGAGTTGGATTGTGTTATTTTGCAAAGTCATGTGGAAAGAAGAAGAATGGTAAGTTTATTCGATTTAATTTTTTACTACAATTTGTTCAGTATATTTTGTTTTCAACTTTATTATGGTCGTTGTTTAATATTTCCAATTTTTTATATGATGAATAAGATATATATTTTGTGCAGATTGGTGAGGAAGACGTCAACCTTTTCCTTCAGCTGGCATTTTAGGGCAAGTAATTTGAGAATTTAGGTGTACTTATAGCTGTATGATATTAATTAATAATCTTGAATGATCTACTCTCATATAAATTCTTATTTAAATAAATATTAGTTTATGGGCTTGAAGTTTATTTGATTATAGTATGACGAGTGTATCCACATATATATATATATATATATGATGTTTATTCATATATAGATGATATTATTTGTGTAATCTGATTTATTTTTCTAGTCTTATACTCATCTTCCCTCAAATTTGTCCATATAATTAATTTTCAGTGTATCCTCAAGTATGTAACTATTTGTATAATCTGATTTAAATTTCTAGTCTTAGGAATTAGATAATATCTTTAATACTATTTGTGGGCATTGGCTTTAAGAAATAACTTGATGGAATGGGTGACAAATTTCGAGATCGCATATATTATATTAAAATTGAGATGAAATCTATATATATATATATAATAGCAAAATAAAGGTCGATCAACCACGATTTTTTTTGATTATTTTGCTAAATTCTCATAATTTTGCCTAATTAATCAATACTTTAATCTAATTAATTAATATGTATCTTTAATTTGATATATATCTTTAGTTATTTCATATTCATATATATCTTTCATTAATTTATAGAATTTCAATTCATATCTCGACAATATATATAATTATTATATTATTTTACATCCACCGCCGCTGCATTGTCATGTTAATTTGCTGGCAAGATTGCAACGATAATTCTTAAATATATCTTCTTCTTCATCCTTAATATTCATCATTAGATAGTTTATTATTGATCTTTAATTAGTATTACTCATTGGTAGATCTTAATTAGTGAATCCTCTTTTTATATCTTTTGTTTTTTGTTTTTGTTTTTTTGGCTCCACCTGAAAGGATGCTCTTTTTTTTTTAATACTATTAATTAAGTTTTTGAGTTAATCACTTCAATGAGAATATGTGTATCATTGCTATGAATTAAAATTCTATAAATTAATTAAAGATATAATAATTTTAGCTAATTAAATCCTATAAGATTTTAATTAAATCTCAATAAGATTTTTATAATCTCTCTCTCTCTCTCTCTCTCTCTCTATATATATATATATATATATATATATTTTATATAATAGCAAAATAAATGTCAATTTATCTTGATTGATGAAGAAGTTTATTATGAAGGTGCTAAATCGATTTTTGAGAAAATAATTTCATCCATAGGAAAACTCAAAAACTCACATATGAGGGAGTTATCCTTAATCAAATTTAAATGACGGACTGCTTGACATTCTATCCTACAATTATATCGAATGACGGGAGGCTTTACATTAAATGAATATAACCATGCGAAAAAAATCTTACCTCACATTTACATTTTTTTTTTACCAACATAAAACTTGATATGAAAATATAACTACTTGAAAAATGTTAACAATGCATATATCTATTTATAATAAGAGTTTTTCTTGACTATTTTGCTAAATTCTCATATTTTTTGCATAATTAATCAATAATTTAACCTAATTAATATATAAGTTTTCAAAGATATTGATAATTATGCCACATTAAGACGCGCAAAGTATAAATGTCATTATGATTCGATATATAATAGCAAAATAAAGGTGAATTAATCATGATTTTTCGTAATTATTTTGCTAAATTCTAATAATTTTGCCTATGATCCCACACCGACAATCCAAAATCAATCATATACATGTAGTTAGATAGAACTCCCTTCGGCTCAAGATTACTGACCCATTTCTTTTCGCCAAGGAAATTAAGTTCGGCATGTAAATTAAGATGGGAGTGTTTACTGTTTTAAGTATATTGTGTTTAGAGATATAGTATTGTTTATATATTAAAATATATTTTAAAACTAGAACATTATAGATGCATAAAAACATATTGATGTCTGATCTTAAATGAAAGATCGTATCAAGACCTTTAATTTAGTATATAAATCATAAAAAAATGGAGAACAAACGAACAAGTTATAATAATTTAAACATTTAGAATTTAAATTATATTGAGATACGTGTTGAGATGTGAGTTGATGATGAGATTTAATTAGGAAAAATTAAGTGTAAATAATTAGATCCTACGTACTTAATGCGCTGATGTTGAAATGCTACGTAGATAAAAAAATTTCCATTTAAGATTGATTTTTTTTTTGTTTTTTTGTGGGTTTAATAGTTTTTTTTTTTATGGTTGAGTATTTTTTATGTAGGATTTAGTTTTTTTTTTTTTTGGGTAGGATTGAGTTTTTTTTTTTTTTTTTAGGGTTTAGTATTTAGGGTACTTTATTTGTTAAATGTATTCTACAACATTAATATTTTAGCTAATTAAATCGACAATCACACTTTTTCAATTAAATCGACAATGTACAAGCTTTTAAATTAATAATTTTAACAAATTAAATTATACTTAATGCGCTGATGTGGAAATGCCACGTAGATAATTTTTTTCATATAGGATTGAATTTTGTTAGTTTTTTTCATAGAGTTTAGAACAAAAATATAGTATTAAAAATTCATTGCATTAAGAGGTAATATTTTTAGTTATTATTAATATCGTAAATTGAGGTGTTTTCTTTCCCTTAAAGTTTATCTTTTGATGTTGCATTTGAATCTTATTTCATTATAATTATTGTTTCCAATATTAATAAGTCGTAAATTTGAGATTATTTTTGAATGGATATATTTTAAAAGAATAAACTATAGTACATCTTTAAATTGCAGTAATTGGTAAGATGGTTAGTTTTGAACAAAAAACTGACGTGGATAATTAACTTAATGTAAATAAAATCAATAAAGTTCAAATTCGATTTGACAACAATTTGTAATATGTGCAACAAACTCCAAAGAACTTGAATTTTATAGTCAAGTCCATCCAAATTATTGGGAATTGAGATTACCAATCGGGGCGGATTTATAAAAAAGAGTCGTATCAGTTTCAATTTTGATACAATTTTGAGGATCGAAAACCTATCTAGATTTGAGTTTATTAATTTATTACTACTATTTGTATAAAATTATTAGTATTTAGAAATATTTAAAATTTTGAAAATTCTAATTCTATATTTTGTCTTATTAATCAATTGATTTTTATTTAATTTATTGATATCATATCAATTTTTGAGACATGCGACTTCATCAGGAAACTCAAATATAATAGAATCACTCAGTTTTATCCCAGATAAATATTTATAAAAAACTTCACATTAATGAGAAAATTATACCATTACGGCCTATAGTTTGTTAGTAGAGTAGGGAAGGGCAGATGAAGAAGCTTATATGTATGATGGTGCTAAATTGATTTTTAAGAAAATGATTTCATCGATAGAAAAACTCAAATATGATGGAGTTATCCTTAATCAATATTTAAATAACGGGCTGCTTGACATTTCATCCTTCAATTATATCGAAGAACAGGCGCATTTACTTTAAATGAATATCATCACGCGAAAAAATCTAATCTCTCATTGACCTATTTTTTTTCGACCAATAGAATACTTGATATGAAAAATATTATCAATCGTCAATTTATTTCTATATTAACATTCAAAATGAGAACTATACGAAAAACAAGACCTCACCTAATCTACTTTTCTATTACAATGATCAACGGACTAATTGAGAAATGTCACACCTCATTGATTTTCTTTTTTTTTTTCTTCATTTTTTTTCATATTCAGTTTAATTTTATTTTTTTCGAATGAATCCTAACAAACTATACTCTCAAAATAAATAATTTTATTATTATTTTCCACGAGATGTGAGCCCCGTCGAATTTCGACGGGCACTAAACTAGTAAGATTACAATAATCCATGTGTACGGGTAGCTTGATATCCCTTGATTAGTCTATTGTCTAAGCAAAAAAGTGCTGGCCTAAGCTTAAAATAACATCTATTTGCAATTCTACAAAATAAATATAAGATTAAGTTGAATAAAATTAGTCAATTCGTTCTTTTTCTTGTTCAGTATATAAATGTCCACTTAATATACCATATATATTTATCTATTCTACCACTTACAGACGTGCCACCAAAATCAATGCATAAAAATTTACAATTAGAAAAGTCATTTTTCTTCATAAAAGTTTTTAATACTTTTTCGTTAAAGAATTGAAATCACCATTCAGAGAGAGGATGAATGGGTTGATGTTTGGCACGGCCATAATCAAGGTAGGTATTAGTTCTTGCGATTTAGGGTTTAACTAACGTGGTCTATGTTTATTTAAAAAAATTATAAATTTACGGAGTCTATCAAAATAGAGATTAATCAATTTAATAGAATCTATTAAAATTCATATAAAATTAAAACAATCTATGAAATTAACAGAATCCACATATTATAAAAAGTATATCAAAATTTTCTAAATTCTGTATTGAATACGAACATATTGAAGTGAACTAGTCCATATGATCAAGATTGATTTTTCTTTTAACACAAATTAAAAGAAAAAGGAAATGACGTTCCAATGATCATTGAATTTGAAGCATAAGCTAATAACACAAATAGTTGAGAGAGAATAGGTGTAAATCGGTAATTAAATGGTCGTACCCATTGAAAAATGTTCTTCAGATTTTCGAAAACGACAAACATTATTAATGACTTAAGAAAGTTCTAATGAATTTCAAAATCATGTACTATCTTCATCCAATTACATTAGCCGCATTCACTATTTGACACGCTTTTTCACCGAAACCTAGTACGAGTTTTAAAATATAATTTTGTAGTATCGTTTTTTTTTACGGGATTAAAAGAAACGATACTACAAAATTATATTTTAAAACTCGTATTAGGTTTCGGTGGAAATATGTGCAAAAAGTAAATGTGACTAATGTAATGGGATGGAGGTAGTATTATTTATAATGCAATAAAAATACATCAAATTTTAGGCTCTTTTTGGATTCAAAATCTATATAATTCTACTACTTCCCGGATATCATTGCATTATTTTCTTGAGGCAAAAAAATAACTACCTATTGAACACTAACTTTTTAAGAATATATCTACAACTTAACAAACACACAAAATATACCTAATCTTTCAAATACCTTACTAAGAGCAAGTCCAATGCAATAACCTCAAATGGGGTTCTTACATGTGGCACATAGACAAGAACCAATTCTAACTAAAAAGACACAATGGTAAGGTTCTTGTGATAGAGTTCTTATCACAATTTAAGGGTCCCACTTGTTACTTTTAATTTAATTTAACAATTGGTTTTATTTTATTACCTCATAATTATTATCTAATAAACTTGATTTTTGATAAACGATTATATTTATTAACTAAATGAATACTTCTTTTTAAAAAAAAGTTTTAGTATATAAATAGTTTATACGCTGAATATGATTAAAACAATTAATTAAAACAAAAAAAGAAGACAAAATTGTCAATTGGAATAAATGAAATCAACAGAAAATAGAAGAGGAAAATAGAAAAAACAAAAGGAAAAAAGAGAAAGGAAAAGCAAAAATAAATAATCAAACTTGAAAATGGCCCGTTGAAAATTCACTCGCCAACAACAAGGCGTGTGTCCCACGAGCTCCATGATTGGTCTGTTGGTGCATGATATTCACGCGGTGGGCCCCAATATTTTTTAAGATTCGGGAGCTTATGCAAGAACCTGGGTTCTTAAAAATGGGTTCTCCAATAGTAATATAATTTAAGGAGTGAGTTCTTGATTTTGCCATATAGACAAGAACCCTTCTATTGGACTTGCTCTACTATATCCTTACTTTTACTTTATATCACTTCCCTCCTCTCTCTCTTACACACACCGACACACACACTTTCTCTCTCTCTCTCACTGACACACACACTCTCTCATACACGTTCTTCCTTTCTTCTCTCTTCCTCTCTCTCTTTTCACAAGACACACGCACCCACACACACACACACTTTCTTTTTCTTTTTTTTTTCTTTTCATTTCTTTTTTTTCCCAGTTTTCCGAACAAAAAAAAACATTTTTACATTTTTTCCTCTTTTCCTATTTTTTCAGTTTTTTCTTTTTTCGTTTTCTTTTTCCTTTTTTTAGTTCTTTTTTTTTTCCTTTTTAAGTTTTTTTTTCCATTCTTTTCTTAATTCTTTAAAAAAAATAATGTAAGAAATATAAAATAATTTGATAAGAAGTTGACAATTTCTTACATTTTCGAACTCGATTGGAAAGAATTTGACAATTTCTTATGTTATACCAATTCACTTGGAAAAAAAAAATAAATTACGTTCAGTTTTTTAATTTGTATTAAATATATAGGAATTTGATAATTTCTTATGTTTTTATGGTAATAATTTGTTAATTTCTTACAATTCTAAAACGTCTAGTAATAATTTGTAAATTTCTTACATTCTTAAACTTGATCGATAAGAATTTGTCAATTTGTCAATTTATTGTCTGGAACGAAATTTGAATGTGTGATCATATATTAGTATATGTGTCCGTAACTTGGTAAGAAATCTTAATTTCTTACATTCAGCTTTGGTTAGAAATTTCATTTTCTTACCAAATTTGTACACTAACAATAGAGTTCAATTTATTACCTTCATCAACTCGTTTAGTAAGAATTTGATAATTTCTTATGTTATACCAATTCACTTGGTAAAAACATCTTTTGCCCTTTTGATGTTAGTTGTAATATTAGTTAAATTCTTATGTGAAGATACATGGTTTTTTTTTTTGAATTCTTCCTTTTTAAATGGTGAGAACTGATCATTTCCCCCAACATGTTTCGTGTTTCTAGCTTTTTTCATGTACTTCGGTAGGAAAATATCGCCTTCTCATTGTCTCAATGGTTGGAATTGATCATATTCTTATGAACTAAGGAAACTGGTAGTAAGAATAACCAAATTCTTATAAGGTTGTAAGAAACTGATGAATTCTTCCTATGTTTATGGTGTGAAAATAATCATTTCTTATTACGTATTTTTTTTCTACTGCTTTCCTCTACTGTATTCTTACCATGGCTCCATTTTATATGCAAGGTTGCATATAATTTAGGATTCATATACTTGATTTAAAGGTTTGTATGCTTCTTCTCCCATTTCAGTGGTACTAATATGCTAAGAATTTGTCATTCCTACCATTAGATTTAACAAAATTGTTGAATTGGTCCATGAATATGGATTTTCATTTTTTACATTCAGTTCTAATGATAAGAACATAAATTCTGACCATACCATCTGCTAAAACTGATTTATCGGGCATCATGATAGAAAGAAATGAGCATTTCTTACGATGTTCATGATAAAATTGATCAGTTCTTACCACGTTTATCATCATTATAGAAAGAAATGACCGTTTTCCTACCATAAACATACTGATAAAAGTTATTTCTCAGCATCAAGATAGTAAGAAGTCTGATATCGTAAACAGTAAGAAATGATCAATTCTTGCCATTACCAAAAATTCTTACCATTCTGATAGTGATAGGTAAGCAATGTTCAATTCTTACCATTAATAACACATGCATGAATATGCTTTTCCGAGCATGAGGATGGTAAGAATTAATGAATTCTAACCATTGTCGTTGTAGGAATTGATGAATTCTTACTATGGTCATTCTTCAGCTATGATCAATTCTTACTATTGTGATTCTTAAGCTATGATCAACTCTTACTATGGTCATTCTTAAGCTATGATGAATTCTTAAGCTAAGAATGTGTCATTCTAACCATTACGTCCAACGACATTGTTGCAAACATGCATGAATATGCTTTTCGGAGCATGAGGATGGTAAGAATTAATGAATTCTAATCATTGTCATTGTAGAAATTGATGAATTCTTACTATGGTCATTCTTAAGCTATGATAAATTGTTACTATAGTGATTCTTAAGCGATGATCAACTCTTACTATGGTCATTCTTAAGCTATGATGAATTCTTAAGCTAAGAATGTGTCATTCTAACCATTACGTCCAACGATATTGTTGCAAACATGCATGAATATGCTTCTCCGAGCATGAGGATGGTAAGAATTAATGAATTCTAACCATTGTGGTTGTAGGAATTGATGAATTCTTACTATGGTCATCACAAAGAAGCCATATTCGTTGACAATTATAATCAGTGGCCAAAAATTCAAAAGAAGCAAAGTGACTACAAAAGTAGGATTTCGACATCACAAAAAAATGACATATGGTCTTCAAAATCATCTTCTTTGAATGCCTTCGCAGCAAAGTAGAATATTTCAATAACGCCAGATGATGAACCCCTGAGATTTCCCTATATGTGGTATATGCAGAAACCATGAGGGGTACCTGAAAAAATTATAAAAAGGATAAGGTGGCTATAAAATTCATGTTTGCCAAATGGTAAGAAATTATGCATTTCTTACAACTAGATGGCAATAATGTATGTAATTCTGACAAAAAAAAATGAAGTCGATGGTAGGAATTAGATACTTTAATTTCTTACCATCCACTACGTCAGAAACATCAATTATTACCATGATGGTAATAATTGATATTTCTGACGTAGTGGCTAGTAAGAATTGATCAACTCTTACCATATTGATGGGAATAAATAATGTTTATCTCACTATTCACTTTGTGAGAAACATCAGTTGTTCCCATCAATATGGTAAGAATCAATTCTTACCCTCCACTACGTCAGAAACATCGATCATGATATCACAAAGGTAAGAAATGATCAATTGTTGCCATCATAATGGTAAGAATATATGTTTCACACGATGTGGATGGTAAGAATTTATGTAAATTTTTTAAATTCCACAAAAACCGAAGCCACCAGCTGTGCCAACAAGAATATCATCCATATTACATAAAAAAAAAAACGCAGACTAAACAGCAGCAAGTAAATCAATGTTGTGAACCAACCAAATAAAATATCTTGAATGACAAAATAGAATAAATCAATGTTGCTACCCAAACCAAATACAAAAATAGAAAAAATTGGAAGAAAATTATAGAATTGAAGCTAAAATGAGTTCAGTTTAATCACTCACAAAACCAAAAAACACGACCCATTTGTATAATAAACATTACCAAACTAACAGAACAAAGAAATTTCTCCCAACATTCACCTCGAAATCTCTGTCAAAATCCGAATCCAAACGAAATTAATCGCTCCTCCTTCGCTGCATCGAAGCACGACGATCTCTTGCTCAGATCGAAGCTCACCCCCCACATCCACAATGCCTAAATCTAGAGAGAGAAAGGAGAGAGGGATACATGCCGAAACCCTAGTTGCAGAGCTTCCGCCGGAATTAGGGCGACTCCACGGACAGCTCGTCGCCATCGATAGTAGTGTGGTGGAGCTCTTCTACATCGAAGGTTGTTCGCCGGCGTGAGAGAAGCTGCAGGCGGAGGCGCGCAAAGGAGAAAAAGGGAGAAGAAAGTGAGAGAAAGAGAGAGGGAGTAGAGAGAAAGACGAGAGGTGAGAGATAAATGAGAGGAGAAAGAAGATGATAATTATTCAAAAAAGTTGGGGCTATTTTAGTCCCAATTAAGAAAGATTAGGTATATTTAGGTTTTTCTTAAGTTTGTGGTAAAAGTTGATTTTCTTAGTGTTGAATAGGTAAATGACTATATTTCCTCTATTTTCTTTCGTTTCTTAATCGCAATAGTTTTTTTTAATTACACCTATAATCATCATATGCCTATCAAACTTGAGAATCTAAAACATGGATGTGATCCTTTGTATCCTAATTTTAGTGTCTCAGTTGTATTCTAAATCTTAATTTTTATATTATTTTTTATAAAATTAAAATTACTATTAATTTAGTAAATCATAATAAATATTTATAAATAAAAAATTGAAATTTTAATAATTATATCCTTACTTTTGAATTTATCAACTATATTATAACTAACAAAATTGAAATTAAATACTAAATAATAATTATAAAATGAGTGAATTAAAAAAAATAATTGTAAATTAAATTAATTAATTATAAAATTATTGAAGGAATTGTATAAAAAGGAGCAAAGTATCCCAAATGCAAAAGAGAGTTGCTTGGGAAAATACGGAATTAATTACTAACCACGCATTCAAAATCTTACAATTTTCTTGGGTATAAGCAAAATATGGAATATTTTTAGCTCATGTTTGGTTCAAGTTTTTTTAAGTATTGACACTACAAGAAATTCAGCGTTTAATAACGGAAATTTCAGTCATTAAAGTCCAAAAATCCGTCACTATTCTGGTTTAGTGACGGAATAGTGAAACAAGTAATAATTGATTACATTACTTTTTGTTTGTTTAATCAATATGTTATCCATTTTCTTTACCTGGGGTAATCCAAATAACTTTATTTCTACTATTGAACCAAACACTCAATAAAAGTAACTATTATTATTATCATTCCGTTAGTTAACTTGATTCCATCATCTTTTCATTACTCAATTTGAACCAAATGACCCCTAAATTGCATTCTCACGCGAAATAATCCGTAGCCACATCTCAAATCCGAGACTTTTCTTAGATAAGTTGAAGGCATTTATTTGTTATGAAAGTGACCAAAGATAATACTTTTATTCTTCTGTTTTTTCTTTGGCCATACGATTGAGTCAAACTGGATGGTTGGGCCATTAAGATAAAGTCGTATGAGAGGACTATGCCCTCCATGAAGGGCAGGACTTGGCGGTCAGCAGACTGGGCTGAAAAACTCTGCTCAAAGGAAAATTAAGAAAAAGAAAAAAGAAAAAAATTTAAAAAATAGATGCTTCGGTAATTTACTTCGTTAGCTGGCTTGAAATTTCCTAGAAATTGTAGGGGAGTCAACATTTAGAAACGCTTCACCGCTGACTCAGCGTGGTTGACAATTTTTCAATTAGAATTTAATTTCTTAAATTAGAATCTAGTTTTTTTTTTCTTCTTATAATACAGCTTATTTATTTTGGAAATTTTTTATTGATTTTTTAAAAAATATATATATCATTGCTAGCATGTGTAGAGTAGACATTTGAGCATTACTCCGTCAACATAGGTCAAGTTGCATCCTCACTTTCCATCGAAAGACAAAAGAATCCTTTTTAGCACAGAAATGGCGGAGGCGGCCATCTCCGTCGCCGTGCAAAAGCTCGGCGACCTATTGATCGAGAGGATCAGCTTCCTCCACGGCGTCGAGGGAGAGGTGAAGAGAGTTGAATGCCATGCAATAATAAGGATGATGATGATGAAGTTTTAGTTAATAACTGGGATGTGTAATTCTTTGCTGTTGCTAGGATTCGATCCCAGAATCTCATTTTAGTAAGCTCCACGTCAGCCTATTCCTAGTCGTAGATGATATTTTAGATCAAGTGTAGATAGATGGCCACGTGTCAATGCATTACTTGTAGTTATGTTTTGTCTTTACATGCACACTATACATTGAGGTGTGTATGCTTCTATTCACAGTAGACGAATGAATGAGAACATGATGAATTTCCTTTTTCCTTATTCAACGTTTCCGTACTAGTTTCTTCATGGTATACAGAGCTTGGGTTTTCTGGGTAGATCTACTGATAATTTCTCTTTTTTGTTGAAATTCTAGCTTGTTTTTTCTAAAATGGGTAGATTTGATAACGCTAGGAACAAAGGAGGGAGACATAGTTGGAGAGATGTACTGAATGGAGAGGGATCTAGGATTAAACCACCGTACAAGAGTGGAAAAGGAGAAGAGCGCGAATCTGGAGAAGAGGATGAAGAATTCTATAATGATTTCAGCTCGCAAGCACTGGAACCACATCAAATTGAGGAGATTCTAACTCTCGGCAACTCAGACCACCCGGGGATGATGCTCGTTGCAGCTCCGTTGACTGGATCCAACTTTCTAAATTGGAGTAGATCCGTGCGCCGTGCCTTAGCGGCTAGGAGTAAGCTTGAGCTAATTGATGGTACGTTACCAGAACCGACTCCTGAAATTAGTTATTATAAACAATGGATTAGAACAGATGCAATGATTTCTTCCTGGATACTTAATTCCATCTCTAAAGAGTTATCGAGTGGTTTCACTCATATACCTAGTACTAGAAAGCTGTGGGAAGCATTATTGCATAGATTTGGGAGGTGTAATGGCCCTAGGATTTTTAAGTTGCAGAGAGAGATATTTGGATATGTGCAAGGCAATCAATCAGTAGTGCAGTATTTCAATAACCTTACTGGATTATGGGATGAATTAGATATGTTGCTGCCTCCTCTCGACTGTAGCTGCAAAGCAAGGAAGACTTCTGATAGAAGGGAAGAGCAACAGAGGCTTATGAAGTTCCTACATGGACTGAATTACAATTTTGAGCAGGCAAGGAGTCAAATACTATTGTTAGAGCCTCTACCATCAGTGGATAGGGCATATGCAATGATAGTACAGGCTGAAGATGAGATGGCCTTGAATAGAGATCAAGGAGATGAACATAACATGGTTGCTATGAATGTGAATGATTCAACCTATGGTCACAATCCTGTGTTTGCTGTAGGAGGCAAGGGAAATTATTTTAAGAGAAGGCTAACTAAAGAGGAAAGGAAGAAATTGAGGTGTAGACATTGTCATGAGTCTGGGCATGAAATTGATGAGTGCTTTAAGTTACATGGTATTCCGGATTGGTATAAGAGATTGAAGGAAAACAAAGAAAGGTATCAAGCAAACTATGCAGACCATAGTGAGGATGTAGAATCAGTTCATAGTCTGGATACTAGAGGTGCTGCTGCAGATATTTCCAAGATAGTGCAAGCAGAAATTTCTAAGTACATGAGTAATTTGGCTCCACAGAACACTTCTGCAAATCAAGGAAAGACAGATGTAAACATGGTGCAGCAAGTTGGAGAAGAAAATGTTGGAGTTTTTACAGGACATTATGCGTTTGGAGTCCTGCCAAGTATGGAACATAATATGTGGATCATAGATTCAGGGGCTAGTTCTCATATATGTTCGAATCCAGAGTTGCTACATGATACATATCAGCTGGAAAAGCCCATAAGGATTCATCTACCTGATGGTTCTTCAAGAATGGTGGCCTATGGAGGCACAGCAAGGCTGAACAAGGATATAACTTTGACTGAGGTTCTATTTGTACCCAACTTCACTCATAATTTGATATCAGTGGCACAGTTGATTCAAACCACCGGAGTGAAGTGCCTCTTCTATAAGACTCATTGTGTTTTTCAACAAGAAGGAACTGATGCAATATTAGGGGTAGGAAATATGAGAGGGAATCTTTATATTGCTGAAGAAATGATTGAAAGGCATTACTGCAATCTTTTTAATCCTTCAGAAATGTCACTGAGGAGCTGGCACATATTCCTAGGTCACCCTTCAGTTACCACAATGAAACACTTGAAGTTTATCAAGGAAGAGCAAGAGGATGAGTGCTTAGAGATACTGCAGGACTGTGATGTGTGTTTAAGAGCCAAACAAACCAGATCACCTTTTCCACAGCTGAACAGAAGAACCAACTCTTTATTTGAGTTGGTTCATGGAGATGTTTGGGGACCCTATGGTGAGGAAAATCTGCACAACACTAAATATGTTCTAACTCTGGTAGAAGATCACAGTAGGGTTATCTGGACTTATTTGTTACATTCAAAGGATGAGGTATTCGAGGCTTTAAAAGGATATATTATTATGGTTCAGAATCAATTCAATGCTCAGATTAAGGCTTTTAGGTCGGATAATGGTTCAGAGTTTGTTAATAGAAAGGTGGGAATCTTGTTCAGAGACTATGGCATCTTGCATCAGAAAACTTGTGTTTATTCACCCCAACAAAATGGTATAGTGGAGAGGAGACACAGAAATTTGTTGGAAACTGCAAGAGCATTGATGTTTGAAAGTGGGCTTCCACTTAGGTTCTGGCCTTTCTCCATCCTCACAGCCACCTGGCTTATCAATAGGAATCCTAGCAGGATCTTGGGGTGGGTTTCTCCATACTCAGTGCTGTTTAAAAAGGATCCCAACTATATGATGTTGAGGCCTTTTGGATGTTTAGCATATGCTATCGATCTTCATCCTACTAGAAGTAAGTTCAGTCCCAGAAATCACAAATGTATTTTTCTAGGATATAGCGCTTCACATAAAGGGTATTTACTCTTTGACTTAGAGCATGAGAAGTTACTAACCTCGAGAGATGTTCATTTTGTCACAGATACATATCCTTTTAGAAACCAGGAGAATCTCAGTCCTACAGTTCCAGTTTTGCCTGTGGTGAATCCAAATAATCCGGAAACACCAGTCACATTTGATGCCTCTTCTGCAGGAGAGATGGTAGTATCTGATCATTCTGTGCCAGCTGAGGTGGTTTCCAGTTCTGAGCCTTCCATGTCATTTGATTCAGCTGATGCAGGTGTTCGAAGAAGCAAAAGGGTGACTAGACCACCTGTGTGGATGAAGGATTTTATAGGTACCATTAATACTTCACAGGTGGTAGAATATTCAGGTAGTACTCCACCTACCTTTCCTTACCACATTTCTCCTACCTTATCAGAACCTTATGTAGCATATCTCATGAATGTTCATATGGCCACAGAACCTAAGAACTATCATGAAGCCTGCACTAAACCTGAGTGGATAGAAGCAATGCAGCAAGAGCTTGCAGCTTTAGAGGCAAATCAGACTTGGAAAGTGGTTGATCTACCACCTGGGAAGAAAGCCATAGGATGTAAATGGGTTTACAAAATCAAGCTTAATGCAGATGGCACCCTTGAGAGATGCAAAGCTAGATTAGTGGCACAAGGTTTCAATCAGCAGTATGGTCTGGACTACACTGAAGTTTTCTCTCCAGTAGCAAAGCATGTCACAGTGAGAATGTTGATCACTATGGCTACAGCTCATGCTTGGCCCTTACATCAGCTGGATGTGAACAACGCATTTCTACATGGCTTTCTACAGGATGATATCTACATGAAACCACCACCAGGTTATATTCAAGGGCAGCAAGGGCAAGTCTGCAAACTTGTTAGGAGTTTATATGGTTTGAAGCAAGCTTCTAGGGAGTGGAATCTTGAGTTTTGCAGAAAACTCTTTGATTTTGGGTTTGTTCAATCTCAAGCTGACCATTGCTTGTTTCTTAAAGGATCCGGTGCTGAATTTGTTTGCCTATTAGTTTATGTTGATGATGTCTTGCTCTCTGGTCCGTCACAGCAGCTTATTAATGAGGTAAGGGATTATCTTCATGAAGCCTTTACAGTCAAAGATTTGGGACCTGCAAAATTCTTTTTGGGCATAGAAATAGCGCGTAATGCACATGGTACAGTTCTGTGTCAACGCAAGTATATCCTTGATCTTCTCACACAAGCTGGGCTTCTCGGCTGTCGACCAGCCTGCACACCTCTCCCTTCAGGTGTGGTACTGGCACAAGGCAGTGAAGAGAGATTGGTTGATCCAGAACCATACAGGCGCTTGGTTGGGCAGCTTCTCTACCTCAACCTCACTCGTCCTGATATTTCTTATGCCACACAACAATTAAGTCAGTTTGTTAGTAAACCAACCCAGATACATTTGAATGCAGCTCATCACGTCTTGCGATACCTGAAAGGATGCCCCTCTTTAGGCCTTTTTATCTCAGCTTCCACTGATTTTGCACTTACTGCGTATAGTGATGCTGATTGGGCTTCATGTACAGATACTAGACGATCCTTGACTGGCTATTGCATTTATATTGGGAAAACTTTGCTTTCTTGGAAGTGTAAGAAACAACAAACAGTATCAGTTTCCTCTGCGGAAGCTGAGTACCGCGCTTTGAGTGTTACAGTGAGAGAGCTCATGTGGTTGGTTAGTTTGCTGGCTGAGTTTGGAATCAAAGCTTCTACTCCCATTCCTCTTTTTTGTGATAATTCAGCCGCAATTCATATCACAAGAAACCAGGTTTTCCATGAACGCACCAAGCATCTTGACATTGATTGTCACTTGGTGCGTGAAAAGTTCAAATCTGGTCTCGTTCAGCTATTGTCCGTCTCTTCTATTGATCAACTGGCCGACTTGTTCACCAAACCGCTTCCTGGTCCTCGTCTTCGTACTCTTCTTTCCAAGATGGAGTTGTTGGATCTTCACAACGTCCATCTTGCGGGGGGGGGGTGAAGAGAG
Source organism: Mentha longifolia (assembly GCA_001642375.2). Lineage (NCBI taxonomy): Eukaryota > Viridiplantae > Streptophyta > Magnoliopsida > Lamiales > Lamiaceae > Mentha > Mentha longifolia. Next base: position 32,206,876 of record CM038118.1, on the reverse strand, counting down.
TTGAATGCCATGCAATAATAAGGATGATGATGATGAAGTTTTAGTTAATAACTGGGATGTGTAATTCTTTGCTGTTGCTAGGATTCGATCCCAGAATCTCATTTTAGTAAGCTCCACGTCAGCCTATTCCTAGTCGTAGATGATATTTTAGATCAAGTGTAGATAGATGGCCACGTGTCAATGCATTACTTGTAGTTATGTTTTGTCTTTACATGCACACTATACATTGAGGTGTGTATGCTTCTATTCACAGTAGACGAATGAATGAGAACATGATGAATTTCCTTTTTCCTTATTCAACGTTTCCGTACTAGTTTCTTCAAGAGGTCACGCTTCTGAAAGATGAGCTCGTACGCATGCAATGTTTCCTCAAAGACGCCGGCGAAAAGCAAGCCGCCGACGAGGGTGTTCGCCGCTGGGTCTCCGAGATCAGAGATGTGGCCCACGACGCCGAGGACGTCGTCGAGCTTTTCTCTCTCAAAGTCGAAGCTCCACGAAGAAGAAGAAGAAGAAGAGAGTTGATCGGAAAACTCGACTGCTTTCCGGCGTACCTCCCCAGAGTCTACTCAATCGGTGAAGAGATTTCGCGGATCAACGCTAGGCTGGAGGCTATTGAGACAAGCCGCCGGCGGTACGGGATACAGCCGGAGGAAATGCGGAGGCTGGAAAATCCCGGCGAGTGGCGGCGGCGGGTGTCGCCGTGGGAGAAGGACAAGCACGCGGTGGGGCTGAAGAAGGAAGCGGAGGAGCTGCTTTCGAAGGCGCTTCGAGCGGGGAAGAAGGGGCGCCGCACCGTCGCCGCAATCGTCGGGATGGGCGGCGCCGGGAAGTCGACTCTCGCTCAGGTTGTTTATAATCACCGGAAAGTTGTTGGTGGGTTCGACTGCCGCGCTTGGGTGGTGGTTTCCGGCGAGTTCAGGGAGAGGGAAATAATCGAGGAGGTTGTGCGGCAGGTGCTGCGGTGGTCCGATAATAAGAGAAAAATAATGGAGGAAATGGAGAAAATGAAGATGCCCGGACTCCGGCAAAAGCTCTACCAGCGTTTGAAGGGGAAGCGGTATTTCATAGTTGTTGATGATATTTGGGAAAATCAACATTGGGAATCTTTGAAAGATTCTTTTCCCGATGAAGGTACGCCGTCTTGCATTTCAACCTCATATGTCGTCATACATATTTCAAATTACTTCAATTTCATAATTTTTATAGTGTTTATTGAAAAAGGAAGATAAAATACTCTTTCCGTCCATGAAGATTAGACGCAAAATTTTAAGGGGGGAGTTTAATGCATTACGATGATATATTAATAAATTAAAAAAAAATATCTATAGATGGTGGACGTCCCAATATAGTATTAATGTTTAAAGATCGTGGATGAATATAATAGTATATTCTCAGTTCAGTCCACAATAAGTAGCACCACTTTTTGATCATCGTTTTTAAAAGATGGCATCCTCTGTTTTCATTATAGTGTACCAATCACCGTGTATGAAAATTAATTTTTTTTATTTTTATTTATTTTCTTTTCTCAATTTCGATGTAATATGATGTAATTTAATATTAGTACAAATTAACAATGGTTCATTAATCTAATTATGGTATATATAATTATTTTTTTAGCATTTCTTTATTTTTTATCTAATAAAATTGAAATTAAATATTTATAAATAAATAATAGACCCTAATGGAATTGGTGAACCCTATTCAATTAGTGTAAATTTAAATTGGATCATAATATCGAGAAATTAAAGAAGAAATGAATAAAATTCAAGAAAAAATGATTTTAGTACACGGTTGGTACACTACAATGTGGATGGAGAATCCCATATGCGATTTTAGTGTTTTTATAATGAGTATATATTAATGTAGAGTTTGAGTCTTACTTATAGTGTAGAGTGAAGTTTTTTTTTATGTGGGGTCTACGTTGCAAAATGAAGATACCTATTTTTTTATGAACAAATGAAAAAGAAGTTGTGTCTATTTATTGCGGACGAAGCGGGTATGTTATATATATATATATTTTCTCTCATTTTTACTTGTTTTGTATCATGGTTGATTTTCCCAAGTCAAGATGAAAAATTATTTTCCTCATGATAATATTATCGTGGTTTTGGAGTGATAATATTTTATCACATATTAAAAACTTTTTTTTAACTTAGGGCATATGATAAAAAAAGAGAGGATAAAATTTTTATTCTTTTTTGTCCTTTAATTTCATTTTGCACAAACGAAAACAACCCTATAAAGTAAAAATTATTAGTATAATGAATAATAATTAACATTTATAATTAAAAAATAATTTTTTCAAAATCATATACCCTAATTTTAAATGTCCATGATTACTAATTTTGATATTTTCATACTATTTTTTATAAAAGTAAAATTATTATAATATAATGATTAACATAGATACATGAAATTTGAATTATACATTTTTAAAAAATCATATAACCTAATTTTAAATTTATCAATCCACTTTTAATGAATAAAATTAAATATTAAAAATAATTATAAGATTTAATTTGACATTGATTAATAATTAAATTAAATTAAATCTATTTCGGGAGTGCTAAACTAGAATAAAGTATCGCATGCGCATTTATTATTATTATTATTATTATTATTATTATTATTAAATACTCCTTCCGTCACTTTCAAATTGAGTAATTTCTTTTCAGCATTTGTGCAAGCGTTTTTAAGCGTATTGATGATGAGTTTTAAAATAATTTTTTAAGGAATTTTTTCTTTTATAGGATACTACAACACTCGTAGTATCCCGTAAAAGAAATAATACTTCAAAATTTTATTTTAAAATCTATCATCAAGACGCTTGAAAACACTTGCAACAAATGCTGAAAATAAATAATTCAACTTGAAAGGGACGGAGGGAGTACTATTTTCATCCTTGTTATGTCTTTAATCTTGAAATCAATTAATCAATGGAAAAAATATTTTTATATGAAAATTTAAAAGTAATTAAAAATAATCTCTTATAAATATTTAAATATTAATTATAATTTTTAATTTATTATTTTTTAAATTATGTATATTAAAAAAATGTCACTGTGTGGTCAACCACATTATGGCCGAATATCATTATTGTTAATCAATACATGTAACAACCAATTGAGTGAACTACATGAATATTATATGTATTGTTTTTGTATCTACACCATTAGCTATTTGTGCATGATGTTGAATATGTAGGTTCTAATTGATCATCAAGTATATAACTTAACTATGTGCAGATAAAGGGAGTGTGCTTCTGCTTACAAGCCGCAAGCAAAATATTCCAAGTGGTGCAAGCTACGTACACACGATGAAAGCCTTAGACACCAAGAAGAGCTGGAAATTGTTTCTAAACAAAGCATTCGTCGACGACAACAACACTAAAGCCAAATGTCCAAATGATTTGGAGAAGATAGGAAGACAAATCGTGGAAAAGTGTGAAGGTCTGCCATTAGCAATCACAGTTGCAGGAGGCCTATTGTCGAACCGGAGGCAGACCGAGAGCGAATGGGAAGAGTTTCTAAGAAGAATGAACCATTACTTAAACATAGAAGGTAATGGTGCATCTGCCATCCTTGAATTGAGCTACCATAATCTGCCTGCAGAGTTGAAGGCTTGCTTCCTCTGTTTTGGATTCTTCAAAGAAGACGCTGTTATCAGCGCGAAAAGATTGCTGCATATATGGATTGCACTAAGGCTAATACCGCATGAAGGTCAAGATTCAATGGAGAATATTGCAAGAAGGTGTTTGGATGAGTTGATCTCTCGAAATTTGGTTCAAGTCAAGGAAATGAGGGAGGGCGAACGAGCAAAAAGCTTGCACATTCATGATCTCCTTCGAGATATATCTATCCGAAGAGGTAAGGAGGAAATACGTTTCGAGATCTTGAGAGAGGAAGCTGGGACTTCACAAAGCCCGGGTAAGCCCCGCCATCGAGTAATCAGTTGTAGTGAAGACAGTGTTGGTTACTCGTTGAAAAGAAATAAGCGCGTTCGCTCTCTATTCTACCATGGATTGCGCGGATCAACGCTAGGCTGAAGGCTATTGATACAAGCCGCCAGCGGTACGGGATACAGCCGGAGGAAATAAGGAGACTGGAAGTCTCCGGCGAGTGGCGGCGGCGGGTGTCGCCGTGGGAGAAGGACAAGCACGCCGTGGGGCTAAAGAAGGACGTGGAGGAGCTGGTTTCGAAGGCGGTTCGAGCGGGGAAGAAGGGGCGCACCATCGCCGCAATCGTCGGAATTGGCGGGGCCGGGAAGTCGACTCTAGCTCGGATTGTTTATAACCACCGGAAAGTTGTTGGTGGGTTCGACTGCCGCGCTTGGGTGGTGGTGTCCGGCGAGTTCAATGAGAGGGAAGTAATCGAGGAGGTTGTGCGGCAGGTGCTGCGGAGGTCCGATGATACGAGAAAAGTATTGGAGGAAATGGAGAAAATGAAGATGCCCGGACTCCGGCAAAAGCTTTACCAGCAATTGAAGGGGAAGCTTTGAAAGATGCTTTTCCCGACCGAGGTACGTCGTCGTCTTGCATTTCAACATCATCCTCGATAATGACTGATGTTAATATTTGTAATTAAAAATTAAAATCTTAGAAATTATATAAGCTAACCTTAAATGTAGAGGTGTTCACAGTTTGGTTAAAATCGTAAATCAAACCAGTTCAAACCGTATTACACGGTTTGGCTTGATTTACAGTTTGAAAAAATATCGTTTGGTTATTTATTTTCAAAAATTATAGTTTACAGTTTAGGTTTGGTTTTTAAAAATATATAAACCAAACCAAACCGTAAAACCGTAATATAATTATAATAAATATTATTATCAATTATTATTTTTGACATATTACATTGTCTTTTATTCTACCACCATTAAATGTTAAAAAATATTAATTAAAGAAAAATAAGCTAATATAGTTTAATCAAATTTTCTTATATAAAATAATACTAATTCCAACTATTTAGAAGTTTTCTCTTTAGGCTATTATATATATTTCTTAAATTTTATTCAAATTCTTAATTATTTACTTCTTTATGTTAAATGTTAGATTGTAGTTCATGATTTTCGTTGGGTTATGAATTTTTTTTTTATTATCAAACTTGATTTCATAAAAGAATATATTTTAGTTTAATATTTAAATTTAAGTATAAACATATTTTAAATAAAAAGAATTAAATGTCCCCCCTAAAAAAAAGAAGAAGAATCAAACGAAAAATAATTAAAGACCGTAAATCAAACTGCACCAAACCGCATCAATATGTTTTGGTTTGGGTTGATTTTAGTAATAGTATGGTTCGGCTTGGCTTCAAAAAATTGTCAAACTGTATTTTACGATTGGTTTGGTTTTGACATCAAACCGCACCAAAGCTACTCGTGTACACCTCTGCTTAAATGTCCATAATTACTTATCTCACTGTTTTTATAATATTTTTTATAAAAGTAAAAAAATATTACAGTATAATGAATGATAATTAACATAAATACTTGAACTTGAAATATATATATTTTTTTTAAAAAAATGATATATCCTAATTTTGAATTTATCAATCCTTTTTAATGAATAAAATTAAAATTAAATATAAAAAATAATTAAAAATCTAATCGGACCCTAATTAATAATACTATAAAACTAAAATAAATATGTATTACAATATATACGTTGAAATTGAAGAAAAAGAATGCATAAAACCAAAAATAAAAAATGATTGAATTTTCGTTAAGAAGATATAGAATATGAAAAATATTTCGACACTTAATATTTGACTTTTATTAACTCTTTAATAATTAAATAATTGTAATTTTTTAATGTCATATTGTAATTTATTTTTTGGATGATTGTAATATTTTTTTTATGGTGTTATAACTTATTTTTAATTGCGATTGAAACATAAACAATTATAAAAATGTCCAAATTTATTCTTAATTCATTTATGTAATTTATTTTTAGATAAATATAGATTTGGACTAGGATTTTATTTTTTTAGACCCGATAGATTTAGATCGGATATGGACCTCATGCTAAAATTCCGGATTTGGATCTGGATATGACAAGATCCGGTCCAGATCCGACCAATTGCCATCCCTACCCACGATTCTCTTATCTTGAAATCAGTTAGTCAATATATGTAACAACCAATTGAGCGAACTACATGAATATATGCATTGTTTTTGTATCTACACCATTAGCTTGAATCTGAAGGTTCTAATCATCAATATAACTAATGTGCAGATAAAGGGAGTGTGCTTCTGCTTACAAGTCGCAGTGAAGATATTCCGAGTGGTGCAAGCTACGTGCACAAGATGAAAGCCTTAGACACCAAGAAGAGTTGGAAATTGTTTCTAAACAAAGCATTCATCGACGACAACAACACTAAAGCCAAATGTCCGAATGATTTGGAGAATATAGGGAGAAAGATCGTGGAAAAGTGTCAAGGTCTGCCATTAGCAATCACAGTTGCAGGAGGCTTATTGTCGAACCGGAGGCAGACCAAGAGTGAATGGGAAGAGTTTCTAAGGAGAATGAACCATCACTTGAACATAGAACGTAATGGTGCAGCAGCCATTCTTCAATTGAGCTACCACAATCTGCCTGCAGAGTTGAAGGCTTGCTTCCTCTGTTTCGGATTCTTCAAAGAAGACGCCGTCATCAGCGCAAAAAGATTGTTGCATATATGGATTGCACTAGGGATAATACCACATGAAGGTCAAGATTCAATAGAGAATACTGCAAGAAGGTGTTTGGATGAGTTGATCTCTCGAAATTTGGTTCAAGTGATGGAAATGAGGGAGGGCGAACGAGCAAAAAGCTTGCACATTCATGATCTCCTTCGAGATATATCTATCCGAAGGGCTAAGGAGGAAATACGTTTCGAGATCTTGAGAGAGGAAGCCGGACTTCGCAAAGCCCGGATAAGCCCCGCCATCGAGCAATCAATTGTAGTGAAGACAGTGTTGGTTACTCGTTGAAAAGAAATAAGCGCGTTCGCTCTCTGTTCTACCATGGAAAGGGCAATGTTGATACTAGTTCAACTTATTGGAGGAGTTTTAAACTCCTTAGGGTTCTTGAATTTCAAGATTTTGGATTGAGAAAATTGCCGGATGCGGTTTGTGATGTGAGTGGTTTAAGGTACTTAGGATTACGAAACAACTTGTTAAAGAAGCTCCCAACCTCGTTGGGTCGCCTTAAGAACCTTGAGGTTCTTGATATATCCAAGAATCTATTTGTAGAAGTGCCGAATGTTCTATATAAGATGGATAGCCTCCGGCATCTGTACATGTTCAGAATCAAATGCCAGGCGCCTATCAAAATCCACACATTAAAGAACATTCAGACACTGAGCTATGTCCAGCTCAATGCCCAGTTGCTCGACCACCTAAGACATATGACCAGTCTTTGTAGACTGGGCATTGAGCTGGACATAGACACGGATGTGACAAAGCTAAGTTCATCATTAGCTTTGTTGCAAAACCTCATCCCTCTGAGCTTAAGGCAGCTGCATGGTCATAGGGCCATGCAGTTGCCAGAGGGGCTGAGTGACCTGGGCCGTATCACTCAGCTCAAGCTCCACGGGGCTTTTGCACTGCCTACTTTTGGCTGTTTCCCACCAAATATGTTGAGTTTGAGCTTGGTCGGAACATGGTTTAAAGAAGATCCGATGATAGAGCTGGAAAAGCTGCCGATGCTATCGTACCTCAGACTAGATTGTGCATATAAAGGTAAGAAAATGGCAATCTCACGCAACGGCTTTTCTAAGCTCGAGGTTCTCGTGCTTAACGGGTTATGCGAGCTCACGGAAATAGGAGTCGGAAAAGGTGGAATGTTGGGATTAAGAAGGCTTGAAATAAATGAATGCTCGGAACTGGAGATCCTTCCGAAAAAGTTAAGATCAATTTCTAATCTACAAGATCTGAGGCAATAATCATCTTTTTATTTTGTGTTTATATAAAAGTAAAAAAAAATATATATTGCAAAATTATCATTGAAAATGATCTACACGTACAAATATATATAGAGCAATTAATGCAAAATGTAGCGTTTGAATGTATCATCTTAGTTTGGATTCTCTGTTTCGGTCTGTATTTAATCTTGTAGTTCCTTTTATTCATGCCCGACACTTATTGCCATGCTATCATTCTGTGCAAATATGAGGTAAGTGACAATTATTTTGAAGAAAAGTAATATTTTTTCAATAATTTAAATAGTTGTAATTATCATGAAGAATTCAAATTTGACTTGTTTGTTTACTAGTTTCTCTAGGCCCAAGCCTAAGAAAACATGTTGCTAGTTTTGTCAGAATCTAACCCTCCTTTAGTTAAAAGGGTACAAATGATGTACTTTGAGTCAGAATTATGTAGTGTTCTGACTTGAAACACAATCCTTAGGCTTATTTGTGTGCCTCTATAGATTAATCTCCACGACCTCCACTTTCTCGATTAATCCTGAATCTCTGATCTTCTTCTCAATGTTTTTGGTTGTCGCCATCTTTATCTTCTTCATATCGGTCATCGACTGAATCTCTTCCGGTAGAATCTCCAGATACGGACAACTGTTGATTTCTAATTCGCTGAGCTTCACCATTGCACCTTCTCCCACTCGTACATTCCTCAGATTCCACATATCTTCCATGCATAGGGCTTGAAGCATGGGAAACCCTTGGGGCAAAATCAGCATTTTTTGGCCAGTGTATGCATTCCGCATTTTGAGGTAGATTAGCTTGGGCAACTTCTCTAGTATTGGCATGGGGTCTTCATCAACACGGCTATTAACCATGGTCAAAAAATGAATATTTGGAGGGAAATTACTCGCACTCGGTAACTCTGCAATGAGTCCATCCAGTTTGAGATGAGTGAGACATTGCAGAATACCGATGTCATCCAAACAAGGCATGCTTCTGAAGCGAAACCCTCTCAAAATTAGGTTTCTAAGAATCTTTAGCTTAGCCAATGATGCAAAGAGCTTTCTTGAATCCACTTCTTCATCCACTTCATCAATGCCCAGTTTATGAAGCCGCGTCATCATCTCCATGCTTGAGAGCTCATACACCCAACTATTAACTGAGATGTATGTTAATGTATGAAGATGCACCGCGTCAATCTTCAATGGCTTCCGACATACCACATCGGATAAGTACAGGTGCTGGAGGTTTTCCATTCTCCATATAATATCCGGCATCTCCACCATGAAGTTTTGAGCTATATCAAGAACTTGAAGCTTTTTCAAGTTCCCCAAAGAGTGTGGGAGCTCTTGAATGTAATTGTTTCTCAATCCCAAGTACCCTAATTCCATCAACGTACCGATAGTTTCTGGCAAAACCCTAATGCCGAAACCTTCCAAATCAAGTATCTTGAGTTCTACAAAATTCTTCCAATAAGATGGGCTGGTGTTGAAGTAGCCACCTCCATAGAAGAAGAGAGAAACAAGGCCAGGATCTTGATTCCTCGAGTAATCAAACTTATCTCTGCTACAATAGATTACGCGATGAAGAGGACTCTGTGAGGGTCGATTATATCCATTACTATCGTTGCTTACGATCTCAAAACCTATTTCCTCCTCTGCTTTTTGGATGGATAGCATGTGCACCAAAGCATTGATGCCACAACTTTTTATTCCATAGTAATAGTCTCTATCCTTGACGTCGATAACGGATTCATCACTTAGCTTATATAAATACATTCTGGCGTAATATTCTGCATCCGTTCCTTGTGCAGTCCAAATATGCATCAACTTTTTCGCCCTCATAGTTGTTCTTTCCTTGAAGAAGCAGAGACGCAAGAAATATGATCTGACCATTCCATCCATTTTTTCAAATCTCATTTCCAATAACTTCAATGTTGAACCTAAATCAATTGGTGATTCGAGAAGTTGTTCCCATTCACTACCTGCCTTTCTCTTTTTTGCTAATTGCCTTCCCACCTCTTTTATAGCTAATCTTAAATAAGTATTTCAAGAAAATTAAAGTCATTAATTAAAAATTTTATTCATTAATTAATTTTTTTTTATTCACTAATTTTTTTTTTTTAGGAAACAAGGTTATTTCGGCCCAAAAAGAAAAATAAGGTCATTTCGGCGGGACGGAAGGAGTAACTTTTATTACTTATTCCCAAGTGCATTAAAATAACGATGACAAAAAGATGCAAAATACTATTTGGATACGTAATTGACTTGGATCACTTTGAACACCTAATACAGCAATTACAAGTTCGGACAAATTCCAACGAAAATAATTTTTAGAAAATAAATAAATAAATGAATAAATTAAAATATATAATTTGAAGAAAATGATTGAATAATTGAATTAGTTAGGATAAAGTGGGGAAGGAATCCGATGGCGTCAACGCTGAGGAAATGCATGGAACGTCATTGAAAGGGGATGTAACAATTGTCAGCATCTTTTTCCCCTTTTTCTCCAACTTCTTTGGGAATTCATCGGCACAATCTATTGTTTTCAGAAACAATTGCCAGCTCTTATTAGGATCCAAAACTTTCATCTCATGAACGTAAGAGAGTGTTGTCGCTATGCTCCTCATGCGACTTGTGAGCATTAATCTACTTCCTTTATCTGCAAACAACCATGCAAAATGGCATACGTATTTCATCGAAATCTTGAATTGCACAAAATCAAACACGTACTGCATGGAAAACCATGCATGTAACATGCAAGACAATTGGCGTTTTGTGCATGTTTTAAAAGAGATACGAGTGGGTATGAAAAACACGTGGATGTTATTATGCGATTCGGATCATCTGTTATATTTTAGTGTTGCATCTCCTATTGTACCATCGGATAATTGCGACATGTTTAAATTAATTATTTTCAAAATCGCATTTTTGTTTATGAAATTCTTTAATTATTGCCCATTTTGGGAAAATTTTAAAAACGTGATGATCATCCGAGGATGCAACATGAGATGCAATAGTGAAATGTAATAAAAGATCCGAATTGAATATTAAAACACGAGGGGTTTTATGCAATTCAGATAGATTCCAGTAAAAAGAAGAAAATTAACCTTGACGTGGCAGAGCTTTCAAGATAGATTCCAACCGCATTTCTTTGGGCCAATCGTCGAGAACTATGAAATATCTCTTCCCTTGCAGGTGCCGGTGAAGCATCTGCTGCAGATTCCGGTTGTCCATTTTCTCCATTAACGAATCTGTGCCGACTTCCTCACCATTTACCATAATCTGTTCCATTATTTTCATAAGCAGCTCTTTATGGCTCAAGTCCGTGGAAGCACGCACCCAAGCACGGCGCTCGAACCGATCAACGACCAGTTCGTGGCCGTACACCTGTCGAACCAGAGCCGTCTTTCCGATGCCAACCATGCCATGGATCAAGGAGATCGAGAGGCCCTTTTCCTCGCTGAAAATCGCTCTCCGGAGGAGCAGCTCCCCGTCATCCTCCAAACCCACCACATCTTCTTCTTCTTCTTCGACTTCGTCTCCGTCTCCGTAGGACCCCTTCTCCCGTAGGAGTCGAAGCACGTGCTGTCCTACCTCTTGGGCCCAAAGTAGGACGGAACGGAGATCCTCGTCTACATTGAGGTCGAAGGCATCGGGAACCATCTCGACCAGGTCGCCTAGGAAATATTTAAGCTTAGGCCTGCCTTCTCTCCCGCTTCTTTATCCGCAAGGACACTCAGAATCAATCTCAGCTCACTCTGCACCTCATCCATTACGGTGATTTCCGCCGCCCCAGTCCGCCGATCATTGAGCTTTTCTAATATAGATGAGAGGAGGGCCTCCGCCATGTTTGACAAACTGCCGAATGCTTAAACATTTTAATTTTATAATAAAATTAAAGATTAAAGCATATTAACTATGAAAAAATGGTAGAGTCCACACATTTTAAAAGCTTAACTTTAAAAAAAAAAAGAAAAAAGAAAAAAGAAAGGGACACACTTGGGTCAGCCGGAGGCACCGTGCGGCCGGGCTAAAACAATGGCACTTTTATTCATATAGATTGTCACTTTTCTGTATAAAGATTGACACTTTTAAAAATTGTCATTTTATTCGTAAAATAATTATGTTAAAGATTGACACTTTTATTCATATAGATTGACACTTTTCTGTATAAAGATTGACACTTTGGGCCCGGCGTGCCTCCGGCTGACACAAGTTTTTGTCAAAAAGAAATGAAACGATTTTTATGTGACAAACCACATAGGAAAATGAGACGCTATAAAATACTACCTCCATCCCATTATATTAGGCCACTTTCATTTGATAGACATTTCGTGCACGCATTTCCACCGAAACCTAGTACGGGTTTTAAAATATCATTTTGTAGTATCGTTTTTTTTACGGGATACTATGAGTGTCATAGTATCCCGTAAAAAAAACAATACTATAAAATTATATTTTAAAACCCGTACTAGGTTTCGGTGGAAATGCGTGCGCGAAATGTCTATCAAATGAAAGTGGCCTAATATAGTGGGATGGAGGTAGTATATATACTTAAACAATCCAACATGAAAAGGCTACATATAAGCGGATCCATGAGATCCTCTGTTCCGAATTTGGTGTACTAATTGTATCCCCCATCTTAATTTTTATTAGTTTTATATTATTTTTTTATAAAAATAAAAATTACAATAATATAATAAATCAGTAATAAACATTTATAAATAAAAATTGAAACTTTTAATAATTATTTTTCCTAATTTGAATTTATCAACCGTAATATAACTAATAAATTAAAGTGAAATTTAATATTAAAAAATTAATTATAAACCCTAATTGGATGGATGCACCATATAAAATAATTATAAAATTAAACAAAATCATTATAAATTAAAATTATTAAAAATATATACACAAAATTAGTAGAAATTAAGATTTGGTATATGATTGGAACACAAAAAATTAAAACAGAGTATCCCAAGTGAAAAAATTACATACTTCCCACTGCTAATGTAACTAGGGCTAAGGAAAAATAACAAAAATCCAGTATACCGTTCATACCGTATCGAAAAATTATCAAACATACCGAAATTAAGGTATACCGAAATTTTCGGTAAGGTATCATACCGTACCGTAAAACTACGGTAATGTAAAGGTATATACTTTTGCATACCGTACAATAAAACTATTTATAAAAGTCTATTTTATAGTAGTATTTAGCTAACATTTATAATTTTATAAAATATGTTATTGTGTAGAGTAATATACTATTATTGACTAATAGATGTTGGAATTTCAAGTTCAATTGGTTTGGTTTTTTAAATATTTCGTAGATATGACTATATTATATTTCAGTTATTTATTTGAGAATGATTAGAGTTTGATTGATGAGATGTAAACTTTTGTATTTTCTAGTTATGTTTTCAACTACTTATTGTCTAAATTTTAATCGATAAGATGCGAATAATGTTGAAATTTAATCATTACATAATATTCTAAGTTATACCGACTTAAGGTATACCGAAAGTTACGGTAAGGTAAAGGTATAAAATTTAGCATACCGCAATTTAAGATAAGGTATAAGGTATGACGAAAAAATAAATGTATACCGTACTGACCCACCCCTAAATGTAACATCCCAAATAATTGGACCGGGCTTCAAATTCTAGTTTGCCACAATAAATGATATAGTTGGGCTCATAAGTTTTTGACAAGTTAGTTAGCCCAATTGAAGAGGCTGTAATATCCAGGCAAATTATATACTATACATAGCCCTCATTTTTTTCTCTATAGCCCCTAATTATAAGATGATGAAAAAAAAATTATCGATATACATTTCTATAGCCCCCAATTTTTGGAGAAAGACAATAAAGTTATAAATTCAAGTATAGCTCCTAAAATTGAAAAGATGCACGATATTGTTCCAAATTGAAAAGCAAAACTTCTTTATTTCTTGAGAATTTTACTTCACATGTATCAAAGTTATTACTCCCTTCGTCCCTGTTCAATTGTCTCATACTTTGAATATATATAAAGTATAAAATAATATAGTGAGACATTTGAACCGAGACGGAGTACCATAAAGCATAATTAAAAAGGGCAAAAACTTGGGTCAGCCCGGTTGACGGTGAGTCCGGCCCAAAGTGCCAATCTTTATAATAAAAGTGTTAATTTACACGAATAAAAGTGCTAATCTTTAATATAATTTTAACGAATAAAAGTGTCAATTTTTAAAAGTGTCAATCTTTATACAAAAAAGTGATAATCTACACAAATAAAAGTGTCAATCTTTTTGAACTCACTCACTGTCAGCCGGGCTGACCCAAGTGTGCCCCATTAAAAAGACATTTTACAAGAGATCAAAACCCATTGACAAAAATCGAGAAACACCTTTCATGTTTTTGACGACTTAATTAAGAATTTGTTGGAAAAGATATTCTGTTATGGAGAGAAAAACAAAGAAACGAATTGCAGAGACAAGCAGAGAGAGAGACATGAAAGAGATCGACTGTAAAATTGGGAATTTCTCATTAGACTACATTGCGTCAAAATTTACACTAAAAGTAAAAGTCATGTTCCCTAACTAAAACAACATTAACCAACTAGCAACTCTACTACAAAATAAAAACATATTTCTTCCCTTCATTCTACTACAATAAGTTATTCTAAAAAAATTTAGTAATTACCCATCATTTCATTCTAAAAAAATTAAGGGGCTGCGTACAGAGTCAACCTTACTTTTTCCTACATGAGAATAGAAATATCAACTGTTCAAATGCAATTTCACCTTTCTATATCTGATATTCTGACATCATGATTACTGTTTTTTCACCGTTGAAAGTGTTGGTGCACATTTTTGCAGCGAAAAAATAAATAAACAAATTACGAAAATAAAAATAAAAATAAAAATAAAGGGTAAGAGAATGTAGAAGCTAGCTAATCTAGAATCAATGGCATAGAAAACTGAATCATAATACAAATCTAACTTTTCGCCGGAGAATTGAGTTTGAATAACTCTTATAATCTGAGGAGAATTAAGGAAAGATACCTTTTTGAGATTTTTCTTCTTGATTTATTATTTTTGGTCGCCTCGATCTTCCGATTCGATGTGAGTTCTTTCAACCCAAATCAAAGATTGACAACTGCAAATTCATGAAATTAAGCTACACTTATGGCCAGATTCAACAAGTTGATTATTGTAGTTGGATTAAAAATAAAATACTTGATCTTAGTAAATGTGGGGACTCGCCATTATTATAATCATTAGTCCTCATCAAAAATAGCGTTCACGTTCCAACCTTCACCCCACTTGCTTTTCTCAATAAATTATTTAAAAAACAATAATATAAGCGAAAGTTGAAGAGATGCATGCATCTATGTTTGAATAAAGAAAGAATTGCAAGCAGCAGGACTCGATATATATAGACTGTATCGCTGAAGGATCCTAGCCGTTGATGGAGATGGAGTGCAGATCGTGTGGTTCTAGTTTTTTTTTTGGAGTTAAATGTAAGAGATGAATAGCTGTCAAAATATGCCCGTTTAACCGGTCTGGCCTGATAGATAGTCTTTGTGTGGGCTCGGGCTTTGATATTAGAGGCCCGTGAGAATTTCTGTCCGAGTCAAAACATTCAAAAGCCCGACGGATTAAGGCCGGCCCAATAACATTTACTCTATAAAATGTTCATGGGCAGAGTTTGGGCTCTCATTGGCACGATAGAATTTTGACTTGGCCCGCCCTGACTTTTGTCTTAAGCCCGATGGGTTTAGGCCCGTCCCGGCCTGAGAGTTTGACAGCATGCAATAGATGATAGGCTTGTGAAATAAGAAAACTTGTGCTTTACTTTTTCATCAATTTCTTTGCTCAAATTATGATATTCTTCTACAAAAGTCAACTCTAATCATAATGCTGCTGGATTAGGTGTGTTCTTAATCCTTCATTCTATGATCAATCGAATACTTTCCTTTGGATTGGACTCCAGTTTGTTTTCTAGGAACTTTCGGGTGGTTGCAATTTTCATCCGAGCCAAGTTGAAACCTACATGGAAGCTCACACGTGTCTTACCAGCTCTCGCACGTGCGACTAACAACAATAATATTGTGATTTAATCTAATTTTACATTAATTGACTAGTGTTCATCAATCCAATTAGCATTTATTATTTATATTTAGTGTTTAATTTCATTTATATTAGTTAAAAATGAAGAAAAAATGCTAAAAAAAACAATTACATGTCCTTATTAAATTAATAAATCATTCTTTTTTGAAAGATTAATAAATCATTCTTAATTAGTGTAATATTAGATTAAATCATATGACATTGAAATTGAAGAAAAAAATTTTCAAGAAAAATCGATTTTGGTACACAATTGATAAATTGAACAGAGGAATCACATCTGAATTCCATTTGTAATCCTTTGTAAAGAATACAGAAAACTGAGATTTCAAATAAATAGAAATTGCATCGAAACCATGCTGCATGCATGCAATTAAGGTTATTAACTTGTTTGGAGAGGGTTGGTAGATAAATTACAACTATCCAAATACCAACAAACAAAACATATAAACAGTATCATGGATTGATATGCACAACCCTTATTTTGGAGATTGAGCCCGACTTCCGGATCTTCGTCGCAATGTTTTTGGTCGCCGTCATGTTGAACTCTTGGAGCTTAGCCATGGAACCAATCTCTTCTCGAAGCGTCTCAAGAAACGGACAATTCTTGATTTCTAATTTCTCAAGCCACTTCATTGCACCTTCTTCAACACACACATTTCTCAGATTCCACAACTCTTCGATGCACAGAACTTTGAGGGGGCCAGGCCACACGCCCGAGATAACCGGCCATTCGTCGACCGGTGTATGCATTTTTCGACTTGAGGTTTTTTAGGTAGGGTAGCTGCTCTAGTACCGGCATGGGGTCTTCTTCAAGACATGTATTAACCAACCATAAGTTGAAGATATTTGGAGGGAAATCATTGATACATGGTAACTTGGCATGGAGTCCTTCGAGTCTTAGGGTAAAGACACTATGTAGAACATGAAGGTCTTCCAAACAAGGCATGCTTCTGAAACGAAACCCACAAGGATGCAAAGAGCTTCCTTACATCCGAGTTTGCATCCACTTCTTCAATGCCTAGTTTCTCAAGACTAGTCATCGTTTGCAAGCCATCCTCTTCTTCAATGTCTAGTTCCGCAAGACTAGTTATCGTTTGCGAGCCATCCTCTTCTTCAATGCCTAGTTCCTCAAGATTACTAGTCAACATTTGCAAGTTATCCTCTTCTTCAATGCCTAGTTCCTCAAGATAGTAGTTGATTGTAAGTCATCCTCTTCGACATTGCCTAATCTCTCAAGAATAGTCATCATTTGCAAGCTTGAGAGCTCACATATCAAATCATCAACTGAGATGTGCATAATCTGAGGAGAATTAAGGACAGGTACCTTTTTGTGAATTTTCTTCTTGATTACAATTATCTTTGCTCGCCTCGATCTTCCGATTCGATGTGAGATCTTTCAACCCAAATCAAAGATTGACAACTGCAAATTCATGAAATTAAGCTACACTTATGCCCAGATTCAACAAGTTGATTATTGTAGTTGGATTAAAAATAAAATACTTAATCTTAGTAGTTATTTGCAGCCACTCGCTATTATTATAAATCATATTTTCATCCGAGATCAATGCAGGAAAGATCTCAGCCGAGATCAATGCAGAAGCTGCGTGAGCAAATTTTCAAACATATCGAAAAATTCGTGTGGCGAAAGTTTACCAGCAAGGATTCAGCTCAACGGCTGCTACGCTCGATATCAAGAAGAAGAATATGAAGATGGAGGTGGGGCCCAGACGAGCGCGGGGCCCGATGAATTCCTTCATCGGGCCTGCAGCAAGAGGAAGATCAAGAAGAGAGGATTCGAAGAGATGAAGTATGCAGCGTTTGGTGAAGTGGAGAGGTGTTTGATGAGAGAGAATGGATTTTGTGAGATGAAGTATGAATCTGTTCACGTTTTGGCGCAGTGTGTGGAGAGTTTGAATGGTTGTGATTGCGGTGAATGCATTAATCGTGCGGTGGAGATTGGGTGTGAGGATGAAGAGTGCAAGTATTCAGTTTCTGTAGAAATTTACGTTGATGGGTGCTTTCTTAGCTTTGATTATGGAGATGAGGAATTCGGGACTTAAGGTGGAGGTAATTAATCAATATTTTAAAATTCAACCCGGAGGTTGAACCGGCAAGACTTCCAGTTCCCGGCTTTTCGATTAAACCGTGGTCTAACCGGCTAGAACTGGTCAAAATTCCATCAAATTGGAGCGATGGCCTATTCGGTCTGGTTTTTAAAACACAATAATCAATGAATTTAAATCTTGATAAATAAATCTTAAGTGGGAATGGAAAATTTAATATAGTCGTGTAGTATTAGAAAATTTGATTATATATTTTAATTTTTTATTGAGTGTAGGGGATAAGTCGCCAAGATTGGTAGCAATTGCAGTTGGGGGTTTAGCTGTTCTAGCACTGGGAGTTGGATTGTGTTATTTTGCAAAGTCATGTGGAAAGAAGAAGGATGGTAAGTTTATTCGATTACAATTTGTTCAATATATTACACTTTCAACTTTATTATGGTCGTTGTTTAATATTTCCAAATTTTTTTATGATGAATAAGATATATATTTTGTGCAGATTGGTGAGTAGGGATGTTAATTCGGTACGGGTTGGGTACCCGTCCGGAATTTTTCGGGTATCCGAACGCGAAAATCCTAAAATTTACTATCCGAACCCGAATCCGAAAATATTTTCGGGTACCCAAATACCCGTTCGGGTATTCAGATACCCGAAAAAATTCAAAAATATAAAAGGAAAAAAACGTATTTTATTTTTTTATATTTTTTTTTCTATTCTAGATAATGCATATCAATAGTTTATGAGATTATTATGTAGACAATTGCATAATTGATATAACATCAAATGAAGAAATGAGAAATGAGAGTCGTGGCTGAAGTCTAAGTGTTAATTTGTTAAGTTAATTATTTATTATTAATTATTTTATTTATTAACTCTATTATTTATTTATTTTATAATTAATTTAAATATAAATTTTGGGATTTCGGGATTTTTTTTTCGGGTTTGGGTATACCCAATACCCGAAACTTTAAAATATCACTACCCGACCCCGAACCCGAACCCGAATTTTTCAGGTTTCGGGTTCCCAAAAATCCGTTCGGGCTCGGGTATTTTTGTCCTTACCCAAAAACCCAAACCCAAATTATCATCCCTATTGGTGAGGAAGATGTCAACGAACCTTTTCCTTCAACTTGCATTTTAGGGCAAGTAATTTGAGAATTTAGGTGTGCTTATAGCTGTAATGATATTAATTAATAATCTTGAATGATCTACTCTCATATAAATTCATATTTAAATAATCTTAGTTTATGGGCTTGAAGTTTATTTGATTATAGTATGACGAGTGTATCCATATCCATATATTATATATATATATATATATATATATATATATATATATATATATATATATATATAGAGAGAGAGAATTGGTATGCTGGGCGACTAGAATACGCGACTTCTGTGAGCGATTCCATCCTTTCCGTTTTTTTATTTTTTTATTTTTTACTTTTTCTTTCTCTCTCATCTTGTGCTGATGCATTATTCCCCTTTCTTTTTTTATATTTTTTTTAGTTTTTTTTTTCTTTCTCTCTCTAATGCTCTAATATATATCTGCACCTTGTAGAAAGATAAAAGCCATATGTATAATATTGATGAGTTTCATGCACAATAAATTTTTTTCGTTTTCTTTTTTTTAATTAAATATATATTTTTTTGAATATTTCACTAAAAATTAGGATTTATTATTTTCAATTAAACTTAAGTAATCTCCAACCAAGAGATCGGGGGTTCGAGACACCTTGGGTGCGTGTGTGTGAGTGTGTGTGTTGTTTGCCTGATTAAAAAACAAGAATTTTAAATTTATTAATTAGGGTTAAATGATTTCCAATTAGGGTTTATTATTTTTTTGTTAGGGTTTAATAATTCCCAATTAGGGTTTATTATTTTTTTGTTAGGGTTTAATAATTCCCTATTAGGGTTTATTAGTTCCCAATTAGGGTTTATTAGTTCCCAATTAGGGTTTATTTTTCATGGTTTATGTATATGTATAATATTAATTAAATTAATAAAAATGAAAAAATACATCCAGCATTTACTTATTTAATTAGGGTTATTTTTAGATTCCTTTTGTCGTTTAGATTGTTAATAAGATTATTGAATATTATTTTTGAATATAAAAATATCTAATGGAAAGAGAGATAATTAAAAAATAAAATAGAAAAGAAGAAGCATGGATGATGCGAAATGTTCGGAATGAGATAAAAGAATTATGGAAAAAATCGGTTGATGTGGCTGGCGCTCACAAGTAGCGCCCAGCATATCAAATATGATATTATTTGTATAATCTGATTTATTTTTCTAGTCTTATACTCCTCTTCCCTCAAATTTGTCCATATAATTAATTTTCGATGTATCCTCAAGTATGTAACTATTTGTATAATCTGATTTAATTTTCTAGTCTTAGGAATTAGATAATATCTTTAATACTAATATATTTAATACTATTTGTGGGCATTGACTTTAAGAGATAACTTGATGGAATGGTTGACAAATTTCGGGATTGCATATATAAAAAATGAGATGAAATAAGATTACAATAATCCATGTGTTTGGGTAGATTGATATCCCATGATTAGTTTATAATCTAAGCAAAAAGTGTTGGCCATTAAAATAACATCTATTTGCAATCCTCCTACAAAATAAATATGAGATTAAGTTGAATAAAATTAGTGAATTAATTCTTTTTCTTGTTCAGTAAATGCCCACTTAATATACCATATATATTTATCTATTTCATACATATCAATTCGATTCTAGATGTAAATTCAAGTAACTCAATTCCAATATTGCTGTTATCGTATTAAGACTTCCCACTACTTCATTCCAATTGACACTTTATTTCTTTGAGAACTTTCTCTCATCCACTCCTGCTCCAGTGCAAGTTCGATTTTCTCTTTTACAACAAATCAACTGACGAGGGCGAAATTCCATACATAGGCACAGCCCTAATCAATGTAGGTGTTAATTAGTTCTTGCGATGTAGGGTTTAACTAACGTGATCAATGTTTATTTTAAAAAATTTATAAACTTATAAAGTCTATCAAAATAGAAATAAATCAATCTAGTAGAATATGTTAAAATCTATGTAAATTAAAACAATCTATATAATTAATGATCCACATAATATAAAAAGTATATTGAAATCTTTTAAATTTCGAATTGAAT
Organism: Mentha longifolia; assembly: GCA_001642375.2. NCBI lineage: Eukaryota > Viridiplantae > Streptophyta > Magnoliopsida > Lamiales > Lamiaceae > Mentha > Mentha longifolia. The sequence goes on along the minus strand of CM038118.1, from coordinate 32,185,631 downwards.
GCAAATAGATTGAAGCAAACTTGTCCATATGATCAAAGATTGATTTTCTTTAACACAAATGAAAAGAAAAAGGAAATGACGTTCCAATGATCATTGAATTTGAAGCAGAAGCTAATAACAAAAATACTTGAGAGGATATAATGGGTGTAAATCGGAAATTAAATGCTCGTGACCATGGAAAAATGTTCTGAAAATGTCAGAGATTTAAAAAAAATACAATATTTTAATAAATGTTTTTTTTTTCAATTAAAAAAAATGTTTTTCTTTGGGTGTGGACAAATAGGTGACACATAATTGACTTAAGAAAGTTCTAATGAAGTTCCAAAATCATGATGAAATGTATTATTTATGATGTAATAAAAATACATCAAAGTTTAGGCCCTTTTTGGATTCAAAATCTATATAATTCTCCTACTTCCCGGATATCATTGCATTATTTTCTTTCGTTTCTTAATCGCAATATTTTTTTAGTTACACCTATAGTCATCATATGCCTATCAAATTTGAGAATCTAAAACATGGATGGGATCCTTAATTTGTATCTTAATTTTGGTATCTCAATCATATTCTAAATCTTAATTTTTATATTATTTTTTTATAAAATTAAAAATACTATTAATATAGTAAATCATAATAAATATTTATAAATAAAAATTGAAATTTTAATAATTATATCCTTACTTTTGAATTTATCAACTATATTATAACTAACAAAATTGAAATTAAATACTAAATAATAATTATAAAATTATTGAAGGAATTTTATAAGAGGAGCAAAGTATCCCAAATGCAAAAGAGAGTTGCTTGGGAAAATACGGAATTAATTACTAACCACGCATTCAAAATCTTACAATTTTCATGGGTATAAGCAAAATATGAAATATTTTTAGTCCATGTTTAGTTCAATTTTTTTAAGTATTGAAAGGGAAACAAGTAATTGATTTTGCTATTTTTTGTTTGTTTTGAGCAATATGTTATTCATTTTTCTTACTTGGGGGTAACTCAATCCATCAAATTGTTACCCCTCAAAAAAGAGGGGAAACAAGGAGAAAGAGATTCCCCTCACAAGTGTCTCCGTTTCTACTATTGAACCAAACACTCAATAAAAATAACAATTATTATTATCATTCCATTACTTAACTTGATTTCATTCTCTTTCTGTTACCCAACTTGAACCAAATGACCCCTAAATTGCATTCTCACGCGAAATAATCCGTAGCCACATCTCAAATCCGACTTTTCTTAGATAAGTTGAAGACATTTCTTTGTTATGAAAGTGACCAAAGATAATACTTTTATTATTATTATTATTATTATTATTATTATTTATTTATTTATTATTTTTTTTTTTTTGGCCATATGATTTGAGTCAAACTAGATGGTTGCGCCTTTAGTGCTTGTTTGGTAGGGATGATGAGATAAGCAAAAAAATTAGAGATGAATAGTGACATTTGAGATTAGACTATGATAAAAAAGGTGGGATGTGTGTTTGGTAGGAAAACTAACAATTACTTTAGTATAATGATTAAAACTTATAATTACAAATTTAACCTTTCTTCCAAATTCATAACTCTTCATCGAAAAAAAAGAAAGGGAAAAAGAGGAAGAACAATATTTTATGCAGTATATGCTAAGATCGAATGCAAATTCAAGAATCCAAAATCAAATCTTAATTAATGAAAATTCGAATCCAAAATTAGAATCTCCAAGCTATCATCTCTGAATTTCAATTGATCCAAGAATATTACAAAAGAAATTAACAATTGCGTTTATGATTCCAAAATCAGACTTCAGAATCCCAAATCCAAAATCAGCAAATATTAGCCAAAATTAGAATAAAAAAATTCCAAAAAATTCCCAATTTATTCCACAAATCAAATTTTTTTAAATTCCAGAATGAACGAATGTGATTCCAAACTCTCAAATCAAAATTGAATACGTCGGATAACTTAATCTCTGCCGCCATGGATTCCACAGAACGGAAGAAAAGGACGAACGTAGAGGAACACTGACGCCATCGTGCGCCGCGGCGGCGAAATTGGACCGGTTGCGGCTGCGGATGGGTCATGGTGGAGGCAGCTCGGCTCGGGGCAGACGAACACGCGCTTGCGTGCCACTGGCGTCTCCCACTTCAGCAGGTTCGGCAGCACCTTGTGCCGCCGCCGGTGCATCTGCAGGTTCTGATAAGTGAAAAAAATGAAGAGAGACAGAGAAGCGACGAGGATATCTGAGGAGGAGTGAGTAGAGAGAAAGGACGAGGAAATCTGAGGAGAAGCGAGGAGAGAGAACGGAGGAAGAAACTAAGGAAGAACAGCGGCGGTGGTGGTGAGGAAGGAGGTTAAAGGGTAAAATGGGTTGAAATGAGATCTTGTGTTGTAACAGGGTTTATCGGAGGGGTAGAGGCCCGACAGAAATGCGCCCCATGTTGAGGTGTAACAGTGTTTCAAGCACGGGCTTCTCCTTAAACACGGGCCATCGTGATAAGAGAAACATAGATACCAAACACAGGGATAACGTCAGATAAACTTAGATATCATGAGATATCTAGGCTACCAAACAAGCCCTTAAGATAAAGACGCATGAAAGGACTATGCCCCTCCATGAAGGGCAGGACATGGCGGCAGCAGACTGGGCTGAAAAACTCTGCTCAAAGAAAAATTCAGAAAAATGACAAAAAAAAAAAAAAAAAGATGCTTCTGTAATTTACTTCGTTAGTTGGCTAGAAATTTCCTAGAAATTGTAGGGGAGTCAACGTTTCGAAACGCTTCACCGCTGACTCAGCATGGTTGACCAATTTTTCAATTAGAATTTAATTTCTTAAATTAGTTTCTATAATAAAGCTTATTTATTTTATGATTTTTTTATTAACTTATATATATGCTTGCTAGCATGTGTAGAGTAGACATTTGAGCATTGCTCCGTCAACATAGGTCAAGTTGCATCCTCACTTTCCATCGAAAGACAAAAGAATCCTTTTTAACACAGAAATGGCGGAGGCGGCCATCTCCGTTGCCGTGCAAAAGCTCGGCGACCTATTGATGGAGAGGATCAGCTTCCTCCACGGCGTCGAGGGAGAGGTCACGCTTCTGAAAGAAGAGCTCGTACGCATGCAATGTTTCCTCAAAGACGCCGGCGAAAAGCAAGCCGCCGACAAGGGTGTTCGCCGCTGGGTCTCCGAGATCAGAAATGTGGCCCACGACGCCGAGGACGTCGTCGAGCTTTTCTCTCTCAAAGTCGAAGCTCCACGAAGAAGAAGAAGAGAGTTGATTGGAAAACTCGATTGCTTTCCGGCGTACCTCCACAGAGTCTACTCGATCGGTGAAGAGATTTCGCGGATCAACGTTAGGCTGGAGGCTATTGAGACAAGCCGGCGGCGGTACGGGATACAGCCGGAGGAAATGCGGAGGCTGGAAAATCCCGGCGAGTGGCGGCGGCAGGTGTCGCCGTGGGAGAAGGACAAGCACGCGGTGGGGCTGAAGAAGGACGCGGAGGAGCTGCTTTCGAAGGCGCTTCGAGCGGGGAAGAAGGGGCGCCGCACCGTCGCCGCAATCGTCGGGATGGGCGGCGCCGGGAAGTCGACTCTCGCTCAGGTTGTTTATAATCACCGGAAAGTTGTTGGTGGGTTCGACTGCCGCGCTTGGGTGGTGGTTTCCGGCGAGTTCAAGAAGAGGGAAATAATCGAGGAGGTCGTGCGGCAGGTGCTGCGGTGTTCCGATGATAAGAGAAAAGTAATGGAGGAAATGGAGAAAATGAAGATGCCCGGACTCCGGCAAAAGCTCTACCATCATTTGAAGGGGAAGCGGTATTTCATAGTTGTTGATGATATTTGGAAAAATCAACATTGGGAATCTTTGAAAGATTCTTTTCCCGATGAAGGTACGCGTCTTGCATTTCAACCTCATATTTCAAATTACTTAATTTCATAATTTTTATAATGCTTATTGCAACCTCTATTTTCTTATGAGACACACTTGGGTCAGCTGGAGGCATCGTGCGGCCAGACTAAAATAATGACACTTTTATGTATATAGATTGACACTTTTCTGTATAAAGATTGACACTTTTAAAAATTGTCATTTTATTCGTAAAATAATTATGTTAAAGATTGACACTTTTATTCATATATATTGACACTTTTCTGTATAAAGATTGACACTTTGGGCCCGGCCGCACGGTGCCTCCGACTGACACAAGTTTTTGTCTTTTCTTATTAAAAAAGGATGATGGGAAATAGTATATACTCCGTCAGTCCATAATATAAGTAGCACCACTTTTTGATCATTGTTTTTAACAGATGGAATCCTCCGTTTTCATTATAGTGTACCAACTACTATGTATGAAAATTATTTTTTTATTTTTATTTATTTTCTTTTTTCAATTTCAATGTAATATGATGTAATCTAATATTAGTACTAATTAACAATAGTTCATTAATCTAATTAGGGGATATAATTATTTTTTATCTAATAAAATTGAAATTAAATACTTAAAAATAAATAATAAATCCTAATTGAATTGGTGAACCCTAGTCAATTAGTGTAAATTTAAATTGAATCATAATATCGAGAAATTAAAGAAAAAAATGAACAAAAATCAAGAAAAATCGATTTTGGTACATGACACTGCAATGTGGATAGAGAATCCCATATGCAATTTTAATATTTTTATAATGACTAGATATTAATATAGAGTTTGAGTCTCACTTATAGTGTAGAGTGAGGCTTTTTATTTTTTTATTTTTTTAATGTGGGGTCTACGTTGCAAAATGAAGATATCTATTTTTTATGCATGTGTCTTTCTATTGCGGACGGAGCGAGTATGTTTTCTCTCGTTTTTACTTGTTTTGTATCATGGTTGATTTTCCCAAAGTCAAGATAAAAAAATTATTTTTCTCATGATAATATTATCGTGGTTTTCGAGTGATAATATTTTCTCACATAATAAAGTCTGTTTTTTAGAGCATATGATAAAAAAGAGACCATATTATGTGATAAAATTTTCATTCTTTTTTGTCCTTTAATTTCATTTTGCACCAACGAAAACAACCCTATAAGTAAAAATTATTATAGCATAATGAATAATAATTAACATTTATTATTCAAAATTATTTTTAAAAAATCATATACCCTAATTTTAAATATCCATAATTACTAATTTTGCGATTTTCATAATATTTTTTTATAAAAGTAAAATTATTATAATATAATGAATGATAATTAACATAAATACATGCAGTGTTCTAAAAGTCGCTAAACGCTAGTAGAGCGGTGTGGTATGGATTAGCGTCTAGGCGGGGTAGGCGGATTTAAGCTATTATGCATATTTTTTACTATTTTTTACAACAATGTTCTATAGTACAAAGTATATAAATATGTATTGCTCATAATTTAATTTTCTAATTCATGATTAAAGGTTAAAAACATAAAATATGCTAATTAATAGTTAAAAAATCTAAAAATTTCATAGTCTTCTATGTAAAGATTAAAGATGAAAGTCTAAGACATTTTTTTCTTTTTAACACTAATTAACAACCAGCCCGCCTAGACCCCGCCCAGCCCGTGGATCACGCCCAGCCCGATTTGTCCGACTTGGACCGCCTAGGCAGCCAACTTTTCAGAACTGCCTAGACCCCCCGTCTTGCATAAAATCAAGACGCCTGCTGGCCGTCTAGCATCTAGGCGGCCGACTTGGCCGATTTTTAGAACACTGGATATATGAAATTTGAATTATAAATTTTTTAAAAATCATATAACCTAATTTTAAATTTATCAATCCGCTTTTAATGAATAAAATTAAATGTTAAAAATAATTATAAAATCTAATTTGACATTGATTAATAATTATAAAATTAAATTAAATCTATTTCGGGAGTACTAAACTAGAATAAAGTATCACATGTGCATTTATTATTATTATTATTATTATTATTATTATTATTATTTTCGTCCTTATGTTGTCTTTAATCTTGAAATCAATTAATCAATGGAAAAAATATTGTATATTTAAATTTAAAAGTAATTAAGAATAATCTCTTATAAACATTGAAATATTGATTATAACTTTTAATTTATTATTTTTTAAATTATGTATATTAAGAAAATATCACTGTGTGGTCGGCCACATTATAGCCGAATGTTATTATTGTTAATCAATACATGTAACAACCAATTGAGCGAACTACATGAATATTATATGTATTGTTTTTGTATCTACACCATTAGCTATTTGTGCATGATGTTGAATATGTAGGTTCTAATTGATCATCAAGTATATAACTTAACGTGCAGATAAAGGGAGTGTGCTTCTGCTTACAAGCCGAAGGCAAAATATTCCGAGTGGTGCAAGCTACGTGCACACGATGAAAGCCTTGGACACCAAGAAGAGTTGGAAATTGTTTCTAAACAAAGCATTCGTCGACGACAACACTACTAAAGCCAAATGTCCCAATGATTTGGAGGAGATAGGGAGACAGATCGTGGAAAAGTGTGAAGGTTTGCCTTTAGCAATCACAGTTGCAGGAGGCCTATTGTCGAACCGGAGGCAGACCGAGAGCGAATGGGAAGAGTTCCTAAAAAGAATGAACCATTACTTAAACACAGAAGGTAATGGTGCATCGGCCATCCTTGAATTGAGCTACCATAATCTGCCTGCGGAGTTGAAGGCTTGCTTCCTCTGTTTCGGATTCTTCAAAGAAGATGCTATTATCAGCGCGAAAAGATTGCTGCATATATGGATTGCACTAGGGTTAATACCGCATGAAGGTCAAGATTCAACGGAGAATATTGCAAGAAGGTATTTGGATGAGTTGATCTCTCGAAATTTGGTTCAAGTGAAGGAAATGAGGGAGGGCGAACGAGCAAAAAGCTTGCACATTCATGATCTCCTTCGAGATATATCTATCCGAAGAGGTAAGGAGGAAATACGTTTCGAGATCTTGAGAGAGGAAGCTGGGACTTCACAAAGCCCGGGTAAGCCCCGCCATCGAGTAATCAGTTGTAGTGAAGACAGTCTTGGTTACTCGTTGAAAAGAAATAAGCGTGTTCGCTCTCTATTCTACCATGGAAAGGGCAATGTTGATACTAGTTCAACTTATTGGAAGAGCTTTAAACTCCTTAGGGTTCTTGAATTTCAAGATTATGGATTGAGAAAACTGCCGGACGCGGTTTGTGAAGTGAGTGGTTTAAGGTACTTAGGGTTACAAAACAATTTGTTGAAAAAGCTCCCGACATCGTTGGATCGCCTTAAGAACCTCGAGGTTCTTGATATATCCAAGAATCTATTTGTAGAAGTGCCGAGTGTTCTGTATAAGATGGATAGCCTCCGGCATCTGTACATGTTCAGAATCAAATGCCAGGCGCCTATCGAAATTCACACATTAAAGAACATTCAGACACTGAGCTATGTCCACCTGAATGCCCAGCTGCTCGACCACCTAAGACACATGACCAGTCTTTGCAGGCTGGGCATCGAGCTGGACATAGACTCGGATGTGACAAAGCTAAGTTCATCATTAGCTTTGTCGCAAAATCTCGTCTCTCTGAGCTTAAGGCAGGTGCATGGTCGTAGGACCATGCAATTGCCGGAGGGGCTGAGTGGCCTGGGCCGTATCACTCAGCTCAAGCTCCACGGGGCTTTTGCACTGCCTACTTTTAGCAGTTTCCCACCAAATATGTCGAGTTTGAGCTTGATCGAAACATGGTTCGAAGAAGATCCAATGATAGAGCTAGAAAAGTTGCCGATGCTATCGTACCTCAGACTGGATTGTGCGTATAAAGGTAAGAAAATGGCGATCTCGCTCAATGGCTTTTCAAAGCTCGAGGTCCTCGTGCTTAATGGGTTGTGCGAGCTCATTGAAATAGAAGTCGGAAAAGGTGGAGTGTTGGGATTAAGAAGGCTTGAAATAAATGAATGCTCGAAACTGAAGACCCTTCCAGAAAAGTTAAGATCAATTTCTAATCTACAAGATCTGAAGTAATCATGTTTCCGTTTTAGTGTTTATATAAAAATAAAAAAATATACTGCAAAATTAACATTGGAAAATATCTAGACGTACAAATATGGAGCAATGCAAAATGTACCGTTTGAATGAATCATCTTAGTTTGGATTCTTAGTTCCGGTTTGTATCTAATCTTGTATTTAATTTTGTAATAATGCATGAATATGTCTATACAAGTTAACAAATATCAAATTATTTTCAAGGAGATAAAAAATACAAATAATGTCAAATTATGTCCTTATGTTGCATTTTGGGACCAAAATAATCTTCCCAATTCAAAATTGAATTTTGAATACTATTAAAAACTGTGTTTCACCTTTCATTTATCAAATTCTCATGCTTCTCTACCCTCTCTTCCTCAACCTCCTGCCTTCTTCAGCAGCCACCAAGCCTCCGGCCGCCTTGGCTTTGCCGTCGCGATCCTCTTTCCCGACCTCCTCTAGCACCCGATCTCACTCTAGATCCGGTGCCTCCACCATCGAATCCCTTCGTCTCAAGATCCGACCGTCTCTACCAGATCTGGCCGTCTCTACTTCGGATCCGATGCTCAGCTGCAAATCTTCTGACACCGATGTGAAGCGTGTAAAATATTTTGTTTGTGGTGATTTTTTTTTATTGGAAGCATTAGTCGCTGGTTTATTTTGGCAAAGAACTTGAAACTGCAGGTTGTATGCAACGTGTTTGATGTTTTGCTTGTGAGAATTTCTGATTTTGCAATTTGGATTATGAGACTATTCGGTGCCGATAGTCCCATAGTCCTATTTATGATTTAAGGGTTTGCATTTGGTTTGATTGCTACAGTTGGTTTAGGGTTGTTTCTCTTGTTTAGAATCATATATTTTGTTTTGAAATGAAAATAATGCTTTGAATGTTGATTTTATAAACTGAAATGAATTGCTGAAATTAGGACTATGAGACTATTCGGTGTTGATAGTCTCATTAGTCCTATTTCTAATTTTATGATTTTACCTCTGGATTGGTTGCTACAGTTGTGACTATGGGACTATTAGTACTTAATAGTCTCATAGTCTCAACTTTTTGGTTTAGAAGGATTGTTCCTCTTGTTTAGAATCATAATATACTTTTTTTTGAAATGAAAATAATGCTTTGAGTGTTGATTTTATGATCTAAAATGAACTTCTAAAATTTGGACTATGAGAATATTTGGTGCCAATAGTCTCATTAGTCTTATTTTTGATTTTGTGATTTTGCCTCTGGATTGGTTGCTACAGTTGAGACTATGGGACTATTGGTACTTAATAGTCCCATAGTCCCAACTTTTTGATTTAGGAGGGTTGTTTCTCTTACTTAGAATCATAATATATATTTTTTAAATGAAAATAATGCTTTAAATGTTGATTTTATGATACGGAATAAATTGCTAAAGTTGGGACTATGAGACTATTCGGTCCTGACAGTCTCATTAGTCCTATTTTTGAGTATTGTTATCTCAAGTTAGTTGCTTTGGAGTTAAATTAGATGAAATTAGGCTAGAATTTTAGATCCCTTTTAACCAACAAAAATTCCATATCACAAAATTCTCAAAATTCATCACAACTACTGCGCCAAATTTTCCCAACAGAAAGTTAACGATACAACTAGTTCAAAACCACAAATCAAAACTCAATCAAACGCAAGAATGAAATTCCACATGTATCAATCCATCATCAATCCTTCTATCTTCCAAATTATAATCCCATGTTTTTTCTTGATAATCACACATTCATCCAACGCCCTAATCACAGATAATAATCACCAACTAGTATACACACAATGTTCAAACGACACCTCATCACCACCAAATCCCTCACACATTCCACTACTCTCAACCCTATTTCAAGAATTCATCTCACAATCATCAAAATCCACCTTCTGCGAAACCCTAATCGCCGATGAAAAAACTGCGATTTCGGGCTCGTTCCAATGGAGGAAAGATCTCACCCGAGATCAATGCAGAAGCTGCGTGAGTAAATTTTCAAACATATCGAAAAATTCTTGTGGCGAAAGTTTACCAGCAAGGATTCAGCTCAACTGCTGCTACGCTCGATATCAAGAAGAAGAAGATGAAGATGGAGGTGGGGCCGAGACGAGCGCGGGGCTCAATGAATTCCTTCATCGGGCCTGCAGCAAGAGGAAGATCAAGAAGAGAGGATTCGAAGAAATGAAGTATGCAGCGTTTGGCGAAGTGGGGAGGTGTTTGATGAGAGAGAATGGGTTTTGTGAGATGAAGTATGAATCAATTCACGTTTTGGCGCAGTGTGTGGAGAGTTTGTGTTGGTATCTCGGCGGGGTGAGCACGGAGGTACCCGCAAAGGTTTGCTCTGCGAGAGCCTCTTCAGAGACTGTGCAGCGGAAAAACAAAAAATACGAAGAACAATGAACACGAGGTTTTTTCTGCAAGATATATGAATAATATCTTGCAGTGCCTCAAGGCCAAAATATTCACTAATAGTGAATAACGAAAATACAAATTGAGATAAATGTCAATAAAAAGACTAACATAAACAAGCTATCTATCCACTAAGCTAGTTGTATTATGCTAGTAAACTCTCGATTACAAAATGCTCTTGGTAGCAGATTTATTCTTTTCAGCCCCATCTCCATCTTCTGCATCTTCGTCTCCTTAAATAGAGGCTAAAAGCTTGCTCTACAAGCCTCCACATATAAGAGATAAGATCAAATCTTATCTTCCCATATTTAAGAGAGAAAATCTTCACCATATCTTCCACAATGATTTCAACAAATCTTCTCCTCCTTAAATCTAGCCAAGATTTTATGAAGAAATACAAAAATAATAACCTAGTCAAAACTAGATTCCAACAGTTTGAATGGTTGTGATTGCGGTGAATGCATTAATCATGCGGTGGAGATTGGGTGTGAGGATAAAGAGTGCAAGTATTCAGTTTCTGGAGAAATTTATGTTGATGGCTGCTTTCTTAGCTTTGATTATGGAGATGGGGAATTCAGGACTTACAAGGGTGGAGGTAATTAATCAATATTTTAAAATTCGACTCGGAGGTCTAACCGGCAAGACCTCCGGTTCCCGACTTTTTGATTAAACCGCGGTCTAACCGGTCAAAATCGGACAAAACTGCCAAACCGGAGTGATGGCCTGTTTGGTCCGGTTCTTAAAACATAGTAATTGATAAATTAAAATCTTAATAAACAAATCTTAAGTGGAAATGGAAAATTTAATATAATCATTTAGTATTAAAAAAAAAAGTGATTATATATTTTTAATTTTTTATTGAGTGTAGGGGATAATTCGCCAAGATTGGTAGCAATTGCAGTTCGGGGTTTAGCTGTTCTAGCACTTGGAGTTGGATTGTGTTATTTTGCAAAGTCATGTGTGAAAAGAAGAAGGATGGTAAGTTTATTCGATTTAATTTTTTTACTACAATTTGTTCAATATATTATGTTTTCAACTTTATTATGGTCGTTGTTTAATATTTCCAATTTTTTTATGATGAATAAGATACATATTTTGTGCAGATTGGTGAGGAAGATGTCAACCTTTTCCTTCAACTGGCATTTTAGGGCAAATAATTTGAGAATTTAGGCGTACTTATAGCTGTAATGATATTAATTAATAATCTTGAGTGATCTACTCTCATATAAATTCTTATTTAAATAATCTTAGTTTATGGGTTTGAAGTTTATTTGACTAGTAATACACCCGTGCGAGGCACGGGGTAAAATGAGTTGTATTTTTGTAATTTAATATGTATAATTTTGTTTTCATTATTTGAGTGTACGAAATTAAATATTTTTGAATTAATTAAAAAAAAAAGAGATCAAATTAAATATTTCTGCACCTCCAATTGAGTCTTGCTTAAGTTAGATCGAAAAGCTTTTTATTTGGAACTTACAAACTCTTAGATTACTCAAAATCGGAAGTCGTATCGATGACTTATGATTTTCAGTTGCTTTATTGTATGGCGTGCCATTTTTTTGAAAACTATAGGACCGTCATAAACTCATTTAATTTCATTATTTGGTTTCAATTTTCTCCTGTCCATTTTCAAGTATACAAAGAGCATAAAAGTCCAAAAGGTACGCCGGAAGAAGTTGGATGACCATGGTAGGACATGGAATTGGCCAACATAGGTGAGGCAACCACATGCCCGATCACCACCGACAACCACTACTGACCTCTGCCTATTTCCTAAATTTCTCTATTTTTAATTTCATGTCCATGCATGCTTCACTTATTGTTCTATGACTTTTCCATTTTTTTTTTGCTTGATAAACCGTGGCAAAATTATGAGCTTCTTCATTTTAATTTTCATCTTAATTTTTAAATTGATCACAAATCTATAGTCAGTATTTTTTATGAAATGGACATTTTTTTTCTTCCGTATACATTATATTCGCCGGCTCGAAGTTGTCAAAAATTATCACTGTCACCGCGATCACTGCCACCTATCCCTCACCGGCTCCACTTCATAGGCTGCCATATGCTTCCACTCACTTTAGAAATCTTGTTCAAGGCCTGGTGTTATACCTTTAAATTGAACAAATTTTCTCATTACATTCATTTTTCATGATACCTGAATGTATCCCAAATTAAATTTGCATAAAAGCTGAGATGTCTGAATATTACAATAACATTCATACAATGTTAGTATATTATATAGCATGTGCTAAAATACCGTGTTAATCAAAGTAGTAATTTTCTTCGGTTTTAAAAAATCATGTCCAAATACCATTACAAAAATAAAATCAATTGTCTTGCATTTGCATGCATGTCTAATCTCTCAATATGGCACCTCTAAAAAAAAAATATTTCAGACAATTTTTCCTTGTGCGTTGAGTCCATGAAAAGATCCAAAATATTATAAAAGACGCCTATTTTTATTAGGATTGATAGTCTTTGATATATGAAAATTGATAAATTGTTGATATTACGTAGTTTTGTTATATTACGCACACGTTTATCTGATGCATGTTTAACCAAACAATTATTTTAATACATTATTTATATACAAAAAAGTGTTGGATTTTTCGTTTAGATTTATCTACCTTTTAATTTTAGTAAATATTAAATTGTAACATTCAACTACTAAGTGATTGACTATTGATATGAATAAGTTGTTGCATTAGGCGTATTTTTTTTAATATACAATTATGACATACCATTTATATATATTATTGTTAAAAGTGAAGAAAATGAATAATAGAAATTGCTAAAAAAAAAGATATCCATAGCTGTTATAATTATATAAATTATTTTGATTTTTAGAATTTCAAGAAGCAACAAAAAAGTATGTTCAATTAATTTTTAGTCTAAGAAAGTATTTAGTTAATTTTGTACTTCCCATAAAAATTTACAATTTATATCCACCAATGCCTTATCCAATTGTATTTATATTGCCCTTATATATACGCCGTATTAAACAGTATAAATAAGTTAAAATTTAATTAGTAGGAAATTATCTTTAACTTTTAACTTGAGTGATAATATTATTATTGAATGTGTTATTCATAATACTAGTTTAGTGCCCGTCGAAATTCGACGGGGCTCACATCTCGTGAAAAATAATAATATAATTATTTATTTTGAGAGTATAGTTTATTAGGATCCATTCGGAAAAAAAAATTAAACTGAATTTGAAAAAAAATGAAGAAAAAAAAAATCAATGAGCAGCCCGTCATTTAAATATTAATTAAGGATAAATCCATTATATTTGAGTTTTCCTATCGATGAAATTATTTTCTCAAAAATCGATTTAGCACCAGCATACATATAAGCTTATAGAATTAGACTTTTCAAAACTTTAAATATTTCTAAATATTAACAATTTGATCCTCAAAGTTGTAAAATTCAAACTAACATGACTATTCTTATAGGTCCGGCCTGGTTGTTAGCTAGATTCCCCAATAATTTGGACGGATTTGGGCTATAAAATTTAAGTTTTTTGGAGTTTGTGGATTGAAGTTAACCATTTTAATTATTATTATTATCTTTGCGGGTTTTTGTAAGGTATTCCATTTGTTGAATAATTGTTGCATAGGAATAAAATTTAATTAAATCGACTTGTACTTTATGTAAGCTTAGAAATATTTTAAATTTTAATTGAAGGAAACTTGAATAAGTAAAAATTTACAACGCGGTATTGCCACATCAGCGGTGAGCACATTAAGCGTGTCCACCGTGGGTAGGAGAATGTTTCTATACTCATTTATCGGTATCTCTCAATGATTATATAGGATTAGTATATATTTACAGATATACAATATGAATATCACGCCACCCATTGTTCATTTTAATATTAAAAAAATAGGTTGAAGATGAGTATCATTGCTCGGGTGAGTGTATTAGTGATACATGTCAAACTGCTCGTTTGTTCACTATAATAGAAATTAGATTAAGGATTGACAACATTTCTCAAGTTGTTCTTTATTCGATTATATAAAAAAAATAAGTTGAAGATAGTTGTATTCTCAATTACTCGATTTCATAAAAAAATAAGTTAAGGAGAGTTGCATTCAAAGCGTCTCGCTTCTTTTCGGTATGATAATTGAGAAGACATTGTAGTTGTCTTTCTTTGAATATCATCAAGTCGTCCGTTGTTCGATATAGTAGAAAAATATTTTAAAGAGGGTAATACTTTTTGAGTAGTTGTATTCTTTTGTAATGGTCAAGTTGCTCTTATTTCCACATCCGCTCGTCCCTATCCTATATCGAAATTGGAGAGAATATCACTGAATGTTTATAGGGAGAGTTGCATTAAAAGCATCTCATTTCTTTTCAGCATGGTAATTGAGAAGACAGTGTAGTTGTATTTCTTTGAATATCATCAAGTCGTCCGTTGTTCGATATAGTTATAATTTTTTTTAAGAGGGTAATACTTTTTAAGTAGTTGTATTCTTTTGTAATGGTCAAGTCGCTCTTATTTCCGCATTCGCTCGTGCCTACCCTATATCAAAATTGAAAAGAATATCAATGAATTTTCTCTTTTAAATTTTTATAGAATTGTTAGGATCATGAGATGCATTATATAATTTCTTTGTCTCCTCTATCTTGGCTTACTTTCTATTTCGAGTTGTTCCATTTATCAAAAACCATTCCCAAACCGAGAAAAGTTATTATCTTACTTAAACGTACTTAGTATTACAAGGAAATACGACTACTTAATAAAATATTTATTAAATTCATTCCTGGAAGTTTAATTAATTTTTTGTAACACAATTAGTTAAAATTTAAAGACCGCGCTACAAATTAAGGATTCAAATACAAACATTAATGAATATCAGAGATATGAGGAATGCTCCAATGCCACCGTGTGCACACTTAATGTGCCCACGGATGACGTGACAATACCATAAATAAAGATAAAACTAAACCATACTAAAAAAGTCTTAAAAGAAAAAAATTACAGACGTGACACTGCCACATCAGCAGTGGATACATTAAGTGTGCCCATGGTAGGTAGGGGAACGTTTCTGTTAGAGATATATTGATGGAGTTTCATAAATAATCAATGTGGGATAGTTGAAATAAAATAAAATTAATGAATTGTAAAGTAAAAGCCATAAGAATCTAAGAAAATATTGACAAAAATTTACAAATAATGCAATGTAAAATTGTGATCCGTCTTCGTATTATATATATATATATTGAAATATGAGATGAAATATAAATTTTTTATCGTTCTTTTATACCATCTAACTACATGTATTTGATTGATTTTGGGTTATCGGTGTGAGATCATAGATTTTAGAAAATATAAATAATAGTTCCTTCAAAATAACATTAATAAAAATAAAATTGAAAGATAAGCAATACAAATATTGAGGAGAACTAAAGAATGATTCTAATAATATATATAGTTGGTTTTTTTATTTTGTTATCGAGCGAATCATTAAAATAAAGAAAATAAATAAATTAAAGATAAAAACCTAAAAATCTTTTGTGTATTGATTAGTAGTATAATTTCTATTAGTCTAACATTTATGTATTCAAAGCTTTTCGTCAACATAATAATTATTCAATGATTATAAATACGTAAACTTACATCATACTTTGAGATAGAAAAAAATTAAAATATATATATATATATATATATATATATATATATATATATATAAAATAAATAATTGAATATAAATAATCAAGTATCTATAGGTGATTTAAATTATGAGACTTCTATTCAAATAAAATTCTATGAAGATATATATGTATATATATATATATATATATATATATATATATATATATATGTTAATTAGATTAAAATATTGACTAATTTGGCAAAATTATGAGAATTTAGCAAAATAATCAAGAAAAATCGTGGTTGATCGACCTTTATTTTGCTATTATATATATATATATATATATATATATGTATAAGAAAAGGCATAATTATAGGAAAATTAATAGTTAAAGTAAATTAAATATATCTTACTTTGTTGGTGATCCATGATTATTACATTAAAAAATTTATTGTTGAAATTACATAGCGAAGCCATTGTTGCGGTCAACCTTACTTTTCAACCATCTATTGAAATTTGTGAGAGTTTTTTTATGCTCATACATTTTTCATGTTCCATTGTGAAGTTACAAAATTATCAAAAAATATATGAAGTTCGTAATGTCCAAAACATGAATTTATTGGTAAATTACAATATAAATTTTGAAAGATAATATAAAATTAATGTGATTAATTTTGTAACGTTCCTCTTAATTGACTGAATTAATTCTGAATTTAATAGTTATTAAAGTAATTGCTAAATTAATGCCGAAAATGTAAGTAAAGAGCATGATTAGGGCACAAATTTATATCTAATTTGCTAAATATTTGCACTTGCAATTTTATGTTGTCCTTATCCTTATTTATATTAAAAAGGAAGATTTCTAATTTATTAATTAATAGTGTATAACCTAAGTTTAATATTTATATTAAAAAGAAAGAGTGAAAAAAATAATATATAGTCTAAATCAAAATAAATAATACGAAGTATAAAAAACACGCCTATAAAACTGCGAGTATATAAGTGTATATAAAATTATATGTACACTACTGATATATATTGTTTATCATATTTTTATTGACACATAAATGTATATAATCAGACGTAATTAATAAACTAAAAGATTATATAGATTAATATTATATATTATTTATATAATTAGTAATTGACATAAATATATATAAAAGCATTAATTTACTGAACTGAACTTTCTATATGTAGGCTTCTGTAATAATTAATATTAGCAATTAATGAACTGACTTACCATAAATTGACTTCCGTAGCTACTATTAGTTACTACTAGTATATAGATTATAGTATGACGAGTGTATTCTAGTATATAGTACGGAGTAGTATATATGATGTTTATTCATATATAGATATTATTTGTATAATCTGATTTATTTTTCTAGTCTTATACTCCTCTTCCCTCAAGTTTGTCCATATAATTAATTTTCGATGTATCCTCAAGTATGCAACTATTTGTATAATCTGATTTAAATTTCTAGGCTTAGGAATTAGATAATATCTTTAATACTATTTGTGAACATTGACTTTAAGAAATAACTTGATCGAATGGTTGACAAATTTCGGGATCGCATATATTAAAAATGTGATGAAATAAGATTACCATAATCCATGTGTTTGGGTAGATTGATATCCCATGATTAGTCTATAAACAAAAAAAAGTGTTGGCCTAAGCTTAAAATAATACTCCATCTATTAGGAATTCTACAAAGTAAATATGAAATTAAGTTGAATAAAATTAGTCAATTCATACTTTTTCTTGTTCAGTATATAAATGTCCACTTAATATACCATATATATTTATCTATTCTACCACTTACAGTCGTGCCACTAAAATCAATGCATAAAAGTTTACGATCAGAAAAGTCATTTTTCTTCATAAAAGTTTTTAATACTTTATCGTTAAAGAATTGAAATCACGATTCAGGGAGAGGATACTGAATGGGTTGATGTTTGGCGCGGCCCTAATCAAGGTAGGTATTAATTCTTGCGATTTAGGGTTTAACTAACGTGGTCTAAATGTTTATTTTAAAAAATTTATAAACTTATAGAGTTTATCAAAATAGAGATAAATCCATTTAATAGAATCTATTAAAATTCATGTAAACTAATCCATATGATCAAGATTGATTTTCTTTTAACACAAATTAAAAGAAAAAGGAAATGACTTTCCAATGATCATTGAATTTGAAGCAGAAGCTAATAAGTAATAACACAAATACTTGAGAGAATAGGTGTAAATCGGTAATTAAATGGCCGTTGAAAAATGTTCTGAAAATGTCAGAGATTTTAGAAAAAGACAATACTTTAATAATTGGTTTTTCAATTAAAAAAATATTTTTTCTTTGACTGTGGACAAATAGGTGACAGATACTTCATCCGTTATTTTTTACATGTCTTGTTTATTGAATATATAAGTGGTATAAAATAATAAAACGAGACAAGTCAAAAATAACAGAGGGAGTAACTGACTTAAGAGAATTTAATGAAGTTCAAATTAAAATCACGATGAAATGTACTCCCTCCGTCTCAAATATTCCGATATTTTTCTTTTTGGCACGGAACTTAAGACGAGAGTGTTTAGTATGTAAAGTGTAATGTGTGTAGGGATGTGATATGGTTTATGTAGTTAGACATATTTTTAAACTAAAGCATCATAAATGCATAAAAACATATCCATGTTTGATCTTAAATGAAAGATCGTATCAAGACATTTAATTTGGTATAAAAATCGAATAACAAACGAGAAAGTTATGATAGTTTAAACTTTTATGATTTAAATTATATTGGGATCCGTGCTGAGAGGTGAGTGGATGGTGAGATTTAATTAGATAATGTTAAGTATAAGGGAGTACTATTAATTAGCTAATTATTTCCCAAAAAGGAAAGGTGTTAGAATACTTGAGACGGTCCAATAAAAAAAAGGTGTCGGAATACTTGAGACGGAGGGAGTATTATTTATGATGATAAAAATACATCAAATTTTAGGCCTTTTTGGATTCAAAATCTATATAATTCTACTAGTTCCCGGATATCATTGCATTATTTTCTTTCGTTTCTTAATCGCAATATTTTTTTAATTACACCTATAATCATCATATGCTTATCAAATTTGAGAAACTAAAACATGGATGGTATCCTTTGTATCCTAATTTTTGTGTCTCAATCATATTCTAAATCTTAATTTTATATTATATTTTTATAAAATTAAAAGTACTATTAATATAGTAAATCATAATAAATATTTATAAATAAAAATTGAATTTTAATAATTATATCCTTACTTTTGAATTTATCATCTATATTATACTACGACAGTTGTAGTATCCCGTAAAAGAAAGAATTCTTCAAAAATCTATTTTAAAATCCATCATCAAGAAGCGTGGAAAAACGTGTCAGAAAAGCCAAAAAGAAAGGTGCCAATTTAAATGAAATGAAGAGAGTACTAAATAATAATTATAAAATGAGTGAATCTAGAAAATAAATATTAAATTAATTAATTATAAAATTATTGAAGGAATTGTATAAGAGGAGAAAAGTATCCCAGATGCAAAAGAGAGTTGCTTGGGAAAATACGGAATTAATTACTAACCACGCATTCAAAATCTTACAATTTTCATGGTTATAAGCAAAATATGGAATATTTTTAACCCATGTTTGGTTCATTTTTTTTTTGGTATGAAAAGAGAAACAAGTAATAGAATCCATTACTTTTTATTTGGTTTGAGTAATATGTTATCTATTTTCCTTGCTTGGGATAACCCAATCCACCAAATTGTTACCCCTTAAGAAGGAGGGGACAATAAGGAGAAAGTGAACTCCCTCACAAGTGACTCTCATTCTACTATTGAACCAAACACTCAATAAAAGTAACTATTATTATTATCATTCTGTTAGTTAACTTGATTCCATCATCTTTTCATTACTCAATTTGAACCAAATGACCCCTAAATTGCATTCTCACGGCCGTAGCCACATCTCAAATCCGACTTTTCTTTGATAAGTTGAAGGCATTTCTTTGTTATGAAAGTGACCAAAGATAATACTTTTATTCTTCTTTTTTTTTTTCTTTTTTTTTTTGTTCATACGATTGAGTCAAACTAGAAAGATAAAGACGCAGAAAGGACTATGCCCTCGACGAAGGGCACGCCATGGCGGTCAGCAGACTGGGCTAAAAAACTCTGCTCAAAGAAAAATGAAGAATTTTTTTTTTAAAAAAAAATAGATGCTTCGGCAATTTACTTCGTTAGTTGGCTTGAAATTTCCTAGAAATTGTAGGGGAGTCAACGTTTAGAAACGCTTCACCGCTGACTCAGCGTGATTGACAATTTTTCAATTAGAATTTAATTTTTTAAATTAGAGTCTAGTTTTTTCTATAATAAAGCTTATTTATTTTATGATTTTTTTTATTAACTTATATATATATATATATGATTGCTAGCATGTCTAGAGTAGACATTTGAGCATTACTCCGTCAACATAGGTCAAGTTGCATCCTCACTTTCCATCAAAAGACAAAAGAATCCTTTTTAACACAGAAATGGCGGAGGCGGCCATCTCCGCCGCCGTCCTTAAGCTTGGCGACCTATTGATCGAGAGGATCAGCTTCCTCCACGGCGTCGAAGGAGAGGTCAAGCTTCTGAAAGATGAGCTCGTACGTATGCAGTGTTTCCTCAAAGACGCCGGCGAAAAGCAAGCCGCCGACAAGGGAGTTCGCCACTGGGTCTCCGAGATCAGAGATGTGGCCCACGACGCCGAGGACGTCGTCGAGGTTTTCTCTCTCAAAGTCGAAGCTCCGAGAAGAAGAAGAGGGTTGATCGGAAAACTCGCTTGCTTTCCGGTGTATCTCCGGCGAGTCTACTCAATCGGAGAAGAGATTGCGCGGATCAACGCTAGGCTGAAGGCTATTGAGACAAGCCGCCAGCGGTACGGGATACAGCCGGAGGAAATAAGGAGACTGGAAGTCTCCGGCGAGTGGCGGCGGCGGGTGTCGCCGTGGGAGAAGGACAAGCACGCGGTGGGGCTAAAGAAGGACGTGGAGGAGCTGGTTTCGAAGGCGGTTCGAGCGGGGAAGAAGGGGCGCACCATCGCCGCAATCGTCGGAATGGGCGGGGCCGGGAAGACGACTCTAGCTCGGATTGTTTATAATCACCGGAAAGTTGTTGGTGGGTTCGACTGCCGCGCTTGGGTGGTGGTTTCCGGCGAGTTCAATGAGAGGGAAGTAATCGAGGAGGTTGTGCGGCAGGTGCTGCGGAGGTCCGATGATACGAGAAAAGTATTGGAGGAAATGGAGAAAATGAAGATGCCCGGACTCCGGCAAAAGCTTTACCAGCATTTGAAGGGGAAGCGGTATTTCATAGTTCTTGATGATATATGGGATAATCAACATTGGGAATCTTTGAAAGATGCTTTTCCCGACCGAGGTACGTCGTCGTCTTAAATGTAGGGGTGTTCACAGTTTGGTTAAAATCGTAAATCAAACCAGTTCAAACCGTATTACACGGTTTGGCTTGATTTACAGTTTGAAAAAATATCGTTTGGTTATTTATTTTCAAAACTTATAGTTTACAGTTTAGGTTTGGTTTTTAAAAATATATAAACCAAACCAAACCGTAAAACCGTAATATAATTATAATAAATATTATTATCAATTATTATTTTTGACATATTACTTTGTCTTTTATTCTACCACCATTAAATGTTAAAAAATATTAATTAAAGAAAAATAAGCTAATATAGTTTAATCAAATTTTCTTATATAAAATAATACTAATTCCAACTATTTAGAAGTTTTCTCTTTAGGCTATTATATATATTTCTTAAATTTTATTCAAATTCTTAATTATTTACTTCTTTATGTTAAATGTTAGATTGTAGTTCATGATTTTCGTTGGGTTATGAATTTTTTTTTATTATCAAACTTGATTTCATAAAAGAATATATTTTAGTTTAATATTTAAATTTAAATATAAACATATTTTAAATAAAAAAGAATTAAACGTCCCCCTAAAAAAAAGAAGAATCAAACGAAAAATAATTAAAGACCGTAAATCGAACCGCACCAAACCGCATCAATATGTTTTGGTTTGGGTTGATTTTAGTAATAGTATGGTTCGGCTTGACTTCAAAAAATTGTCAAACTATATTTTACGATTGGTTTGGTTTTGACATCAAACCGCACCAAAGCTACTCGTGTACACCTCTGCTTAAATGTGCATAATTACTTATTTCACTGTTTTTATAATATTTTTTATAAAAGTAAAAAAATATTACAGTATAATGAATGATAATTAACATAAATACTTGAACTTGAAATATATATTTAAAAAAAAAAAATGATATATCCTAATTTTGAATTTATCAATCCTTTTTAATGAATAAAATTGAAATTAAATATAAAAAATAATTAAAAATCTAATCGGACCCTAATTAATAATATAAAACTAAAATAAATATGTACTACAATATATACGTTGAAATTGAAGAAAAAGAATGCATAAAACCAAAATAAAAAATGATTGACTTTTCTTTAAGAAGATATAGAATATGAAAAATATTTCGACACTTAATATTTGACTTTTATTAACTCTTTAATAAGTAAATAATTGTAATTTTTTAATGTCATATTGTAATTTATTTTTTGGATGATTGTAATATATTTTTTATGGTGTTATAACTTATTTTTAATTGCGATTGAACCATAAACAATTATAAAAATGTCCAAATTTATTCTTAATTCATTTATGTAATTTATTTTTAGATAAATATAGATTTGGACTTGGATTTTATTTTTTTAGACCTGATAGATTTAGATCGGATATGGATCTCATGCTAAAATTCCAGATTTGGATCTGGATATGACAAGATCCGGTCCAGATCCGGCCAATTGCCATCCCTAACCACAATTCTCTTATCTTGAAATCAGTTAGTCAATATATGTAACAACCAATTGAGCATTGTTTTTGTATCTACACCATTAGCTTGAATCTGAAGGTTCTAATCATCAATATAACTAATGTGCAGATAAAGGGAGTGTGCTTCTGCTTACAAGTCGCAGTGAAGATATTCCGAGTGGTGCAAGCTACGTGCACAAGGTGAAAGCCTTAGACACCAAGAAGAGTTGGAAATTGTTTCTAAACAAAGCATTCATCGACGACAACAACACTAAAGCCAAATGTCCGAATGATTTGGAGAAGATAGGGAGAAAGATCGTGGAAAAGTGTCAAGGTCTGCCATTAGCAATCACAGTTGCAGGAGGCTTATTGTCGAACCGGAGGCAGACCAAGAGTGAATGGGAAGAGTTTCTAAGAAGAATGAAACATCACTTGAACATAGAACGTAATGGTGCAGCAGCCATTCTTGAATTGAGCTACCACAATCTGCCTGCAGAGTTGAAGGCTTGCTTCCTCTGTTTCGGATTCTTCAAAGAAGACGCCGTCATCAGCGCAAAAAGATTGTTGCATATATGGATTGCACTAGGGATAATACCACATGAAGGTCAAGATTCAATAGAGAATACTGCAAGAAGGTGTTTGGATGAGTTGATCACTCGAAATTTGGTTCAAGTGAAGGAAATGAGGGAGGGCGAACGAGCAAAAAGCTTGCACATTCATGATCTCCTTCGAGATATATCTATCCGAAGAGCTAAGGAAGAAATACGTTTCGAGATCTTGAGAGAGGAAGCTGGGACTTCGCAAAGCCCGAATAAGCCCCGCCATCGAGCAATCAATTGTAGTGAGGACAGTGTTGGCTACTCGTTGAAAAGAAATAAGCGCATCCGCTCTCTGTTCTACCATGGAAAGGGCAATGTTGATACTAGTTCAACTTACTGGAGGAGTTTTAAACTTCTTAGGGTACTTGAATTTCAAGATTTTGGATTGAGAAAACTGCCGGATGCGGTTTGTGAAGTGAGTGGTTTAAGGTACTTAGGGTTAAGAAACAACTTGTTGAAGAAGCTCCCGACCTCGTTGGGTCGCCTTAAGAACCTCGAGGTTCTTGATATATCCAAGAATCTATTTGTAGAAGTGCCGAATGTTCTGTTTAAGATGGATAGCCTCCGGCATCTGTACATGTTCAGAATCAAATGCCAAGCGCCTATCAAAATCCACACATTAAAGAACATTCGGACACTGAGCTATGTCCAGCTCAATGCCCAGCTACTCGACCACCTAACTCACATGACCAGTCTTTGCAGACTGGGCATTGAGCTGGACAAAAACACAGATGTGACAAAGCTAAGTTCCTCATTAGCTTTGTTACAAAATCTCGTCTCTCTGAGCTTAAGGCAGCTGCATGGTCATAGGACCATGCAGTTGCCAGAGGGGCTGAGTGGCCTGGGCCGTATCACTCAGCTCAAGCTCCACGGGGCCTTTGCACTGCCTACTTTTGGCTGTTTCCCACCAAATATGTTGAGTTTGAGCTTGGTCGGAACATGGTTCAAAGAAGATCCGATGATAGAGCTGGAAAAGCTGCCGATGCTATCGTACCTCAGACTCGATTGTGCTTACAAAGGTAAGAAATTGGCCATCTCGTGCAATGGCTTTTCGAAGCTCGAGGTTCTCGTGCTCAATGGGTTGTGCGACCTCATTGAAATACGAGTCGAAAAAGATGGAATGTTGGGATTAAGAAGGCTTGAAATAAATGAATGCTCGAAACTGAAGACCCTTCCAGAAAAGTTAAGATCAATTTCTAATCTACAAGATCTGAGGTAATAATCATCCGTTTGTTTTTGTGTTAATATGCAAAATTAATCTTGGAAATAATCTACACGTACAAATATCGTTTGAAATGTATAATCTTAGTTCGGATTCTCAGTTCCGGTTTTTTTTTTTTTTTTTTTTTTTTTTTTTTTTTTGAAGAGAGTTCCGGTTTGTATAAATCTTGTATTTAATTTTATTTGTGCTCTACACTGATTGCCATGATATTATTCTGTGCAAATATGAGGTAAGTGATGACAATTATATTGAAGAAAAATAATAATTTTGAATTACTTTAAAAAGTTGTAATTATCATGAAGACAACTGACAAGTCAAATTTGACTTAGTTTTCTTGTTTCACTAGGCCCAAGCCTAAGAAAATATGTTGCTTAGAATCTATCCCTCCTTTAGTTAAAAGGGGACAATTGATGTACGTACTTCTGACTCGAAACACAATAAATAATTTTAAGAATATGAAGTACAATAATATAATCGAATGTCGAAGAGATGCATGCACTCTATGTCTATACTATATTTAAGAGCCAAATATTGGCTGCAAATGGATTTCCCGCTAAAGACGTTTTATGAAAAACTGATGAATAATGTCCAAGATGTGGACTAAAACACAAAAACTCATGTCAGCCGTCCTTATGGTGTGGCCGGATCTCAGCCCGGCCCATACCCGACTCAACCGGCCCGATGATATATAATTATAAAAAAAAAAAAAAAAAACTCTTCTCTCGCCTGGAAATCACCTCGCACCTACCATACCGCATCCACCGCCCATACCGCATCCGCCGCCGCCGCCATCGCCACCGCTACACAACCACCTCTAATGTAGTAATCACCCTTCAATCGTCGGATCCCCAATTTTCCCAATTTTTCTTAATTTGCAACCGGAAGAATTAACGCTTCGAGCATCCACGACGGCTCGAGCTCTACTACAACTAACTCCTTCAATCCTCAATAATACCTCCGGTAATTCTCAATTGCTCTCCCTATTTCTTGTTTTCATTCGATTTTTTTGAATTCGAAGGGAATAATCAAAAATCAATTAAAGCCCTAATGCGTCAGTGTTCTATTCCATGGATTTGTTCGGATAATTATGCCTTGATTCTATTCATATATCTTAGAGATTTTTTTTTATTTTTTATTTTAATATTTGTATGTACATGTAATTGAATTCTTCATCACTTGTGATACAAATGCAATTTCTTGGAGAATTAAGAGTTTAGAGGGAGGGAGAGAGAGAGAGAGAGAGGCTAGTTATACTTTGATAGGTAGCTAATTTGTATGAATGAACACTACTTCTTGAGACTTAATTTGACATTTTATATGTTGGTTGTTGTACAGCCAATAGCTCACAGTTAAGAGTTAGATAATATGGTCATTGGCTTCGGTTTTTCTCTTCTTATCACGATTAAAATGCATCCTGTATGTATTGAAGAGTGCGTGAAAGTGATCCGTTGTTGTCTTTGCTTTGGAGTACATTTTAAAGTTCCTTACTGTTAGAAGGAAGAAAATTTCAGATGGTGGTGTGTTTTGAGGCTACGCCTAAAAAGATCGTTGCAATTCTTTGCCCTTTGTTTATACTTATAGTTTTTGTTTTATTTGAATAACATTGCATGTGCTTTGATCTCTGATGCAAAGAGGACTTTGATCTCGACTGTGTTAGATGACAACTAATAGCATGTGTGTGTGCTGGATTTCTATTTGTCTTTTCTCTTGTTTTTCCCCTCTCTGAATCAAGTAGCTAAACAAAATTCTCATACCCATGTAAATCTGAAATGCTCAGTTAGACTCAGTTTTCTTTTGTTCTATTTGTGTAACAACTTCAGTTCAATAAAGACAAAACGAAAAAGAATATCTGAAGAAAGAGATGATAGGCAAATGAAGAAGAAGACAAAACATACTAAGGAAGCAGATGAGGGGTATACTTCTTATTTTTTCATTTTTAGTGCCAAGTGTTATATATAAAAGTGACAATTTTTCTGAATAGTAGTGCCAATGTTTTATGTGTTTTTTATATACTAATTTTGCAGATACAATATAAGGTGTAGACCAGGTGGAGTTTGGAGGAGGCTTTATAAATGTATTCTTGGTCTCGTAGCTGCAAGTGATGGGTCAGGTTCTTGATTGATTATCTAGAGGGAAGTTCACATTTTGGATGCTTTCAAATTTTTGGCCTTGCTATATTAGGAGTTGTCTGTGGTTCATCGGGCGCAAGCCGAAATGGCTAATTTTACTCATATTAGTTAGTCATTCTGAGTTAGGATGTCTGCAACTTTGTTGCTGAATTTTGAGAAATATGTTTGTGAGGGTAGGAAGCTCTTCTTCAACAACTACAAATTTATTTACTATGTTGAATGTTTTGCCATCCAACTTTAGGCCGTACTGGATTTCTATATTATATATAATCTGTCCTTGTAATGTCTGTTGCTTAGATATATGGAATGCAATATCGTCTTTCTAGCTTAAATAAATCTTGATTTGGTGACTTTTGTCCGTATAAGTTGGCTTTATTAGTCCTTGAATATTTTTGTTGGATTATAATAGTTTTGTTGGATTGGTATGATGATGATAATTGTTTTGTTACAATGCAATAGAGATGTTTGCAGCAGGTTGCTTATTGTTGAGAAATAAGTGCTCGGTCTCTTTGAGTTTGGTCAGTTTGTGAAGCATGCATGCATATGCTGCCATCATGATACTCTTGAATAAGAGTATTATGAAAAGTGTCAATGTCCATGAATAAGAGTGTCAATATATATAAACAAAAGTGTCAATTTTTTGAACTCCCCAAATCGATAATTTTTCTATTATTGTAACCTTTCTATGCTTATGTATATGATACCTTACGAGAAAGCAAGACATGATTGCACACTTTAAGTGTCAACATAATCAATTTTCTATTGTGTTTTTTTTAAAGTGTCAATCTTTATGAACAAGAGTGCCAATATACACGAACAAAAGTGTCATTCTTTTTTAAAAACTCAAATCGACAATTTTTCAATTATTGTAACCTTCCAACAACTATGTATACAATACCTTACGAGAGATCAAGACATGTTCGCACAAAATAATCGACTTTCATCGTTTTTACTAAGAGTGCAAATCTTTATGAACAAGAGTGTCAATATTAAAGAATAAAAGTGTCAATCTTTTTTGAACCCAACTAATCGACAATTTTTCAATTATTTTAACCTTCCAACGCCTATGTATACAATACCTTTCGAGAGATCAAGCCATGTTTGCACACTTTAAGGGGCAAAATAATCGATTATTATCGTTTTCACTGAAAGTGTCAATATTTATGAACAATAGTGCCAATATTAAAGAACAAAAGTGTCAATCTTTTTTGAACCTAACTAATCTACAATTTTTCAATTATTTTAACCTTCCAAAACCTATGTAGACAATACCTTACGAGAGATCAAGACATGTTTGTACACTTTAAGGGACAAAATAATCGATTATTATAGTTTTTACGAAAAGTGTCAATCTTTATGAACAAGAGTGCCAATATTAAAGAATAAAAGTGCCAATCTTTTTTGAACCCAATTAATCTACAATTTTTCAATTATTTTAACCTTCCAACACCGCCTATGTATACAATACCTTACGAGAGATCAAAACATGTTCGCACACTTTAAGGGACAAAATAATCGATTATTATCGTTTTCACTAAAAGTGCCAATCTTTATGAAAAAAAAGTGTCAATATTAAAGAACAAAAGTGTCAATCTTTTTTAACCCAACTAATCGACATTTTTTCAATTATTGTAACCTTCCAACGCCTATGTATACGATACCTTTTGAGAGATCAAAACATGTTCACACACTTTAAGGGGCAAAATAATCGATTATTATAGTTTTCACTAAAAGTGTCAATCTTTATGAACAAGAGTGCCAATATTAAAGAACAAAAGTGCCAATTCTTGTTTGAACCCAACAAATCGACAACCTTTCCAATCAAAAAATAATTAATTAAAATTTAGTAAACTTTGTCTGAACAATTACGCTATCCATCACGATGAAATATTTAGTGACAACTATTACCTTCATTGCTTATAACTCTTTGTTCTTTGTGAGCACTAGAATCCTTCGTCTCATTTTCAATTACATCTAGACTAGACACGTCAAAAGAACATTGATTCTGATCCATGTTAGATTGATCTATCCCCTCACCAAAATTAGTACCTATTAAAATACTCATGGAAATTAGAACATGTTTGCTCCATGATAAGCAATGTCAAAAAATGCAGGTATAAAAAGTTTTGGCCAGAGGAATTATGCGAACAATTGATATGTGTTGAGATGAGTTTTTAGGTAATGCAGCACTTGCTGCAATTTCAGCTGCCATGAC
The DNA here is from genome assembly GCA_001642375.2 of Mentha longifolia. Taxonomy (NCBI): domain Eukaryota; kingdom Viridiplantae; phylum Streptophyta; class Magnoliopsida; order Lamiales; family Lamiaceae; genus Mentha; species Mentha longifolia. Next base: position 32,156,575 of record CM038118.1, on the reverse strand, counting down.
ACATTATATGGCTGCTTCGCCCTCCATAAGTATTCAATAATGCTTAATGGAAATGCTCCATATCCAATTCCCTGCTAGAGTTGAATCCCCAAAATATTGGATATGGCCATCATTTAGTATTTTATACATAATACATTTTGAGATTCCAATGGGATTTTCAGCAAAAACACACAGGAGTAGTTCATCAAGCAGAAGGTAGGTTTAGTTTTGCAATCAAGTCATGAATTTCGCATGGTTAGAGATGTAGTTAGGGATTTGGTTTGACTGATTATGGTTTAATTTTAGATACACAAGTTTAATTTTAGGGAGTTGATTAGAATTTTCAGAACTATAAAGTTTTCAGAACTCTCACCAGTCTGCGGCGGACGGCAGTCTTCCATTGGAGGGCTGCTGAGCTGATTAAAATCTCTCCTCCGTCTCCGGCAGCCATCGCAGGGTGGCGCGCCAGTCTTCGATTGCAGGGGTGCTGAGGTGAATAAAAAATCTTCTCCGGCTGCGGCGACGATCGCAGTGTGGCGACGGAAGTCTTCGATCGAAGGGGGTGTTGAGGTGATTAAAATCTTTTCCCCAGTTGCAGCGTCGATCGCAGGGTGGCCATGGCTTCGATAGGAGTGATGCTGTTGTGTGGGTTCAATTCTGTGTTGTGTGTTGTTGTCGCAGAATTTTTTTTTCTTTTTTTTTAATTTCTTATTCAAACTAGACGGGCTGGGTTGTGTATTGGACTGGCGGGAACTGGGCCGCACCATGAGGAATGACTCATACAAGTGTCCCCCGGACTAAAATCCTTTGAACTAATCTATATATTTATATTTCTTTAAAATTGATAACCGAAATTTATTATTGGAGGCCAAGTTTGAGTAGCCTTCAAGTTTTGCATCTCTATAAAAATGATCAATTCCCTCTTCCACTAACCACAATACCACATCATGGCTGCCCTTTTCATCGGGAGATATGAAATTTACAAAGAATCGACCTCCACGTTGTCATATCCAGAGCCACTACCAACTAATTTTATGATATTTAAATTAGTTTTTAAAATTGTTATTTCATTAAAGTACATAAATTTATATATTCCATACAATTTTGAGTTCAGACATTGCGTAAGAATCTGACTCGAGTGGTAATTTGTTGGATTAAACTCACACTATTGAGATTTTAAATGAAGTTAGGTGTTCAGGTACACCTCATCATAAATATTAATTTTTAAAACTAAAAACTACAGTTATGATTTTGAGAGAAATAGACATTTGTAACGTGACCGGAACCTTACTAGACTTGATCTGTGAGGTTATTGAAGAAGATTATTGAGTGGACATAATGTTGGACGTAAGATTTTAGTACCTTGAATATCCCTGACGTTGAGATCCAATATTACAATTCATGTTCTAAATTCGACATTTTCCATTAGATATATGTTATACAAGACCATTAATAAAAGTCCCGATCAAATCTCTTTTCACATGTTGATTTATACTTAAAGAAACTTATTTTTGATCATGGTAAATTGTACGTGGACCATATTGATATGGCTATTAAGGTTTATTAATCGTAAAGATTGAACATATACTCAATTGTTTATAAAACGTTTTTGAGAATAATTAATTACGTATTTATTCTTTTCTGCATTTATATACCGTGCATCGCACGGGTACAACACTGGTTTTGGATAAAGACAGAATTGCAAGCATCAAGACTCGATATAGAGATTGTACTGCTGAAGGATCTTAGCCGTTGATGGAGTGCAGATCGTGTGGTTCTAGTTTTGTTTGGAGTTATAAATATAATAGATAGCGTAATTTCCTTAGGATAGCAAACACCTTCTATAAATGTAAGTGATGTAATAGCTGTCAAAATAAACTTGGAACGGCCTGACCCGATAGGTATGGGCGGGCTTGGGCTCTGATATTGAAGGCTCGTGCAAATTTTCGCCCGACTCAAAACATTCAAAAGCCCGACGGGATCAGGCAGACCCAAATAATTTGATAACATTTATAGTACTTTATAAAATGCTCATGGGTTGGTTTTGGGCTCTCATTTTCAGCCCAATGAAATTTCGACCTGGCCCGGCCTGATTTTTGTGTTAAGATGGTATAAAAGTTTTGCTTTAATTGTTTCATCAATTTCTGAGCATAAATTATGATTTTCTTCAACAAAGGTTAACTCTAATTATAATGCTGCTGGATTAGGTGTGTTCTTAATCTTCTTCATTCTATGATCAATCGAATACTTTCCTTTGGATTTGACTCCAGTTTGTTTTGTAGGAACTTTGGGGTGGTTGCAATTTTCATCCGAGCTAGCCAAGTTGAAACCTACATGGAAGCCAAATTAATTCATAAGTTTGCAACGAGCGAGGTCTTTATTTTCTGGTTTGCATTCTAAGTGTTCGATAGAAGTCCTTAAAGTGAAGAAACATGAAAGCCAACTAGCTGAATAAACATATTTAGATAAATCTTCAAGACGCAGCCGGCGCCAACTAGCCCAGGTGCATCCTGCTTATCACGGATCGATTTGCACGACCCTCATTTTGGATGAAGCCCGACTTCCGGATCTTCGTTGCAATGTTTTTGGTCATCGTCATGTTGAGATCTAGGAGCCCTATAGACCCGATCTCTTCCAGGAGCGTCTCCAGAAGCGGACAATTCTTGATTTCTAATCTCTCGAGCGACATCATTGCACATTCTTCGACGTCCAGATTTCTCAGATTCCATAACTCTTCGATGCATAGGACTATCAGGTCGCCTGGCCACTCGTCCGAGATGACCATTCCTTGACCGGTGTAAGCATTTCTCAATTTGAGATGCGTTAGGTGAGGTAGCTGCTCTAGTACCGGCATGGGGTCTTCATCAAGACATGTATTAACCAACCTTAAGTGATGAATATTTGGAGGGAAATTATCGACACTTGGTAACTTGGTAAGGAGTCCTTCGAGCTTTAGTGTAGTGAGACTATGTAGAACACGAAGCTCGTCCAAACAAGGCATGCTTCTGAAACGAAACCCTCTTAGCACTAGGTGCTCAAGAGCATCCAACTCAGCCAATGATGCAAACAGCTTCCTCACATCCGAGTTTGCATCCACTTCTTCAATGCCTAGTCTGTCAAGACTAGTCAACTTATGCAAGCCATCCCCTTCTTCAATGCTTAGTTCCTCAAGACTAGTCCGGCCATCCTCTTCGCCAGTCCCTAGTCTCTCATGAATCAAATCATCAATTGAGATGTACGTCATGGTTACGATTTTCTTAAGCGCGTCTATCTTCAAGGGTTTTCGAAAAATGGCATAGGACGTTACGAAGGCTACTCATATCCCATATGATATCCGGCACCTCCACCACAAAGTTCTGAGCTACATCAAGAACCTCAAGCTTTTTCAAGCATACCAATGAGTGTGGGAGCTTTTTTAGGTAATTATTTCTCAACCCCAAGTATCTTAATTCGATCAATGTGCCAATACTTTCTGGTAAAATGCTGAGCCCAAAGTCTTCAAAATCAAGTACCTTAAGCTTAAGCTCAAAACTCTTCCAATACGATGGAGTGGCGTCCAAGTAGCCTCCGCCTCCACGGAAAAACAGAGAAACAAGATGTTCATCTTGATTCGTTGAGTAATCGAACATTTCTCTGCTAAAATTGATAATACGGTGAAGAGGAATACCTTGAGAAGGTGGATTGTTATTGCTAAGGATCTCAAAACCAATTTCTTCCTCTGCTTTTCTCATAGATAGCATGTGTAGCACTACATTGATATCAAAACTCTTTAATGTGCTCCCCCAACTCTCTTGCTTGAAATCAATGACTGATTCACGTTCTAATTTTGTTAAGTACGTCACCAATTCATTGTTTGAGGCTAGTACTCCTCCTGTAATCAAAACATGCAACAACTTTTCTGCCCTCATTCCTTAAAGAAACATGACTTCAGTTCTTCATCCATTTCTTGATAAAAGTTTTCCAGTAGCGCCAAAGTTGAACCCCAATCAATTGAGTCAAGAAGTTCTTCCCATTCGCTCCCTCTTCGTCTCTGCTCTGCTAACTGCAATGCCACCTCTTTTATAGCTAATGGCAGACCGCCACATTTTCTCAACATTTCTTTCCCCTTCTCCTCTAGGTGCTTTGGGACTTTTTCCTCACTCGAGAATTCATCGCCCCGGAATATTGTGTTAAGAAACAATTTCCAGCTCTTATCCGAATCCAAAGGTTTCGCCGCTTGATTGTAGCAAACGGTTGTTTGTATCTCTTTAGTTCTACTTGTCACCAACAATCTACTTACTTTGTCTGCTCCAAAATTAAACAATAGACAAAAAAAGATGATTAGAAGGTAGGTATTCAAACAGTTTATAATTAATATAGGAAACTTAATTACCTTCATCATGTGGAAAAGCATTCAACAAAGATTTCAAGTGCATGTGTTTGGGCAAGTCATGGAGCACTATGAGATGCGGCATTCCTTGCAGGTGTTGGTGAAGCAAATGTTGGAGACTTCGATTGTCCATTTCTTCTAATACTAATGAAGAATCTACCACCACCACCACCTGTTGTATCAGCTTCATGAGAATCTCTTTACGAGTCAATATATTCACCAGAAATGCATACCCAAGCACGACGTTGGAAGCGATCAACGACGGTTGCATGATTGTATACTTGTCTAGCAAGACTCGTCTTTGCAATCCCATCCATGCCTGTGATAACTGCAGTCTCAAGGCCTTTTGCCTCGTTAAAAATCGCTCTCCCAAGCACAAGTCGGACTTGTTCGTGCAACCCCACCTAGTCCTGCCCACGGGCCGAGCCCGCCGGTTTCTGGCCCGGCCCAGCAGGCCACAGGCCTCGGACTGCATGAACCTAGCCCGGCCCTAGACTTGTGCCGCGGTTTAGGGCCGGGCCAGAACCGTAGGGCCTAGGGCCGGCCCGCCGGTTCACGCAAATGGGAAAAGGGGCTGGGCTGCTGGGCACTGGCGGCTGAAGAAAAAAAACAGAGCGATGCTCTGTTTTGCCAAATTCCTCTCGGCATTTTGCCCCTTAAGGGGTGTTTAAATATATATATATTTTTTTCTTTCAACTTTTTTTAAGATTTTAAATTTTATTCTTTTAAATTAATTAATTTAATGAATAGGAAATCTTAATTTGTCAACTTTTAATGTATATATTTAAAAAAAAAAAAAAATTAATTACTCATTAAATTGTTGATAATGCATATCAAATTATCAATTGATGGAGGTTTGCAATATTGATGAAAAAAATTACAATATTAAATTAAGCTCAATTTAATCACTTTGACAATTGAATAAATATTTTTACATTTGACAAGAAAAATACTAAAAATTATAATAAGGGACTTGAATTCAATTTAATTTCAAAAATTGAGTTGCCTACGTATCCTCATTTTAATAGAGGAATCAAAGTCGACGTAGTTCTTATTACAACACAACGGTTCCTATTCCGCACCCGATGCCGATCGATCCGTCTCGGTGAAGGCTTCATCTTCGCTCTCATTCCGATCATCCCATTCCGGTTCTTGAGCTCTAAGGTCGGCCCTACACCAATCATCGAGCAACATGGCAGCTTCAATATTTGCCGCCTTCATTGTTGATCTTCTTTGATCTAGCATAAGACCTCCGGTGCTAAAGGCTTGTTCAACGGATACGGTGGATGCCGGGACGGCAAATAGCTCCTTCGCCATCATGGAGAGTATTGGGTACTCCACCTTCTTCGACCACCATTTCAACACGTCGATCGACGGACCACTTTCTTCAACACCAAAGACAAAACGAGTTTGCAAAAATATATCCAATTCACTATTACATTGGCTCCTTGGATTATCATAACTTCTATTTTGGTACATTCCTTGCATTTGTCTAACTAAAGGATCTATTGTATTAACCATTGGGTTTAGCCCAATGGCCACAGGACTTGCCTGCAAAGCAGGAGGTCCCGGGTTCGATCCCTGGAGGGAACGAATTCTAGGAGAAGTAATTCTAGGAGTCTGGGAGATGTACTAACTACTAACTTTGCCCGATCAAAAAAAAAAAAAAAGGATCCATTGTATTCATAGCAAAGGGAAAATCAAATGAATTCAACATAGAAGAAGAAGAAGAAATATTTGTATTATCTTCATTAATACCATACTTTATCCTATATTCATCAAAAAGTTCTATCAAAGTCCTATGTAGATCATCCTTCATATCTTGCACATTAGGAAGATCAAAAAATATTTGTTCACCATCAATTACAACATTACTAAAGTCCATTTGCAAAAAAGCATCATAATAAATTTGTAGCATTTGACAAACACCTTCATATCTCCATTTAGGATCCAAACATTTAGCAATCAAGAAAATTTTCGGAATCTCCCTAAAATACTTTAGCCATTTTTGAACCATAAAATAAATCACACCTTGCAAGTTTGGCCTAGTAAAACAAGTCTCAAAAGACATGGCAATATACATGCAATGTTCCAACACTTTAACGGAAGTACAATAATAAACACCTGATAATTGTTTAGTAGCCATATGAAAAACCTTCAATAATCCATATAAATTGTTTAGTGTGTTTTTGTTTGATTTTTATAGTTTGATTTTTAGTCAAAGTTGGGTTCATAAGGAGTTTTGGAAGAGAAGAGAGAAAAGGAGCACAAGAACGAAGAAATGAGCAAAAAGTGAAGATCAATTTGAGATGAACTAAAAGCATAATATCGAAGAGGAGTTCGATAGGAGCGCATAGGAAAAAACGGCGGTCAATTTCGAGTTCGGACGAAGGAGATATGGCCGAAACAAAAAAGTTGCGCGCAGCGGGCCGGGTGTAGCACCCAGCGGGCCGCTGGGCCCGTCAGTTTCAAGAAAAACGCGAGAAGGATACTCAGCGGGCCGCTGGGCCGGGCCAACTTGTTATGCTATTTTCCTTATTTGAGTAGGTTTTTTTAGATCTATATATATGAAAACTATTGTGAACATGAGAGACATCTTTCTTCCTAGTTTTTAGCCTTTAAAACTCTAGATGAGTTTATATTAGTTTTTAGTTATTGCTTTGAAGATTATAGCTTTGGATTCAAGTTCTTTGTTTTTTTCTTTCATCTTTGATTCGTAAGTTTAATTTGTGCTCTTAGATTAATTTTACTTGCTTTCTCTAATTGCTTTATTTAGTTTAAATTTATTTGCTTTAATTTACATTAGATCCATGTTAAGATTTATTTGCTCTAGTTTAGATTTAATTGCTATCTTTTCAATTCATGCCTAGGAAGATTTACTGCTCTCTTCTAGTTTAATTTATTATCCCGGGTGACAGACGGGAGTGCTTTCTACTTGCTTTTGTTTGTTTTCAAGTCTAGTTTAATTTATTTGCTTTATTTATTTTAAAGCTTAGGACTTAATTCAAATCCAAAACCCCCCTGTTTTTACTTGCTTTCTTAGTGTAGATAATCGCACAATTGGTTTCCCTGTTAAGTTTTCCTTGAGATTCGACTTAGGGTTCATCTTACTAGTACTACAATAGACCTAGTCCTATTGCTAGCACTATTTTGGGTGAAACAAATTTTGGCGCCGTTGCCGGGGCAAGCTTTAGGCGATTAATTGTGTGATTTTATTTTCTGTGTTTACTTCTTGTTTATTAAAAAAAAAAACATATGTTCTCTTCTCGATTATTCTTCTCTCCCATTGGTGTATTTAATCCGTTTGTTGAGTGCTTACAGTGAAAAGGGAAGAAGAGATCGAGTTTCATGACTATGGTTTAGTCTTGTTAATTGAAGAGCCAGAGGTCATGGAAATGATTATAGACGATTTTGGTTGTCCCACATTCACCACACCCACCTACTACTCACCGCCACCGCCGGTATATTATCCACCGGAATCTCAATTCCTTCCTCAATACCCACCATATCAACCATACTATCCACCACAATCACCCTACTATCCTCCTCAAAACCAACCATATGCACCACCATCTCAACCACCGCCACATCAACCTTACTACCCTCCACCATCACCATATTTCTCACCTCAACCATCACCTTATGACCCTCCATCACCATACTACCCACCATCTAATCAACCATATTATCCACCTCCTGACCAGCTGTATTATCCACAAGTTCCTCCACCAATGGAGGATGACCTTTCCGCTTTCATGCAAGAGTACAAGTTGGACCTCGAAGCTAAAGACGTAATCCTTAAGCGTCTAGAGACACAGGTAGAGCAGATGTTGGACACAGTAAATCAAATGCAACAAAGTGCTCAAACGGGTGAAATTCCGACTCAAGGACTTCAGCCACATCCAACTCATTCGGTGACGGTTCTTAACATGCCTCAATTTTCTCACCCGACCGAAACACAGACCTTGCGACCGCAAGAGAGCTTGCAATCGCAAGGCTTGACTGCCGGACCATCCATGCAATCACAAGAGGGGTTGCAATCAACACCTCTGAATGTCTCCGAGGAAAAGCAAGCTGCCAAGGATGAAGCTGAGCCTCAACTCCATAAAGCTTCAACACCTTATGTTCCACCTATTCCCTTTCCGGGTAGATTGAAGAAGGAGACGGAAGTTCACAAATTGGTTGGTCATATTCAATCTAAACCCAAACAAAGTGATCCTGGAAGTTTTGAATTGGAGGTGGCTTTGGATAGTGGAGAAAAAGTTTCGAGATTGATGGATTTAGGAGCAGTGGTGAACTTGAGGCCCCATTCTTTTTTTTTATCAGGAAAAAAGGAATTATTAATAACAAGAAAAAAGACAGAGTTATACAGCCCAGGAACAAACAGAGATGGGTACAAGAGATACCCAAGAATAGAAATAAAAACAAACAAGTTCTAATGCTTCCAGATATGTAGTAGAGAATTACTCCTCCATTCCTCAGCTGAACACAGTGATCGATTTGTATCCAAAGCTTGCTCCCATGCCCAAAATCTACCAACGATCTCCTCTTCAATTCGTTGAAAGTCCCAGCGAGAGTTTTGAAAAAACACCTCGTTTCGCCATTTCCAAATTACCCAAACAACGCAAATCCATAATCCTCCAAGTTTCTTTCGTACCTTTTTCCCGACACCTAGATTTGAGAATTGCCAAAAATGCTCATTAGCCTTCGTTGGGGCTATCCAAACGACCCTCACCTTCTGTATCATTGAGTTCCACACTTTTGTTATCGGCTCGCAGCTCACGAAGAGATGGTCTGTCGATTCCGGGAACTCACCACAACAAGAACATTTTATTGCATTACCATTGACCACTCCCCTTTTGTGAAGATTATCTCGAGTTGGTAATCTTCCCCACAAGAGTCGCCACGCCATGCTTGCCGCTTTTTTGGGAGCCGTAGCCTTCCACACCAATCTGAATTTTTGACACTCAGTCGGACTCCTAGTATGATGTTGTTCGCAGCCGGACAACAACACATATGCCTTCTTGACGAATCCCTGTATGCTACTCCTCTCCAGCCAAGTCCATGTGTCTTCTTTGTTCATCACCAATTTGAACCATTCTAATTTTGAAAAGATGAGTTCAAAGAATCTCAAAATGACTGACATTCGTATAGAAGAAGAACCATTGCTTGAAGAGCTAGATCATGAGATATCTGACGCGGAGTCCAAAATAAGTGTGGGGGAGATGGGTGCTGACAATGAGTCGATTCTCGATTTTCGAGCCAAGGCGGAGGAAAAGCCAAAAGTTAGGTTGAGATTGGTTGATGGAAAGAAGTTGTTGCTGTTAATAGAGACACGTCGCTAGCTGCGACGGGAATTGGCTGAGAATTTCACATTCGTCGAGCTACCGACGTTAAACAAGCGCTTCGTGGGAGGCAACCCACACGTCCCAAAGATAGCTTTTTATTTCTTTTGACAATCATAAATTTGGGTACGAGAATTAAGAGAATGTATATTTTTTTTCCCATTTATGAATAATATTATACTTATACTATTCATAATTGGAAAAAGATTACGCTATGGGCAGGGGCGGATCCAGGATATGAATGTGGGGTGGGCTGAAAAACACTACTTTGACATATTAAATTTTATGCATATATATTGATTTTTTGGATATTGTCGTAGGTAGTGGCCTTCAAGATTTTGATACATAAAATTTATTAATGGTTGAGTCTAAGTCTATATTTGTAAGAAAATATATCTGATTGGACCTATTGGTGGAAAAAAAAAATGTCAAACACAAATCCAACGATATATATAAAATGTACTTCTACAAAACAATAAAAATCATTCATAACGATTAACAAATAAAAACATCATTCTTAAAAGTTACTGGGTATAATCATTCAAAGAATAGAGAAAGTGAAAATAAAAGTAAATATTAGGTGTTGGAGCGTTTATGTTCGAGTCTATTTCATCATTAAATAATTTAAGTTGGGCTTAGTAGGCTATTTTTTCTAAAAAACTTTAAACATCTACATATATATACATGAAAATTTCTGGGATGGAGCCCGGTGCAACTAACACATAAATACGCCCCTGGCTATGGAATTTGGAACGAATGGAGCATAAAATTATTGTCAAATGAAATATGACGTTATCTTGGGATGGAGGGAGTATAACTTTTAATAGTATAGCCTGACTCAAGGCAACAGATCATCTGTAGACCAGATCCAGTTACTTTGAAAGAGTGGAGATTCATCGAATAATCAAATTGAAATTTGGAGAAGGAATGGAATTAGATTCAACTGGAGAAGCTCACAATTTTTTAGCTCAAAGATTCAATCCGATCCGCTAAATGCGTGTGCTGCTCCTTCGCCATAGAGTTAGGTGGTGCTTGGTTTGATGGAATGGAATGAGGTGAAATGGAATGGAGGTAGAAATAATGTACAAATTTCTACATGATTTTCTACCTCCATTCCATTCCACCTCATTCCATTCCATCATACCAATCAACCCCTTACAGTCTGCTGTCAAGATTCCACAACTCTTCGATGCATAGGGCATCGATGCGGGTAAGCCAGTTGTCCGAGATAACCATTTGTCGACCGGTGTATGCATTTCTCAACTTGAGTTGCTTTAGGTAGGGTAGCTGCTCTAGTACCGGCATGGGGTCTTCATCAAGACATGTATTAACCAACCCTAAGTAAGAAATACATGGAGGGAAATTCTTGGCACTTGGTAACTTGGCAAGGAGTCCTTCGAGTCTTAGTGTAGTGAGACTATGTAGATTATGAAGCTCGTCCAAACAAGGCATGCTTCTGAAATGAAACCCTCTTAGGACTAGGTGCTCAATAGCATCCCACTCAACCAATGATGCAAAGAGCTTTCTTACATCCGAGTTGGCATCCAGGTCTTCAATGCTTAGTCTGTAAAGACCTGTAATCATTTGCGAGCGATCCTCTATTTCAATGGCTAGTTCCTTAAGACTAGTTATTGTTTGCAGGCTATCCTCTTCTTCAATGCTTAGTTCCTCAAGACTAGTCGTCGTTAGCAGGTCATCCTCTTCGTCAGTGCCTACTTCTTCAAGACTAGTCGTCGTTTGCAGGTCATCCTCTTCATCAGTGCCTACTTCCTCAAGACTAGTTGTCGTTTGCAAGCTTGAGAGCTCACATACCAAATCATCAATTGAGATGTATATCAACGTCACGAGTTTCTTTAGTGCGTCTATCTTCAAAGGTTTTTGAAAAATGGCACCGGACATGAAGACGCGACGGAGGCTACTCATATTCCATATGATATCTGGCACCTCCGCCATAAAGTTCTGAGCTACATCAAGAACCTCAAGCTTTTTCAAGCATACCAATGAGTGTGGGAGCTATTTTAGGTAATTATTTCTCAACCCCAAGTATCTTAATTCGATCAATGTGCCAATACTTTCTGGTAAAATCTTGAGCCCAAAGTCTTCCGAGTCAAGTATCTTAAGCTTAAGCTCAAAACTCTTCCAATAAGATGGAGAGGCATCTAAGTAGCGGCCACCTCCACGGAAAAACAGCGAAACAAGATATTCATCTTGATTCGTTGAGTGATCAAACTTTTCCCTGCTACAATTGATAATACGGTGACGAGGAATACTTTGAGAAGGTGGATTGTTATTGCTAAGGATCTCAAGACCAATTTCCTCCTCTGCTTTTTTCATGGATAGACTGTAGCAAAACGTTGATATCACAGCTCTTTAATCTGTTCCCCACACTCACGTGCTTGAATTCAACGATGGAGTCGGTATTCAATTTTTTCAAGTACGTCACCACATCAGATTCTGAGGCCACTCCTCCTGCAACCAAAACATTTCCTAACTTATCTGCCCTCATAGTTGTATTTTCCTTAAAGAGGGCGAGATGCAAGAAACATGACTTTTGTTGTTCATCTAGTTGTTGATAAAAATTTTCCAGCAGTGCCAAAATTGAATCCTAATCAATTAAGTCAAGAAGTTTTTCCCATTCGCTCCCTCTTCGTCTCTGTTCTGCTAACTGCAATGCCACCTCTTTTATAGCTAATGGCAGACCGCCACATTTTCTCAACATTTCTCTCGCCTTCTCCTGAAGATACTTCGGGAATTTGTGCTCGCTTGTGAATTTATTGCCGTGGAATAATGTGTTAAGAAACAATTTTAGCTGTTATCAGAATCCAAAGGTTTCAGCGCATGAATATAACTCATGGTTGTCGGTATATTCATAGTGCTACTCGTCACCAGCAATCTTGCTTTGTCTGCTTCAGAACAGAAACATTATATTAAAAGAGATTATATTAAACTAGTGTAACGCCCGTTAAGCAGTTAGTTATAGATTCATGTTGTTAATTTTGAGCTAGTGTTGGAACATACCATCATCATGTGGAAGAGCATTCTTCAACAAGGATTTCAAGTGCATCTGTTTGGGCAAGCCGTCGAGAACTATGAGATACGGCATTCCTTGCGTTGCAGGTGTTGGTGAAGCAAATGTTTGAGACTTCGATTGTCCATTTCTTCCAGCAATATCAATGAAGAATCACTATCTAGCACCACCTGTTGTACTAGTTTCATCAGAATCTCCTTATGAGTTAAGTCACCCGAAACACACACCCAAGCACGACGTTTGCATGATTGTATACTTGTCTAGCAAGACTCGTCTTTCCGATCCCAACAATGCCTGTGATTGCTGATGTCTGAAGCCCTTCTCTCTCATTAAAAATCCCTCTCCGAAGCAGAGTCTCGACTTGTTTGTCCAACCCCACCACCACATGATCTACCTCTTCACCTTTTTCTTCACCCTCATCTTTTGATCTCGTCTCAGACTGAAGCATGCGCAAGCGCAATCTTATCTCTCTGAGCCAGCTCTGCACGGACTTGGCTTCCGTGCAGAGATCTTTGCCGCTTGGATCATCAATTTCGTCGAGGTACATGGCCATCTCAATGAGGTCACATATCAAATTCTTATGCCTCATATCTTCTTCTTCCACTACTGTCCTTTCCTCTCTCATGAAATCAAGAACCATTCTCAGCTCATTCATCACCCCTTTTATATCCTCGACTTCACCGACCGACGTGCTTAGATATCTCTATGCTCTCACTCTGTAGACATTGTATCAGGTGCAAGATAACGGCATCGGGATCCTCTTCCCCATCAACTGCAGATTCAAGCATGCCTAGTTTTACCCCTCGGAGCCTACTCTTGACGGACTTGGCAATATCGAGTGCATTGCGTATCAAAAATTCAATCGTTCTCACCTCTGCCGGTGTCGGTGTCTCGTCTCTTAAGAAATCAAGAATCATTCTCAGCTCATAGACCAGCCCTTTACTTTCATGGTGGTGGTCATACATTTGTATCACCGACAAGATGAGGGCCTCTTTCTTTCGAGCATCAGCTCCAGATTTCATGATCCGCATTTTTATCTCTCTTAGCCTACGTACGACGGGCTTGGCCTTTCCTACTCGTATGATGTCGTCGAGGTATCTGGTCGTCTCTATCACTTTGAATATCGAAGAGTTGAACTCGCGCACTGTCATCCCTCTCCCTCTTAAGGAATTCATAGTCATACTTAGCTCGTTAATTAACATTTTAATAATCTTGACTTTATAAACACTTTTGCATAGCTCGACGTGCTGAATGTGCAGCTTTTGTATCACCGACGAGATGAAGATGAGGGCATCTTCCATCTTACCTGCACCTACACTGCCTCAAATTAATTAATAAACTCGATGATGGTGATGGGAACTTCTTCTTTTGAAATTACATGTACAGTCTCAATGACTATATGTTGTCAGTTTTGAACATTAGCTCCCATAAATCAAGCTAAGATATTTTTTTAGACTTAATTAAGCCTAGAAAAGTTATCTTAGCTTGATTTATGAGGACTACTAAACAAGGCTTGCAGATCTCGAAGAACTACTACACGTGAACAAAAACACAACGCCACGTCGGTTTTGATTTCACCTATATTGGATTTTGAACATGTTTTAGTTTAGGGATTTTGAAGAAAATTCAAAAAGTCGGCAATTTTTATCAATCGGGTTTCTTTCAGACTGTTGGATTTTCTGCTACCTTTTTTTTTTTTTTAGGAATTTCAGATCTGTACTTCTTCGTAAATTAAAAATTAAATTTCGGTTAGTTTGTTATTGAAAACTAATATTGTACCCGTACAATGCACGAAAAATAATTTTTATTTTCAAGTAAAAATAATTAATAGTAATAAAATGGGATGTTTATAAGAAGTGCTAGCAGCTTAAGTTTATCAATATCTCTAAATATTATATATAAAAAATTAAACAAAAATTACATTAAAACGAAGAAAAATTTGAAATTTCCTTATATGTAATACCTAAAATCGAACCGTCCGGATTTTTTCATGACTTCTAACTGATTGCAATATTTACTTAGTCAATTGTAAAGGACTGCACACACTCAAAATATTGTGATATGAATTGTCTCGATCACTAATTATCCACAAATGTTAATCTATTTTGTATCATATCAATATTATCTTTTAGTGTATTATAGTATAGATGCTTACAATTTGTTACCCATAGCATGACAAATATTTTGTGAAAATATACCTAATTTATATTTCAATTAATATATTTTTTTATTTTGTTTCATAAAACAAAGAAAAGAAAAATCATTAATAGATTCCTATATAGCTCATTTTCGTTGATCTTGATAAATCTTTAGAGTATGGATGAATTTATCATAATTTGATAGGATTCTTAACACTATCAATCGAGTTACCCAAATGCACTTTGAATCGTCCAAAAAAAAAAATTGCACTTTGAATTTTTAATTATAATCACTTATAAATACGTGAGTGTGTGCGCGCGGGAAATAAAAAAAAATACCAAAAGAGAATATTACATACTACATTAATATATTTTGAATTTTGATAGTTAAATGAATAAAAAGATAAAATATTAAATAGATCCACTGTATTAAATAGATTACTATAAAATATATTTATGAAAAACAAATAATGAGAAAAATTAATTAGCCAAAATTTAACACCATTCCTTCAAATTTAATAAATGTATTACATTTTAATGAAAAAAAAAAATTCAAAGTAATAATGGCATTAAAGAATTGCATAGAAAATGATATTTATCTTTTGAAATGTGAATAATTTAATAAAATATATTTTAGGGCTTATATCAAGAATTTTGGAGGGAAAATGACTATCCAACTTTAGTATTATATTAGTAATAGATAGATTATTGGTAACTGATAAACATGGATTTTCTACGTGTTTGATGTGCTTAAAATCTTATTTTTAATGAAGGAGTCATGATCAAATTTGGTGTTTTAATATGTTTTTCTTATTTTCGAAGATATTATGCTTGGTCTTGTTTTAATTGAGTTTGTAAGAAGAAACACAAAGAAAAGATACATTTTGGGAACAATTAGAAAAGTGGCTTATGAAAAGAGAAAAAAAGAAAAGAAAAAAAGGAAAGAATGGAATTGAAGCACGGGCTGCAGTACTACCACTTGGAGGATTTTAAACATAGCCCCCATTTCTCTCACTATAACACCCAAAATAAATTAATACTGTAATAAAATTAATTTCAAATATACTATTATAGCTTTACGTAACTTAACCCCCAACATCAAATTTCAATTAAATTCATAGCCCTCAGTTCATCTCAGTTCATCATTATGGGATTGCGGAAGGTCACACGCAAAACAACATCGATAGCATCAAAATCTACAGAATTTCTTGAAACTCAAAGCGTCTCTACATTTTATCCCTTGAGAGAGAGGGTCGAATTTCATCTGCTTCTGAATTCCTCGAGTTATGCGTTCTTCATTGTCAGAAGGCTGGGAGATCACTCATCCTCACGGCGGTGGCGGCGGCAGCAGTTATGCCGTGATATCATAGTCGGCAGGGTAGCCGTCGGGGGGGGGGGGGGGGGGGGGGGGGCTGATGTGGTCGAAGGCGGCAGTTATGCCGTACATGATGGCGTCGAGGTAGGGGTGGGGGTAGGGTCAGAGAGATGTTGTTGAGGGCCCACTTCGTGTGGCCGTCGATCTGGTTTTGCGTGTTTAGTAGCTTGATTCGGTGGTCGTGGGTCGGCGGTGGCAAGGATTTTGTTGGAGAAGGCTTTGTTGTAGGTGAAGTCGTCCCACCGCGGCGGCGATGACGGGGAAAGGGGGAGCTGCGAGGCCTTGGTTGGGAGGCAGTTGAGGAGGGTGAGTGCGGGGCTGTCGGCGATGGAGATCTAGTAGTTCTGGGAGGGCTTGGTCGGTGGTGAAGAGGATAGAGTAGCTCTCGCCGGAGTATGTTTATGTTATGCACCGTGAATGGCTCCACGCAAATAGGTTTTGCGGCATACGGAGGCTATGAATTATGAAGTTATAATTTGAGTGTGGAGGCTATAAAGTATTTGATGGGGCTACATAACATGAGGATATAAGTGTACATTCATAATTACTTTTATATATATTATATTTTGGGGGCTAGGATGAGAGAAACGGGGGCTATATTTAAAATCCCCTTCCACTTCAATGTTAAAGCCCAGTAGGCCCGCGTCTAGGAAGTCAAAATCTTTACCAACCTGATTCCATCACCCGCGCCCGACTGGTTGTCTTCCGCGTGCAGCAAGTCGAATTCGATTTGGTGTAACGTGGCCGCGCTTCCTCTTTGCCGAGCCGCGTTTCGGATATATTTCCACGGCGTATTTAATACGGAGTATTTATTTTTCTTATTTTAATTTTAATTTTCTCTTTATTTCTTTGTTTAATTAGGTTTAGTTCAAAATTATATATATCTCCTCAAAACACATCTTTGTATCATCTTTAATCTTTAAACCTTAGCGATATTATTATTTTCAAGTTTTGAGAGAGAAGATGAGAATATCAAGATATTCAAGTTGGAAAAATTCAAGAGCTGCTATGGTTTTTGTTTATTTCCAATTATGTTTACTTTGAATCTTGGATTATTTGTCATGAAAATGAGTAACTAGGTTTTTTTTATTCTAGGGTTAGGGATTAAATGGATATTGTATATTCGAATCAGTTTTTATTAATCAATCACGACATTCTCTTGCTTTCTATGTTTTGCTTATTTGATTAGCTACCAAATTTGCATGATTTATTGTGTTAATTCAATAGACGAAAGTTGAGTATTAATACTTGAATTGGAACATAGGACACACACTTCAATAAAAGTTGAAAAATCTTGAGATTTGTGTGAGGGCTTTTAATCCTTTGAGCTTTTAGAAGTTGCATGCCTTAGATATTAGTTGGACACAATAATTCTTGCATCTGATCTACTGTTTAGGCACTACGAAAGTACTACCTCCATCCCACCTAATTGTCTCATTTACTTTTTGACATTTCGGCACGTTTTTCCACCAAAACCTAGTACGGGTTTTAAAATATAATTTTGAAGTATCGTTTCTTTTACGGGATACTATGACACTCATAGTATCCCGTAAAAGAAACGATACTTCAAAATTATATTTTAAAATTCGTACTAGGTTTCGGTGGAAAAACATGCCGAAATGTCAAAAAGTAAATGAGACAATTAGGTGGGAGTGGGATGGAGGTAGTAGGTTTAAACTTATTTCGGGATTATTTTATTAAGAGTCAAGTTTTTTGTGTGATTGATTGATTTAATTATTTGAGTTTGCATATCCATTGAAACCAAAGCCTTGGAATAATCTTTTTCATATTTGCCTTTCTCGAACCTTGTTTTATTGGTTGTATTTATTTTCTGCATTATCTTAGTTCAGAAAAATCTCTTATAAATTGGTAGTCTAGATAGAGGATAACAAATCAAATTAGTACTTACTTTGGTTATTCAATCTTCGTGGAATACGACATTACTTCCTTAGATATAATAACACCCATGCACTTGCAGTTTTATTTAAATATTAGTGAACACTAACTATTTCCAGCCCAGAACCTAACCATACCCCTGACAGCCAGCTTAAAATTTTGGATTCAAATATTTCATTCATTTTAGCTACAGTTCTTCCTCTAGTCCACTGAAATAGGTTTGGACAAAGTAATCTTCTGACAAAATTTCTATTAGCATGTATTAACCATTAACAATGAATGCTTTCATTTCCACAAATTTTATCCATACTTCATCACATCATCTTTTAATCTAATGCCGTTTCAACTTTAAATTGGGCAACAATTGAAGAACGCCCCCCCCCCCCACCCCATCAGAAAACCTCCCTAGTACTAAGTCCCCAAATTCTTCAAAGGTACTGCTACACCCGTGCTACGATAAGCGGGCACCACTTTTCGGGCACGAGTTTTAATACTTTTATAATGAGTGGATGTTAAAACTAGAGTTTGGATCCCACTTATATATAATGTAAAATATAGACTTTTTATGTGGGATCAACATCTTAAAGTTAAAGGTGCCTGTTTTTTGTGGACGGATGAAAATGGAAAGTGTGCCTGTTTATTGTGGACGAAGAAACTAAATCCCTCTAGAATTAGGAATTGAATTGAAAAGAAAGTATTTAACTAAATCTGGGAAATGGAAATGAGTAGTGGATTGGGTTAGAATTTACCTTGGGCACTATCAGAATTATATGGGGTAGATGTTGACTCTCCTCCTTCCTTTCCATTATTCTCCCTTTCCTTTTGTTCTTCCTGAAAGTCCTCCAACTGTCTTTCCATTTCATATTCCTCATCAAGTAGTTGCGCAATCTTCGTCATCATATCAATGTATGACTCCATCATCTGCTTCTCCGTCTCCGTCTCCATCATCATCTCCGTCTCCGTCTCCGTCTCCGTCTCCGACTCCGTCTCCGGATCCGTCTCCGACTCCGTCTCCGGATCCATCTCCGTCTCCGTCCCTGTCTCCGTCTGCGTCTCCATCTGCATCTCCATCTTTATCTCTATTTGTTGTTTCAATCAATTGATCTTCTTCTCCAAGCTTTCCACTTCAATAATCCGTTGCACTGGCAGACCCAGGCTCCAATCTAATTAATACAGTATATAGTTAAATATTGTACGAACTAAGTGAAATATAATTGGCAAGTAAGCATAAAACACGAAGCGGCAATTAGTTAAGCCCCCTCTGATCCATACATGATGTCCATAACATAGGCAGAAACAGAAATACAAAGGAAGGAATTAAGAACAGAAAAAAATACCTTTATTTATTTATTTATTCTTTTAATATTTTGTTTTGCAGCTTTGCTTCTTATCTTCGCTCATCCTGATTTTCTTGTATGGATCTTCCGATTCAACCTTCCATTTGAATGAGACAACAAGCACTACGATCTACAAAACCGGAAGGGATTTTGACCTCAAGATGATGATGACCTCAAGACGATGATGAACTTAGACTTAATTTCATTTTTTTACACTCTAGATCTGTTTTATTTTTCTTGCTAGGAACCTAATAATTCTAAGCCTACTAGGAGAAATAAAAACAGAAGAAAACATTGCAACAAACTAAATATTACCAGAGGGATCATCTTTCCAAATTTCGGTAATATCAAGTGTATTCTAAATCTTAATTTCTATTAATTTTATATTTTTCTATAAAAAGGGAAAATACTACTTTCTCCGTCCCGTATAAAACGACACGCTTCTTGAATATATGTAAGCGTAAAATAATATAAGCGTGTCGTCTTAAATGGGACGAATGAAGTATAATATAATAAATCACAATGGAAGCTTATAAATAAAATTATAATTGAAATTTTTAATAATTATATATCATAATTTTAGATTTATCAACTGCAATATACTTAACTAATAAACATAATTATAAAAAATAAAATAAAATTATTATAAATTAAAATTATTTTAAAAAAAATACGATTGGATACCAAAATTGGGATAGAAGGTCCAAGTGAAAAATTACAACCATATGTATTTAATTAATCCGCACGCAATTCACTCGAAATTTCACAAGTCCATCTAATATCTAATGTCCAATTAAACAAGCCAAATAGTATGCAATGTAAGATTATAATTATTTGGTTGTTAGAATTGTTACATTAATTGCATCATGTTGACTAGTTATATAATTACATTATTTCCAATCTGAAGCAGCACTGCCAACTGCGCATCACAATTAATTAGAATTGTTTGACAAGTACAAGCCACGTTTAATTTCCTCGTGAATCCTGCCCATCTCAAGGAATTGGTTTTTATCATAATGTAATAATGCGCCGTCGGAGTTGACTTTATGTATTTATTAGCGTAGTACCGTCGAAATTTGACGGGTCTAATTTTTTTAATAAAAATTAAAATATATATATATATATTTAATTATTTATTTTAAAATGATAGTATTTTAAAAATTCATTTTAATAAATATTTTCAATGATATATGTTTTTAAAAGGTTAATAAGGAAGAATCTTTCTTGTTAAATTTTCTATTTTTCTAGTGTAGCGACCGTCGAAATTCGACGGAATCACTTACAATTTTAAGTAAAATATATAAGAAAATAAATATTTATTTTTACATAATAGTATTATGGCAATTTATAAGGGGAAAAAATGTGAGCATTATTAACAAAAAATAGGATGATATAAAAAAATAGGTTAAAAGAAGAGATAGTATTTTCTCATATAGCTATATTATTTTTTGAATATCAAGCCATTCATTATTCTATGTAATTAAAAAAATTGGATAAAGAGGTGTAACATTCATCGAATTATTAAAAAAATAGGTCAATTGAGTGTAACATTTCTTAGGTAACTACTCATTTTAAATGACCAGTTATTTATTTATTTTTTAACTCTTTTTTACATGGGTTACCCTATCGATTCTCTAAAAAAACCAATATGATTAACTTGTATAAAATACCTATAATCAGTTGGGGAAGTTATAAGACCAAACAATCGGAATACAAAAATAAAAAATACAAACATACAAGAATAGCTCAAGATAGATAATATTTATTAAGTCACTCGTTGCTTACATTACAAAAAAAATTAGATCAGAAAATATGTCATTTCTAAAGTAGTTTAATTTTTATTTTTTTTTTGAATGTTCAAGTAGTTTAATTTAATTGCAAAGAAGTAGAACTTAATTTTTTTTTAAGTTGTAATGAATTTAAATGTCAAGACGCCCGTTGATTATCAAAATACAAAAATACGTAAATAGAGATAATATTTCTAAAGTCACTCGTTGTTTAAATTAATAATAAAATATACGGTATTTAAAATAGGTCAATAAGTCATTTAAAATTTTAAATATAAGAAATAATGACCAACTGACCTCCTCCTCGTTTTCTGGCACTTCGGCCTCTCCTCTGGCATCGCCATAAGCTCCGCTCTCAGCCTCGGTTCTTCTCGGAGCGGCATTAAGCTCGACAACGATCGCATCCATGTCAGGATCGCGATCTACCGGACTTTCCCGAATCATTTCGGCAGTGAGCAAGTCGGTAGAAGACATTAGGCTCTCGAGAAGAGGAGCTGCCTTCAGATTTTTAAGCACAATTTCTGCGAAGGCTCGGTTCAGTTCCTCCACGGACACCTCCTTGTGCCCGTACTTCGCCTTATCGAGGTCTGGAATGTCCTCGGCGATGGTCTCCACAATCTCGGAAACACTTCGAGCCGTCATCACCTCGGCCACGTCGCCGCACAAACCCGAGAAGAACTCGGATAGGAAGAGCCTTTCAGTATAGGCTCGGAGAATTGGCCCTTGGCGAGCCACAGCATCGGCCTCGGCCGCATCCAATTTAGCCTTCAATGAGGCTACGTCCTTCCGAGCCGCCCCAGTTGCAACAACAACGTCATTTTCCTTCTTTTTGGCCTCCCGGGCCTCCAGCGTAGCAGCAGCAAGCTCGCTAGTTAAGCTGGCCTTCTCTTCTTCCAGCTGACGACGGATTCGATACGTCTCATTGAACTTTGAGACCCCGTCGTTTATGAAGCTGGTAAGGGTGGACGCGCTTTTCACCAACCCGTCCACCTAATTTTGAAAGCTCGCTGAGACCAGATCGGCATCCTGTCAAATGCCAAACAAAATCAGCACCGGGATAACATAAATCCAAACATAGAGGGATGAACTTCTTACCTCAGGATAGACCCGACACTGCTCTTCTAGCTCCACCACCGGGCAAGCCGCACTAACCGACGCACTATCTTGAGGAAAGAAGTTCATCCCTCTCCCGGTGCGGCTTGCCCGGTGGTGAAGCTGGAAGAGCAGTGCCGGGTCTATCCTGAGGTAAGAAGTTCATCCCTCTATGTTTGGATTTATGTTATACTGGTGCTGATTTTGTTTGGCATTTGACAGGATGCCGATTTGGTCTCAGCGAGCTTTCAAAATTGGGTGGACGGGTTGGTGAAAAGCGCGTCCACCCTTACCAGCTTCGTAAACGACGGGGTCTCGAAGGTTAACGAGACTAATCGAATCCGTCGTTAGCTGAAGAAGAGAAGGCCAGCTTAACTAGCGAGCTTGCTGCTGCTACGCTGGAGACCCGGGAGGCCAAAAAGAAGGAAAATGACGCTGTTGCCGCAGCTGAGGCGGCTCGGAAGGAGGCAGCCTCATTGAAGGCTAAATTGGATGCGGCCGAGACCGATGTTGTGGCTCGCCAAGGGCCAATTCTCCGAGCCTATACTGAAAGGCTCTTCCTATCCGAGTTCTTCTCGGGTTTGTGCGGCGACGTGGCCGAGGTGATGACGGCTCGAAGTGTCTCCGAGACTGTGGAGGCCATCGCCGAGGACATTCCAGACCTCGATAAGGCGAAGTACGGGCACAAGGAGGTGTCCGTGGAGGAACTGAACCGAGCCTTCGCAGAAATTGTGCTTAAAAATCTGAAGGCAGTTCATCTTCTCGAGAGCCTAGTGTCTTCTACCGACTTGCTCACTGCCGAAATAATTCGGGAAAGTCCGGTAGATCGCGATCCTGACATGGATGCGATCGTTGTCGAGCTTAATGCCGCTCCGAGAAGAACCGAGACTGAGAGCGGAGCTGATGGCGATGCCAGAGGAGAGGCCGAAGTGCCAGAAAACGAGGAGGAGGTCAGTTGGTCATTATTTCTTATATTTAAAACTTTAAATGACTTATTGACCTATTTTAAATACCTTATATTTTATTATTAAGTTGGTCAATATTTCTTAGGCAATTGGTCATTTTAAATTTCAAGTTATTTTTATTTTTGTAAACTCCTTTTACATAGGTTATCATATCGATTCTCTAAAAAATTACTATGATTAACATAAAATACCTATAACTCAATTAAGAAAGTTATGAGTCTAAACGATCAAATTAAATTAATGCACACGAATCTTGAGCATCAAAAAGTAGTAGGATTGACGAATTCATTAAGTTGGGGATATGTTTGATTCATTTCCAACATTTATCTTCTTCTTATTGAATTGCAAAGAAGTAGAACTTAAAATTTTTAGAAAGTAATACTCAATTTAAATTTCAAGCCGCCAGCTAATTATCGAAATACAAAACATTAGTTTAGAAAAATATGTCATTTCTCGAATAGTTTAATTCAATTTAAATTTTAAGTCGCTCGTTATTCGATGTAATTGAAAATAGGTCAAATTAGATTTTTTTTTTGATAATTGTACTCATTTTAATTGTCAATTTTTCCGTTGTTTAGTGCATTTAAAGAAAAATTATAAGATGGTCCACACAAATATAGGCTCCCAATATTTTGAATGATATTGATGTATGTGTAATTCTAAACATAGCCCCCATTTTACTCTCCATAGCCCCCATTATTTTAAAATAATAAAAATAATAATAGATTTACAATATTAACTCCCTAATCAGTTTTCTGATTCATCTTTTGTAGCTTCGATAATTTACTCTCTCTAAGTGCAGCAGATGAATTATAGCAAATCAAAATTTACATTTAATTCCAGATTAACGTATATGACCATTTTGAATAATCAAAAATTCTCATTATATGTTAAGGATGAGTATGATTTCCTCTTCGATGAGGGCTTTCTCGAAATTCGGCGAGCAAGTTTACCCGCGCAACTCCACCATTGCAGCGACATAGAAGATATCCATAGAAATTATTCTAAGCAACAATTAATTATGATATCGGACCCTTCATTTTTTTGAAGATTTTGAGTGATAGAGGCGGAGAAAAATGTTGGAGTTAATAGGATAAATCTTAAGGCATCAAATTGATTTAGATCAATCAACGATGGCAAATTTAATATCAACATATTAAAAGTAATACTTTTCTTGTATTCCTCGGGAATGCTAACAGAACTTTTTTTTTTTTTTTTTTTTTTTAAGGGCTAACAAACCTTGTTTTGCTAGAAAAGTTTGTTGGTATTAATGACACGACATGTTTGTGTCGAGTTTGAAGAAATTCTCGGTGCGACTTTGAATTTTATATCTTATTTTTGTTTCATAGTAAAATTCTCTCTTTTACTTCTCATTCTTCTTATTGATTGTCTTATTCTAAAAATAAGACGGATCAAATTGATCAAGTATTCCAAAAAAAATAATAAATAAAAAAATAAAAATTGATAAAGTATTCCAATTACGTAAGAAAGTTGAAATCACTTCTTAAGCCCCAAACTAAATACGAAATTATCTTCCGTCAAAAAAAAAAAAAAAATCCCAAGCCACCAGAAAATCCGACGTGGATATTTTTGAAACTTTTTTTTTTTTTTTTTTCCATATAGATCTTATTTCCAAGTTCAGCTGTCTATATCATTCAAAATAATCTGATTCAAGCATTTCATCGAACAATTTTTCAGGCTTCATGTTGAATTCATGTTTAAGCATGATTTAATAGAGATTTATACGCAAAAGAATATTGAGCTAAGAAAAATGTAACTGTCTCATTCAATGAAGATAGATCTAGAATTTCTCACTCTATACAGAATACGCAAGTTTCCTTATTTATACACCCAGCTACTTAACCGACTTACTAAGAGAAGTCGTGCTTCAAGGAAAAAACTCGCTATAGTAAATCTAATCTCCACCATCCAAAATAAGCTGCGGCCAGGATGCTTCCAGCTGGATAAAATGACGCGCACCTTCCAGGTTCAAATCCCAGCAACAACACTTTCCTCCATTTATTCTAAAACTGCATGAAATGATACCCACATATCACATTACCCCCCCCTCAAGATGAAGATCGTGAAGGTCGAGCATCTTCATCTTGGACAGAAGCAAACGGAAACGGGGCCACCCAAGAATTTTGTAAAGAAATCAGCAGGTTGGTCATCAGTGGAAATGGAAACTAGGACAAGAAAGCCTCGACGATAATGCTCTCGGATAAGGTGGCAATCGATCTCAAGGTGCTTCGTCCGTTCATGAAACACCGGGTTCTTGGTGATATGAACGGCAGCGAGGTTGTCAACCATGAGAGATATAGGCAGCTGCAGACGAACATGAAAATCCTTAAACAAATAAGAGAGCCACAGCAATTCACGAGTATTGACACTCATTGCCCAATACTCAGCTTCTGCAGATGAAACCGAAACAGTGGATTGCTTTTTGCAGCGCCATGAAACAAGAGAATCACCAAAGAATATGCAATAGCCAATGAGGGAGACTCGTGAATCCGGGCAAGTGCCCCAGTCAGCATCACAATAAGCCCGTAGAGTATTGGATGGAGATGTGGAATAAAAAAGGCCTAAAGAAGGACAACCTTTTAGATACTTCAGCACATGAATTGCTGCATCCCAATGCCCAAAATAGGGTGCATGCATGTATTGACTAAGTTGTTGCACAGCATGGCTGATATCCAGCCATGTGAGATTCAAATAGAGAAGCTGACCAACCAGTCTACGATACTGCTCAGGATCCGGTAGCAAAATTCCGAGCTTCCTACTAAGGGTAAGACCTGCAGGAAAAGGAGTTGGTGCTGGATTATATCCAGTTAAGCCAGCCTGAGTTAAGAGATCCAAAATTTATTTTCGTTGGTTCAGTGAAGCACCACCACTGCCTCGTACTATCTCCATCCCAAGGAAATATCTGGCTTCCTGCAGATCTTTGATGGTGAAGGCTTGATGAAGAAGATCTTTAAGTTCCTGTATGAGAGGAATAGAGGAGCTTGCTACTAGAACATCATCCACGTAAACTATGAGAGAAATATAAGTGGAGCCTGTGCCTTTGAAAAAAAGGCAAGGATCAGCAGTTGACTGAGTATAACCATTGCTGAATAGGCATATGCAAAACTCTGTTTTCCACCCCCGTGATGCTTGTTTCAAGCCATAAAGACTTTTGACCAGTTTAAAGACTTTCCCCGACTGTGTTCCCTTATATCCTTGGGGTATAGACATATAGATGTCATCATGTAAGAAACCATGAAGGAAGACATTGTTGACACCCAATTGATGAATGTGCCAATTCAGAGATATTGCCACTGCAAGGAAGACTCGAACAGTAGCTAATTTGGCAACAGGGGAGAAGACCTCAGTGTAGTCTATCCCATACTCTTGGTTGAAGTCTTTTGCTACCAGCCGTGCTTTATACCTTTCTACCTTTCCATCAGCCTTGAGTTTGATCTTGTAGACCCATTGGCTTCCTATAGGCTTCTTTCCAGGAGGTAAATCTATGATAACCCAAGTTTGATTTTGTTCCAAGGCTAACAACTCATCATCCATAGCTTTGACCCAATCTGCAGACTTACAAGCTTCTCTGTAGGAGGTTGGTTCCGTCAAGGCTTGAATATTGAATAGAAAAGCTGTGTAAGATGAAGAAAAACCTCTAGATACTGTATATAGAAAAGTATGTGGTGTAGCCCCAGTCCCAAAACTAGAAGTAGCCTGTGTGAGAGTAAAGTTACCAATATAGTCGTGCATCCAAGTAGGTGGCTGGCGATTTCTAGTACTTCTCCTGACTTCTGGCACTATAAGGACAGTAAGTGCAAGCTCAGCTTCTTCACTGTGAAGGGAAGCACTCTCTTCAGCAGTAACAGATGGGCCTGGTAAATTGGTTGCACCCTGAGCTATATCAGCTGCAACTTGCTCAACTCCTATGTGTGGTACTACCTCTGTAATAGGTGTCACATCATTAGTAATAGGTGACACAACAGTATCAACATCTTGGAAATATGGACATGGCAAAGAATTAGATGCTGAAATCTTTGTAGTTGCTGCATAAGGAAAAGTTTCCACAAAGAACTTTACATCTCTGGACACAAAAACCTTTTGATTGTCCATGTCATAAAGTAAGTCTCCTATGTGGAAAGCCTCATACCCCAAAAACATACACTTAAGAGATCTAGTATCAAATTTACCTCTATGAGCTGTGATGTTTGCTGTATATGCCAAGCAACCAAGTGGTCTCAGCATGTGGTAATCTGGTGTCTTATTGTTGAGCAGCTCATAGGGAGACTTCCATCCTAGTATCCTACTAGGAACCCTATTCAACATCCAAGTTGCTATGAGGATAGAATAGGGCCAGAATTTTAGGGGCAAAGAACTTTGAAACATTAGGGCTCTGGCTGCTTCAAGCAGAGTCCTATGTCTTCTTTCCACCACTCCATTTTGTTGTGGAGAATACACATAAGTCCTTTGGTGTAAAATGCCATGTTGTGTGAACAGATCATGCACCTTTCTGTTTAGAAATTCTGTCCCATTATCTGTTCTGAAGAATTTAATATCCCTGTTGAAGTGTGCCTTTACCATCTGAATAAAGGAAGAAAGAACACTCCAAACTAAGTCCTTTGAGCTGATGAGATATGTCCAAATGCCTCTGCTATAATCCTCCACAAGTGTAAGCATAAATCTTGTGTTACTTACACTTTCAACTCCATAGGGACCCCAACACTACAATAAAAATTGGATACGACAACACTGAAACAACAACGGTTTTCGTGAAAACCCGTTGTTAAAACATAAAAAAGCGTTGTTGTTTTGATACACCGTTGTCTATTAACTAAAAGTTACGCTCATAGACAACGGTTTCAAGATACCATTGTCGTAGGACTGTTGTTGTCATGCTCATAGACAACGGTAAGTACTACCGTTATCGTTACGGTGTTGTCTATGTTCTTAGATTTTTTTATGAAATAAGACAAAAACTTAAAAAGTCATTAATTTTTAAATATTAAAAATATTAAAAGAAAATAAAATTAAATTATAATTTGCAAAATATGTTTTTCAACTCCTCCGTTCACCAAATAATCTTAACCGTTCTCCTAAGTGCTGTAGTACTTTCGCGTGCCCTAAACTCCAAATCGAAGGTCACTCCCCAAATCTACCACCGCCACACTCGAGCACCGCCGCCGGTTAGGTAAGCGCGCGACTCTCAACTGTATCCCTCTCTGAATCTCTCTCTCTCTCTTTCTCAAACTCGCTCTATCTCTCTCGATTCCAGCTTTTAATTTTGCCTAATTAGCCGCCGCCATTCAGCACATCGTCGCTGTCGTCGCCGGTGCCTCATGCGGGTAATCATTTCTATCTCTCTCTCTCTCTTATCGGACTCGCTCTCTGTTTCTCGATTCCAGTTTTTTATTTTTCGAATCAGCCGCCGCTGTTCAGCACATCGCAGCCACCGGTCGTGGTGCTTCGTACAGGTAAATGTCTCTCTCTCTCCCCTCTTTTTTTTTTTTTTTTTTTTTTGTAATTTAGCTGCAAAAAAATTGTTATTAGATCTGAATTTCTGTATTCATTTCAGCTTTTGGTTTCATTTCAGTATTTTTTGGAATGATTCGCATGGAGATTTCTATTCATTGAAATAGTCAGTTATTGCTTCTTTTCAAAGCTGTTTATTGGTTTCTTTGCGTTTGTTTTTTCTTCAAGTTTATGAGGTTTTGTTTATGTTTGGTTGTGATTTGTGGTTGAATAATCAAATCCTTTATGGTTCTACCACCTAATAAAAAAGAAATTGTTGTTCTTAAAACCTATCATGTTGCGCAGAACTAAAGGTAATATGTTTGGTTGTAACTTTGCCTGTGATAAGTGAATCGATGTACAATGTCAAAGGTGTCATCTATTTGATGAAATATGGATTTTAAGAATGACAATCCTATGTGCAGGTAGTATTATGTTTTTCTTATGTGGACCATCATATCCTGCTTGCAACTTCCTTACATATATACTGGTTGATTAATTGCCAAAGAATGAAGCTTCACAGGAAAAGCCAAATGATAACAGCAGCCCCTCAAAGTGACATCTTCTGGCATTAAGGCACCATCTACTTCAAAATCTTCAAAGGTAGATTAAAGTAGCAGAGAGGAATCAAGAACACCAAATGGTGTAGCTTTGAAGAAAGTGAAAATAAAAAATGTGAGATTGGTACGGTATATCCAATTTATATACATAATTTCAGTCTTTTAGAAACAAACAAGGATATATTGCATTATCATATCATACTCACTTACTTCCAAACACTCAATTATATTTGCGTATATACCCAGTTAATATGAAGTGCACAAATGCTTAATTAGGATTACATTTGCTATATAGGGAGACAGAGATAAAACAAAATAGGATTATAAATCATTTTCTGCTACTATTTGACAGTCCAGTTTATTAACCTCTTCTCCTTCAGTGGAGATATATGTTATTTTCTTTTCTTTTCTTTTCTTTTTTATTTAATTTCCTTAGAAAAAGATGGAAATTCGAGCTGTATTTTTCCAACTTTTTGTACCCCGTAGATGAAGTTCATGCGCATTAGTAATTAGTTAGTGGTAACTGCAAACTTGATTATTTCATCATATCTTGTGTTGAACCTCAGTAAATTGGTCTCTATTTCTTTTATGCTATTTATTTATTTTAATTATGGCATTGTAGTATTTCTGTAGTACATGTTGAAGAACCTGGCAGCCGCTTTTTATATATTCATACTTCATAGCTTCATTCTTGTTTTCTCCATGAATTGACTTTACCTGAATAAAGTTTGGCTCAGAATGGATTTGGCTCAGAATGGACTTATCAGGCGTGGAGGAGCTGATAAGGAGAGGAAGTAAACAAAAAACAAAAAAAAAAAAACAGGTATGTTAAGACTCAGTGGTGCATCTTTGAAACTGAAGGCATTCCCTTCCAGGGAACTTTATTGAAATATTGAATGCACTCAGAGAATTCTTAGATGCTTATCACTTTTCTCCAGATTCAGTTAATGCTTTGAGAACCTAACATGTATAATGGTAATCGTGATTTATTTGGTAGTATTTTGTATTATTCTCTGTTCATATGATATGTACTAGTGGATTTCTGAATAAGCTGCAAAAGAATTCATTTGCTTATAGCTATTCGGTTTTTCTAATTTAGATTATTTCTTCTTCTAGCAAAGTTCTCATTAGCATTGTTTCTATTTTGCAGATTCATATAAAGTCTAGCGAAGAAAAAGATGTTCGACTTCAAGATAAGCTTACGAATATTCAAGATCTTGTCCAGTTGATGTACAAGACTGAATTTAAGTTATTGCAAATTATTATATGTACATTGTACTCGTATTTTTATATAGAATTCTATGAAATTGAGACTTTCTTGTACTTAGTTTATTTATGAAATAATATATTCTTTTAATTATTATATTATAAATGCATATTATCTGACCAAATGAATATAAAAAAATAATAATAACATTAACAACGGTTTTTTATTTTTTTATTTTGGATACAACAACGGTGAATCACCGTTGTCTATGAGCGAAACCCGTTGTTGTTCTCTTATACGACAACGGTGTTTTACCGTTGTCTATGAGCGTCTATTTACGACAACAGTGGCTACAACAACGCCGAAAAATCTTAAAAGACAACGGGGAATTCCCGTTGTTAAAGACCTTTTTTGTTGTAGTGCAAAGATCAGCATGCACTAGTTCAAAAGGATTCTCAATCCTTCTATTTAAAATTGGGAAAGGATCACGGGTCTGTTTAGCCTTGAGACAGATCTCACACTCCTCAATGGCTCTCACTGCTTCTTCTTGAAATCTGCCACTCAACTGTCTCATGTGCTTCATTGCAGGTATGGAGGGATGTCCCAGAAAACTATGCCATTGCTGCAATATCATATCTTCTGCCCTGAAGAAGTGAGTGAAGTGATTCTCTACCATTGTCTGAAGCACATACAAATTCCTTTGCATCTTTCCTATTCCAATGATCTGATCATTCTGAGTATTTTGAAACACACAATGTGTTGGATAGAATATACATTTGATGCCACTATCATGTATTAGCTGTGCCACTGACACCAAGTTATGTGTGAAACCTGGTACAAACAAGACATCTTCCAACACTATCTCCTTATTCAATTGCACCTTCCCTCCAATTGTAACTTCCTTGGATGTTCCATCTGGTAGGTATATGGTAACTGGATATCTCAGTCTATATACAGTGTGCAGCATTTCTCTATCACAACACACATGTGTTGTAACCCCTGAATTAATTATCCAAGCTGCATTCTCCATGCTTGGAAGAATGCTGAACGTATAATGGCCATCTTGGAAGTTTCCATCCTTCATTTCTTGACGAACAAAGTTAATATCTGTTCTAAGTCCATTATTACTTCCTCCTTGATTCTGATTTCCATAACTGCTCAAGCACTTAGCAATCTCAGCTTGAATATAACTTGCCACATCAAACTGTTGTCCACTGGTCTGTTGTTTCATGTTAAAATTTTCACTGCTTTTAGAAGCACCATCATCTTCAGGTATGTCATCCATGTAGTTTATCCTCTCTTTTCCTCTGTTCTCTTTATAGCATTTGTACCACTCAGGATAACCATGCAGTTTAAAAGCACTCATGTGCTTCATGCCCAGCTTCCTTACATTGGCTACACTTGAGCCTCTTTTTTTCCTCCTTGGTTAACCACCTCCCTTCATTGGTTTTCTTGTCTTGTCCTGGTCTGTGTGGAAATCCAGCAGAATTATTGTTGTAACCACCTTGCTTCTGTGTATACATCACCATTTGTCCTTTGCTATCCACTACAACATCCCTTACTGATTTCTCATCCTTAACTTGAACAATCATTGAGTATGCTTTATCAACATAAGGTAAGGGCTCTTGAAGCAAAATTTGGCTCCTAACATGCTCAAATCCAGGGGCGGAGCCAGACTTCCGGCTCAGGGGGGTCACATTAATTGTAATTTAAAAATATATATATTAAAAAATAAAATTCAAAAAAATAATACTAATAATTTTCAATAGAATTGTCATACGCGTCTAAATTACAAAATAAGTCTGTAGAAGAAAAGAGATTATAAAATAGTGAAAGCAATTATTCCATCTATCCTCTACTTTTTATTTATTAATTTCATCAACATACATATACATAATCAGAAGCCTAAGCTATTTGTATCTCGTGAAAGTTGCAATCAACATATTCACCACTCAATAACCTCTGCATACTCAAAATCTTATCTATGAATATATAATATATCACCTTAACTTTCTTCAATAATATAAATTGTATTGCTTGTGTGTACTCTGGTATTAAAGACACAAACATCTGCAAAGGTATTAAAGAAAAGCCAAAATGAAATGTCAGGCCGATTGGAGTCCAAACGTTCATTCCGGAATTATATCGAACTTATATCATGCACAGAAAACTGCTGAGAATATTTTCTTTTAAAACCACTGAGGCATTTCATCAAACAGATGACGCACACAGAAAACTCACTGAGACATTTCAACGAACACATTTTCTGCACTAAATAAGCTCAACTAAGTTTGCATAATTGCATTACTCGAAGATCATAATTTGCACCCAAATCTGAGCAACTTCTATCTTGACAGTCAATTGAGCAAAAAAGAGAACCCGAGACATATTTGAATGATGAGAAAACTAACCAACCTCACAAGCAATTATTCCAGTTGTTGCAGACCCTGTTCCTCAATCGTAGAAGGCACGTTGGTGGCTCGGTGCCTGAGTAGCGGTCAAGCGGTGAAGATTCCACCGGTGGATTAACGGCGATGGGAAGGGAATGGAGGCATGATTGAACTGGGATGAGAATCTGAGATTGGGAGAGTGTGGCTTCATTCGCTAGCTTTCTTCAGGTTTGGGGGAAAATTAGGAATATTAGTATTTTTAAATATTTTTAATAATTTAATTAGGAAATTACTAAAATACCCTTCGATATTTTTCAAATTCCAGTGGGGTCACTTGACCCCACTGCCACCATGCTGGCTCCGTCCCTGCTCAAATCCATCATTTAATCCAAGCAAGAACTGCACTAACTTTCTGTTCTCCTCTCTCTTATCAAGTATAGATCTAGCCTCATAAATACACTGAACTGGTGGCTACACCATATCCATTTCATCCCAGAGAATAGTCAGATTGTTAAAGTAGTCCATCACTGTTTGATTACCTTGTTCATAGCTTCTTATCTCTTTCTCTAGTTTAGAAAGTTTAGGACCATTAGATCTATCAAATCTACGACACAAAGCATCCCAAAGCTTTTTAGTAGTATCATAGTGCGAGAACGAATTTACCAACTCCCTAGATATTGAGTTGGTAATCCAATTAGACACCATGTAATCCACTTTTACCCATTGTTTATAGTAAGGAACAGTTGGATCTAGTTCTCCTAAATAAAATAAAATTCTTGGGTTGCCTCCCAAGTAGCGCCTTTATTTAATGTCCTCGGCCGGACACAACGAAGCTCGAATCATTCATGAACAGAAGGTGGAGACAATTGCATCTCGTCAAACGTTTCCATCTCCATTTTTCCATAATATGGCTTCAACAACTGCCCATTCACCTTGAAACACTTTTGAGTGCTCCAACTTCGAATCTCAACCGAACCATTCGGGCTAATTCTTAAAATCTCATACAGGCCCAACCAACGCGACTTCAATTTGCCCGGCATAATTCGAAGTCGAGCATTAAACAGGAGCACTTTTTTGACCAACTTCAAAAGATTTCCTTTGAATGTACTTGTCATGAAGGAATTTGGTACGCTCCTTGTACAAGCTCGCATTATCATATGCCTCCAACCTTATTTCCTCTAATTCCTGTAATTGGAATTTTCTCTCCTTTCCCACAACATCTTTATCCATGCAAAATTGCTTAACAGCCCAGAATGCTCTATGCTCCATCTCCACAGGTAGGTGGCAGTGCTTTCCAAAGAGTAAGCGATATGGAGACATGCCGATCGGAGATTTGTACGTTGTGCGGTATGCCTATACCGCATCATCCAGACGAAGACTCCAATTTTTCCGGCTTGGATTAACGGTTTTCTCCAAAATACTCTTGATCTCTCTGTTTGAAACTTCAGCCTGGCCATTCGATTGGGGATGGTAGGCTGTAGCAACCCTATGATGGACCCCGTATTTCTTGAAAAGAGCTTCTAAAGTACGATTGCAGAAGTGCATCCCTTGATCACTAATAATAGCCCGCGGCACGCCGAACCTATTAAAAATGTTAGACTTAAGGAATCCTGCAGAGTCATTAGTTCGGGTAGCTTTTGCTTCTACCCACTTCGAGACGTAATCAACAGCTAATAAAATATAAAAATTGCCAAAAGAACTTGGGAACGGACCCATAAAGTCCATCCCCACACATCAAAAATCTCACAAACCAAAATAGGGACTTGAGGCATTTCATTGCGAGAAGAGATGTTACCTGTTCGTTGGCATCTATCGCAATTCTTACAAAATTCGAAAGCATCCTTGAAAATGGTTTCCCAATAGAAACCACAATCAAGAATTTTCCAGGCTGTCATCCTTGGCCCAAAATGACCCCCACACGCATGAGAATGACAAAAATGAAGGATCAATGAAATTTCCTCGTCAGGGATGCATCACCATATCGTTTGGTCAGAACAAGTTTTCCATAAATAGGGTTCATCCCATATGAAATACTTGGCCTAAATCTTTACTTTGTTCTTCCGAGCAGTAGCCATCCCTTTTGGAAGTTTCTTTGTCTTCAGATAGTTAGGCAAATCCGCATACCAGGGGTCGGTACTTGCAGCGGCCAGCAATTTGGCATCAGAAAAATCATCCGGTATGGGCATACCGTCCGATTATGACTGAAGCCAACTCAAATGATCTGCAACATTATTTTCGGCTCCCTTCTTGTCTTTAATCTCCAAATCAAATTCCTGCAACAGAAGAATCCAACGGATTAGTCTTGGTTTAGATTCTTTCTTGGAGAGTAAATGCTTAAGAGCTGCATGGTCAGAATACACAATGGCTTTAGAGCCAACAAGATATGAACGAAATTTTTTGCATGCAAAAATAATAGCTAAAAGCTCCTTCTCTGTCGTGGTGTAATTGCATTGGGCCGGATTGAGAGTTTTGGAGGCGTAGTATATAACATGGCTCTCCTTCCCGTTCTTTTGCCCTAGCACAACACCCACGGCAAAATCACTTGCATCGCACATGATCTCAAAAGGCTCTCCCCACTTCGGTGGCTGAATTATGGGGGCTGAAGTTAACTTCTTCTTCAAGAGATCGAAAGCTTCCTTGCATTTATAGTCCACTTCAAAAGGCACATCTTGATGCAACAACCTTGTTAGGGGTTGGGCAAGTTTGGAAAAGTCCTTAATAAAGCGTCGATAAAAACCTGCATGGCCTAAAAAACCACGAATCTCTTTCACATTAGTAGGGTAAGGCAATTTAACAATCAAATCAATTTTCCCTTTATCAACCTCTATACCCCTCTCGGAAATCACGTGACCGAGCACAATACCCTCTTTGACCATAAAATGGCACTTTTCAAAATTAAGTACCAAGTTAGAATCAACACATCTCTGCAACACTTTCTCAAGGTTAGCCAAACAATGATCGAAAGAGTCACCATGAACAGTAAAATCATCCATAAAGATCTCAATGCAACTCTCAATCATGTCAGAAAAAATGCTCATCATACATCTTTGGAAAGTGCCGGGAGCATTACATAAACCAAATGGCATGCGACGATATGCAAAAGTACCAAATGGGCAAGTAAATGTGGTTTTTTCCTGATCTTCTTGAGCAACAAAAATTTGAAAATATCCAGAGTAAGCATCAAGAAAATAGAAAAATGATTTACCTGCCAATCTTTCAAGCATTTCATCAATGAATGGTAAAGGAAAATGGTCTTTCCTAGTGGCATCATTAAGCTTCCTATAGTCTATGCACATACACCAACCAGTTTGAAGCCTCATAGGAAGTAACTCATTTTTCTCATTCTTTACCAACTGAATTCCAGACTTCTTAGGAACCACATGTACAGGACTAACCCACACACTATCAGAAATTGAATAAATAATCCCTAATTCTAACAATTTAAGGATTTCTTTATGCACAACTTCTTTCATGACAGGGTTCAATTTTCTTTGTGGATCCCTAGAAGGCTTGCAATTAGGCTCTAACAAAATTCTATGCATGCAAAGAGAGGGACTTATACCTTTGATATCGGCTAAAGTCCAACCGATGGCAGTTTTGTGCACCTTCAAAAGCGTTATCAATCTTGCTTTTTGCTCCTCCGTCAAATCCCTACTTATGATAACGGGTAGTGTTTCGTTCTCACCCAAAAATGCATATTTCAGGTGCTGAGGGAGTGACTTCAACTCCAGCTTCGGGGCTTGTTCAATGGATGGCTTCAGTTTTTCAGACTCGGTCAGTATGGGCATACTGCCTGAAATATTCCGAGCAGAAACTTCACCAACTGAATTCAGCTGCATGATAATCTCTCCAACTGCACTGTCACAGCTTGCTGCACTTTCAGCACTTGTCAGGCCTCCGAAAATCACTTGCTCCAGCTTATCCTCCCTGAAATTACTCTTGACAAAATCATCAATCAAAAGATCAATAGTGTCAATAGCAAACATAGATTCAGGATCCTCTACATGCTTCATAGCCTCAAAGATATTAAATGTCACAATT
Source organism: Mentha longifolia (assembly GCA_001642375.2). Classification (NCBI taxonomy): domain Eukaryota; kingdom Viridiplantae; phylum Streptophyta; class Magnoliopsida; order Lamiales; family Lamiaceae; genus Mentha; species Mentha longifolia. The sequence continues at coordinate 32,119,558 of CM038118.1, read as the reverse complement.
TCTCCATCAAATTCAAGACTAATCATGCCTTTATCAACATCAATTTTTGCTCTTGCAGTTTTCATGAAAGGTCTTCCTAAAAGAATTAATGATTTATTTGTCGAAATAGCATCACCCATATCAACAACATAAAAATCAACAGGAAAGATGAATTCATTAACTTTCACAAGAACATCTTCCACCACACCTTGAGGATAAGCATTAGACCTATCAGCTAACTGAATGATGACTCGAGTTTCCTTCAAAGTTCCTATTTGCAAATCCTTATACACAGAATAAGGCATGACATTTATGGAAGCTCCTAAATCTAGCATAGCTCTTTCCACTCTTATATTACCAATAATGCAAGGAATAGTAAACATACCAGGATCCCTACACTTTTGTGGCAAATTTCTTTGAATAACAGCAGAAACATTCTCACTCACTCTAATTCTAGCATCTTTCCCATGTCGCATCTTATTAGTGCACAGTTCTTTCAAGAATTTTGCGTACATGGGAACTTGCTTAATTGCATCAATTAGAGGCAAGTTTATTTCTACCTTCTTGAAGACTTCCATGATCCCCTTGTCATCTTTTTCCTTCTTGTTTCGCACCAACCTGGATGGAAAAGGGGCTGCAATTAGTGTTGTGGGAGTAGAAATTTTTGGTTCTTCACTTACCTTAGAAGAAATATGATTTTCATCTTCTTGTGCTCCTCCCTTAACTCCATCTTCCTTGGAATTTTTATCGTCGAGTACCTTCCCACTCCTTAGTGTCACAGCATTGGCGGTTTCTCTAGGATTGACATCCGCTTGAGACGGAAGTTTTCCTGAACTCGTTTGCAATTTATTTAGTTGAGTGGCCAACTGTGTGATCTGCGTGCCTAAGTTTCCCAATGCAGCATTTGTTTCTTGCTGGAATGATCTTTGGCTGAGGGCAAGGCTCTTAACTATCTCGCCTAAACTTTCTGGTTGGTCGGTATAGGCACACTGCCCGACCGGCTGCTGCTGCTACGGGTTTTGCACAAAAACTCCAGGCCCTTTTGGTCTCCAACTGAAATTGGGGTGATTTCTCCAACCTGGATTGTATGAGTTGGAGAATGGATTGTCCCTTTTTCTGTACTGGGCATCTCCGGAGCCATAACATGCTTGTTCGGTAAGATTTTCCTGCAAGGATGGACAAGAGTCAGTATAATGGCCATTTTCATAGCAAATTCCACATTGAACATTATGAGTTTGAGCCACAGCAAATCCTCTAACTAAAGAAGTTAGAGCATCAATCTTTTCAGTGATGCTTGAATCAACTGTTCCTTCAGCTCCCTTCACGGGTCGGTATCTGTCGTCATCCTCATCTTCATATTGTTGACCATTGGAGACCATATCAACGATGAGTTGACGTGCTTCATTCAGCATTTTATTGGTCAACTATCCCCCACATGCAACATCCACAATTTTCCTATCGAAAGAAGACATACCACGGTAGAAATAGTTAGTAAGCAATTGGTATTCAGAAAAACCGTGATCAGGACACTTCCGACATAATTGTTGGAATCTTTCCCAATATTCAGCTAAACTCTCCCCTTTCTTTTGTCTAATGCTACTAATCGCCATTCGCAAATTAGCAGCTCTAGACTCGGGAAAGAATTTGCGCAGAAACTGCTCATCCAAGTCACCCCAAGTAGTAACAGATTCTGGGGGAAGATCAAACAACCAATCTCTAGCTTTTCCCTGCAAAGTATGAGAGAAGGTTAGCAACCTTAGATTATCATCAGTAAAACCTTGAGGACGCAAAGTCGAGCACACTAAATCAAACTCAGCAAGGTGTTTATGTGCACTCTCTCCAGGGAGATCCCCAAACTTAGGGAGCACTTGGATGAAACCCGGCCTGATTTCAGAATTACGATTAATGGGGGGTAGAACAATGCATAGTGGACGATTGTTCCGGTGGCGACCTAACTCCCTTATCATCTGATCATGTGGTGGTGGAGGTGGTGGCTGATTGTTCTGCTACGGACTCACAAGACGGTTCACAACATTGTTCGCCGGCGGATTTTGAAGTTCATTTCCATTCAAATCCAGATCTTCAATGCGGCCATCTTCGTTTTCGTTCTGGTTCTGGTTCTCCATACCCTTTTTAATGGTGGCAGCTAGTTTCGCTAGCTTGGTTTCTTTCCTCAGCCTTCGTGCAATTCGCTCGATCTCCGAATCAAAGACTAAGTTCCCTGTACAAGAAGAACGGGGCATAAACCAAGAAAATAAACAATAAAAATAAAAATTGAAAATTCAGACAAAAATACTGCTTAAAAACCAGTCCCCGGCAACGGCTCCAAAATTTGGTGCGTCGTTTTACACCAAAAATAATTCAGACTTTCGGTCGGTATGCCCACACTTCCCAGACAGCGGCAAGTAAAATCGTCTCCCAAAGGACCGGCGAGTTTCCCTCCGAATTTCCAACTGCAAAATTGAGGATTTTTATTAATCTACTAACAGGAATAAATACGAAAATTAAAATGAATAAAGAATGCAAAAGACAACTTGAGATTTGGTTTTTATCCAATAAAGAAAATGATTCCGGCAGCAAACAATTCCACTCTAGCTTAATTATTCTGATCCTTGATGCAAAAATAACTTTAATTACATGCAAACAAATCGGTTATGATTACCGAAGATGCTTCTGACGTAATCTTATTTCCCCTTAATTTCTCGATAATTAGAAAGACGCTTCACTAATTATTTCCCTAATCGACTAACAACTGTAAGAGACGCTCTATAGATTTAATGAGTCGTCAACATTAATAATTAGGGAAACCCGATTCAAAACCAACAAACTCTGACGTAGGATTATTGAATTAAGACTATTATTCTCTTGACTTTAAACAAGTCAATTTACCACTAATTAATTCTAATCACGATTACGTATGACTGAATTAATTGGCTATAAATTAACTCTATTCAACTAAGCATTGTACACTACTTAGAAAAATAAAGCAATTAATAAAAATAAACACGGAGAATAATAGATGCTTGCACAAAATTAAAGTATGAACACAAATTAGATCTCACAAAATAATTTAAGCCAGAGCTTCCTTGTATTTGCCGAAATAAGAAAATTAGCTAGAATGCATAATTAAATTGTAATGAAAATAAATAAATATGATGAAGAAAGTTGGCGTGAATGATGTAGATAAAAACTTCAAAATTCTTCTTCAGCCGCTGCGTTCCTTGCGTCCAAGATGATGATTCTAATGATAGGTTTTCAGCAATATATATATATACTAGAAGATTTCCTCATAATAAGGAAATAAATCTAGAGTCCTAATCTAGCTAGGAAAGTATTAATTAATATCTTATCTAATAATATTCAAAAGTCTATTAACTAAATAAAAACACTAAAAGTCTATTAATCCCGTCAGGAATTAATTAGAAGCTTCCAATTCTTCAAAGTCACGAAATTAATATTTTTCTCTCCACCAACAGGGCTCCAGATGCAGTATGGGCACGCCGCCTGAATTTCCAGCCTTTTCTATCTTTCTCCCTTCAGTTCCAACTTCGAAAACATTTTCTCAACTGGCTCCAAAACCACCAAAAATCCTCTTTCTCCTACAAAAGCACATTACTTCACAATTAATCCAAATCAAGGTGAATTCACTCAAAATAACACCAAAATTTGCCAATATATCCAAGAAATAATGAGATAAATTATGCCCAATCAGTTCCATCAAGTATTTCTAGTTTTGATTTCGCACCTAGGGCTCGTTTAATCGAGCGACTCCAGTTTAAGAAGTTCGAACCTATTAATGGAGCTGCAATTAATTGCATTCCAGGATGGTCTGAGTTGTGCAATCGAAGAATCTCCTTGAGCTGCTCCACCTCCATGTCCGTTTCTTCATGATTTCTCCAGTTTCCATCATAGAACTCGTTCACGAACTGATCCTCGCGCTGGTTCGCCCCATTTCCTTTCGATGTTTCTCCGCGGTCGTCGTTGAACAGCCTCCTCCAATTCATTTCTCTTTGATTCTTCACCATTTTTAACAAATTCAGCAGGATTCCTGCTCTGGTACCATGTTGAATTCGTGTTTAAGCATGATTTAATAGAGATTTGTACGCAAAAGAATATTGAGCTAAGAAAAATGTAACTGTCTCATTCAATGAAGATAGATCTAGAATTTCTCACTCTATACAGAATACGCAAGTTTCCTTATTTATACAACCAGCTACTTAACCGACTTATTAAGAGAAGTCGTGCTTCAAGGAAAAAACTCGCTATAGTAAATCTAATCTCCACCATCCAAAATAAGCTGCGGCCAGGATGCTTCCAACTGGATAAAATGACACGCACCTTCCAGGTTCAAATCCTAGCAACAACACTTTCCTCCATTTATTCTAAAACTGCATGAAATGATACCCACATATCACATTACTTCAACGTATCGACTATGAAGAATCGGGATAAATGTCATGAAGCATGAGCTAGCTTCGGTATTTTCTGCTTCCATGTAACTTTAAACTGTAATAAGGAGCCATTACGATGCAACTAAATCGAAAAGTAAAGTCATGAAAGATGTAGTCGATGCATACAAGAAAAGTTCTAATCAGTATCTGGACAAAGATTCTCTCTTATAGTTAAGAGCATGCAGTATATATATATCAAGAACTGTAAGTACGTTGTTGAAATTGAATTGCAGTTAATCCAGCGCTGGTAAACCAAGAATAAATGATCTCTTCCGCAAATAGAGATGTAAAATGAGCTTAGCACATCCGTGCAATAGTTTTTGAGTTCAGCATACATAAGAAATTAACAAATTCAAGAAAAGATTATTTCAAAAAGTGCAACATTAGGGAAATAATTAAACAGAATAAAGTGCAGTACGTAGTTATTAAACCAATCCAGAGTGCTGAAGCTATGTAGCTTCACATGATAACCCTGCAAAGAGCTCGAAATTATTAGAGCTAACAAAAAATTCAAGCGTTTTAACTACAGAGCATTAATTATAATAATGATTCACATGAAATGAAAATTTTGGTTACGACATATAAGTGTTGAAAAATGCTATTTTCTCCTTTGATAATCTATCTTTCCATTTCGTTTCCATAAACACCACACCAATGAGTTATTTGTATAAGGAAAGCGATTACTGCTTTGGGAAATAAACACATTGATCATGGTTTACTTTCTAATATCTAAGGAATATGAATCCCTATGTAGAAAAGGAAAAGATCATCCCAAGACAAGGAGCAAAAACTAATTAATTAATTTTAGAGTTAATAAAGGCACACTGCTGAAATAAATTTTGCAGAACTCTAGTATGTAAGAAGCTTAGTAAATGAAATGCTGCAAAATACAATTGAAAATAGAATATGATCAACATATTTCCTCGGAGTTATTGGAAAGATAAGTTACCTGGCAAGATAAATCATTCGGTTGGAGGAAAAATGGAGAGCTTGAATGTAGGTCCTTGATCAGCTTGTGTCTTCCTCTTCACATCTCCGATTATCTTGGCAGATGCATTTGCAGATTTGCAGACATACAACTCCAACATTTGAAAGCTTGCCACATCGGCCAGTTGTGCCGGAATCCGAAGAAGTTTCTCGCAGTTCTTGAGCACAAGGCCTCTGAGTCTCGGGAAATGATGAGACGAAGCCTCCCAAACAGCCAAATCCGTGTCCTGAATCTGCAGGAACTCAAGACGCCGGAAACCTCCATCAGCCGCCTTCCAAGTAGTCCCCAGAAACGCGTTGTCTTTCAGCTTGAGCACCTCGAGGTTCTCCAGCAACCCTAGGGTAGTCATTTTGTTCCATGTGAGGGAAGTAGAGACTAGCGTCAGGCTCTTAAGATTGGGGGGGAACTGGTAAGGCTGAGGAAGGTCGTGCAATTGGCCTTCAGAAGCCGGTCGAGGATGCACGTCGTTCACTAGCTTTAGCTTTTCGAGATACTTCATCTTCCCCAAATTGTCGAAAGATCCGGCCTTTCCTTCTAGAAGCAACGCCAGTCGCCCACGAATGCCCAACTTCTTCAAATTGCAAGCCCGTTCAAAGAGTTCGGCTGTGCAGCTCTCAGCTGAAATCGTGCCTAGGGTTTGAAGCTCTGCGCCATACTTGCTGTCTTTACTCGGCTTGGGCAAAGTAGCCGATGCATTTGTCTTGAAATGCCTTAGCTGAGACAGTTTCCAGAGATCAGCTTTGACTTCGAGCGTACGTTGGGTCGTGTTGACTACAAGAGTCTGCATGTTCCAAAGCTGGGTGAACTTCGAAGGGAGAATCGAGAGATCGAACGACATCGCGATGTATCTCGCATGAACCAGCTGGTACATATGGCTGCTAATCTTTGTGAGTCGGATGGGTTCGAATTCTAAAACTCTGAGCAACTTGAACGCCGCGAGGATGTCGGGGATGTTCTCGGCCTCCAAGGTGAATTTGTCTTTCGAGAAACAGACGAACGAACGAACTCGATGGCCTAGAGGTTTCAATTTGATGAACTCGGAACAGTTGGAATGAATCGAGATACGACGGAACTTTTGCAAGTTGGAGACGGGAGGTGTGAAATTTCCGCCGATGCACTTGATCTCCTCGAAAAAATTCTCGCTTTCGTTTTTGGCTTCCGCTCTGCAGAAATCACGCAAGGCGTCATGAATACGACATAGTTTAACCTTACCATTAGGTTTTAGCTTGTCGATTGTGACCAAGTTTCTGTTGATGAGATCGTCCAAGTACATCTCTCCTCTTTCCTCCAAGCTAAACTCAGTGCTCTGCTCTATGAATCCTTCGCCGATCCACATCCGGACCAATCTCGAAACCGGAATCTTGTAGTCCTCCGGAAACACCCCGAGATAGAGGAAGCAGGCGCGCAGATGGTAAGGCAACCTGTCGTAGCTCAGGGATATAAACTTCTTCATGCGATCCGCAGGGTCTTCATCGGTGAGATACGTGTTCACCCGCGTGGACACATTCTCCCACGCTTTTGCTGTGGCACTCATATCATTTGCTGAATACTTGGCGGCTAGGATGCCGCCTATGACAACTAATGCGAGAGGCAGTCCGGCGCAGTTTCTGGCAATAAGTTGCCCGACGTTTTCCAACTCGGGAGGGCAGTTGATGGAGTGCAGCGCCTCCATCCGGAGCAGCTCCCAACTCTCCTCCTGATCGAAGAAACGCAGCTTCTTGGGACGCCTGGGGTTGCTGGCAAAGACGCCGACTGCCTCTATACGGCTCGTGATCAGGACTTTGCCTTTTTGGTAGGTGTTGTCGGGCAGAGCGACGCGGAGCCTGGTCCAGTCGGCTGGGCTCCAGACGTCGTCGAAGACGATGAAGAAACTTACTTTCTCGAGATAGGCGACGATGATTCGAGCTAGCTCCGAGTCATTCTTCTGGCGTATTTCGTCGTTTATGGTGGTGAATTCTTTGATGATGGCTAGGAAGATTTCCCTGTCTGAAAATTGTTGGGAGACCGGAAGCCATATGCGTACGGGGAACTTGTAGACGACGTCGGGGTCGTTGAAGATCTTCCATGCAAGCGTTGTCTTGCCTAACCCAAACATACCAATCAGTGAAACGACGTCGAAGTACTCGGGTTCGGGTTTTTTGGTTAGACGGTCTATTAGTTCGTCCGTTACTTCTTTGAACCCCACCACGTCCTTTTCTCTTGGTGGTCGAACCTGTAAGGCAAAAAAGTTGAGGGCATCGATGCATTGATTCGGATCCTCTATTGTCAAACGGTGTGACATATTCTATTGCAATATTTATTAATTACTATGTGTCCACAATATTTTCAAAATCAGCAATAATTAAAATTTTCCATAATGAAAAGTTAGTGGTTTTGAAAATATTGTGTACATAACAATTATTTAATAGTGCAATAGAAGATGTCACACTGTCAACAATAGAGGATCCCAATCCTCGATGCATATATCTTAGTTGGAAGAAATTGCAAATGTTACTGCATTTAGCTAGAAAAAAATAGTATCCAAACTGTATTAGTACTTCAAAAGAAGTAGTACAATAATATCCTCTATCCCCATTATAACATATCAACTGTGTACTCATTTTTTAATTTTAATTTATTTGTTTTTCAATTTCTCGAAATTATGATTCAATCTAATTTTACATGAGTCTATTATTTATTTTTAGTATTTAATTTCAACTTTAATAGTTAAAAATGAAAAAGTGCTAAAAATTAATTGAATCATTATTAAACACTATAATAGTAGACTAAATCATATTACACATCAAAACTAAAAAAAATTAAGAAAATTCGATTTTGATAAACAATTGTATTCTGTAATAGGTGCATAGGATCTCATCCCATTTGCACATTGTTTTACTACTCCAACAAAGTGATCCAAACGTTAACACACAAACTGACAAACCCATGGAAAAGCTCACTAGTTTATAAAATATTCACAGGAATACACCTACACCGTTGAAAGGAAAATTTCATTTTTGCATTCCGAATCAGAAGTATAGAGGGTAAAATAGGTTAGGCCCAAAACCCAGCCCAATTTTTGATGGACTGGGCCGTATTATCATGAAGAATTTTTATCTAATTTCTTAATGTAGTTTTCCAATTGATTTGTCCTTTTCTTGTAGTTGCTTGATTGCCTTAATCAAGGAATAATGACAATATTTTTTAAAACTAACAATTATAAAAAAATTGTAAAATAAAAGTGATTGATTTAAAAATATTTTAAACATATGACAGAAGAGCAAAATATTTAGTTACCTTTGTCTCTTTTGGGTACGGGTTTCGGTACGAATTTTAAAGAGAGAGTTGTTGGGGTGTATATTGTACGTAGTATTTGTTAATTAAAGTAGATAAATGTTTATAAATATATTTAATATCTAATTTTGTTGTTATTAAATACATAAAATTTTCAATTTGTGACAGTGTCACGTCAATAATTTTTCTTTTTGGGGTTTAGTTTTTTTTGTTAGGGTTAATTTTTTTTTTGTAGGGTTTATTTTTATAAAGTATACTAATTAATTTTGTCCTTAAATATAATACCGTTACCTTATCCGTGGCCATATTAAGCATGTCCACGATGCCGAAAATATTTATCAAATAAGTAGTGTCTAATATAGTGAGATGGAGGTAGAAATTATCAACTTTACTATTTATATGACCCAAATATAAATCCAGTGCCGAAAACCGAAATTTGGAGAACGCAAGGAGTACTCAGGATGAAAAATTCAAGAATCATGCATTTAGCATAAAGCTCCAAATATTGACAATTCCTTAATTAAGATACAGAGCAACGATTATATAAGAAGAGGGAAAAAAAGGTAACCTCAGGTTTGTCATCTTTATCTTCCTCATCGATTTGGAGGTTGGCGAAGTCAACCCTAGCCTTTTCTACCTTCTCTCTCACCTCCTCCACCTTGAGGCCGATGTCGTGGAGGCCCACCGACGACGGCTTCCAGAACTTGAAGAAGGCAGACGTTGACTTCTTCTCCATGGCGTGAGTGATGAAGGCGTCGATCACGTCCTCCACTTCGTACACCACATCTCGAATCTGCCGAACCAGCACCTTGGTGCGCTCGTCTTTCCTCCGCTTCTTCAACGAGTCCTTCAGGAACGCGTTGAAGAGGCGGAGGTCCGTTTCGAGAGTCTCGATATTCTTCTTCGTGTCTGTGATGAGATGGGAGTGGTACAGCAGTAGTTCCTTCAGGTTGTTCAGCAGGAACTCCACTGCAGCATCCGCCATTTCTCTCTCTCTCTCTCTAGGATGCTCTGTCCATCTATTTGCAGGAAATGAGTAGTGACGTTTTAAGAGGAACAAAAATGAAACAACTTAATTTTTGGAGTGTATGGGTGATTGAGATTGAACATTATTATTATTATTATTATTATATTTTTTTTTAATAAAGCAAATTATAGAGCATCATGACAACTGCCTTTATTGACTATAGTGATGGAGGATTCTTGGGATGATTAATGGCTACATTCATAACAATTGCAGAGGCAGGAAATGGGATTACAATATTGAATAATGGCAAGTTGTTAGATGTGGATATACATAAGCAAAACTGTGTCGTATTGATTGTCTCTTACACCACCTCCCACGTTAAGAGGCAGGAAACTGTGTCGCTGACAAATTCAAAATCCCATGTTAGTTGTGATTTTATTTTATTTTTTCTTTATTATTTTTCTTTTCTTGTGGCTTCTTAGTTGATAGTGAATGGAGTACATTAAGAGCATCCACAATTGCAATTTGAAATATATCATGTAGTAGTAAAGGTTATAAATTTTAGAAAACTTAAAGAATCTTAATTAATCATGAAAATACTTTGTTTCACTATATCATTATAAATTAACAGATCTAGTTGGGGGCATAATAACATGATGTCTTTATGAAGGTTTATACTCCAGTATTGTATTAAACTAAAGACAAGTTGATAATTTCGGTATTAATTAATTATAACCCGGACAATCAGTAGTATGTACACAAGCTGTAGTTAATTAATTAATGTTTAATTTTTCGGATAGCAATTACAACTCCACTTTCAATTTGTATTGGGACCTGAATATAAATATCATCACCGCGTAGATTTTTCTAATTTCCATTTCGATTATTTAATTTCCACTTAGATTTGCTCTTATACTCAGTCAGCACATAACATCATAGATTAAATTAAGTCCGAGTTGTTGCTAAAAAAAATTGAATTCATACTCTTTTCACACCAAATGAGTTAGGGAGACATTTGTATTAGCTCGGACTCACATTAAGGTTTGTTGAATGTTTTTAGAAGACCTTTTTTTGGGTTGTGGGCCAAGTAAATTAATTGAGCCCCAAGTAATTTATTTTGCTTTCAAGGCTTAAACGCATTGTACGGCCAGACTAATACAAGTCTTTGTCATTTGTCAATGAATTATACTCCACATGCACCGACGACTATATATTTTCTTTAGCATAATTACAAGATTCAATTTATTCCGATCATATGCATATAGCAATCTGACAAATAGTATTAGAATAAATATAGCAAAATGCAACTTGTCATTAGAAAAATCGAGTACTTGTAATAAATTATCAATTGTTGTTGGCCTTTCACATTCAAAAAACGAATGGAGAAGGGCCAATATATGCTAGATTTATGAAGTCAATTGATCGAACTTATTTTCGCAAGGTATTAATGAGCACAAATCGAGGAATGAACATGAAAATAAAAGGGAGAGACACAAAGGGATTTACGTGGTTCTATCTATTGAGATAGATCTACGTCCACGGAGCAGAAAGGGCTTATAGCGTTTATTACGAGTATGTGTTGTAATTACAAGATTATTCTCCCCCACTTCAATCTATTCTAAACCCCTATTTATAGGTATTTACATATGGAATTCGACTAGGATTACAGGTCTTTTCATATTAGGACTATTTGGCTTGATCTCCTCCTTTATTGGATAAACACCGAGCTTCTATATCTCTAGGAGCTTGAATTGTAGTCGATGTAGGAGTTGCCTTGGTGTAGAAGTCTCTTATCTTCAATTGGGTTGAGCTGTCTGGGCCGAGCTTAACTGTCGGGGCCCAATTATATTGGGCCCGATGCTTGGGCTAGTAGCTAGGCCATATCCTATCACACCCCCCCCCCCAAAAAAAAGATGTAGAAGTGAGGGTGTGATTCGGGGTAAATAGGTTGAAGTAGGAGTTGTTAAAGTGATTCGAGAAAAAAGTGAATGCTGCCTCGTTAAGACGAGGGAGAAGTAATACCGCCTCGTTAAGACGAGAGAGAAATAATACCGACGAGGGAGAAATAATACCGCCTCGTTAAGACGAGGGAGAAATAATACCGCCTCGTTAAGACGAGGTGGATATAAAATTTGCATTGCCCCTTCGGAAATTGGATTTCGACAAAGTCGGAATGCTTGCCACCTCGTTAAGACGAGGTTGGTAAAAATTTTGCATTGCCCCTTCGGAAATTAGATTTTAACGAAGTCGAATGCTTGCCACCTCATTAAGATGAGGTGGGTATAAAATTTGCATTGCCCATTCGGAAATTGGATTTCGACGAAGTCGGAATGCTTGTCACCTCGTTAAGGCGAGGTGGGTATAAAATTTGTATTGCCCCTTCGGAAATTGGATTTCGACGAAGTCGGAATGCTTGCCACCTCGTTAAGACGGGGTTGGTAAGAATTTTGCATTGCCCCTTCAGAAATTGGATTTTGACGAAGTCGGAATGCTTGCCACCTCGTTAAGACGAGGTGGGTATAAAATTTGCATTGCCCCTTCGGAAATTGGATTTCGACGAAGTCGGAATGCTTGCCACCTCGTTAAGATGGGGTTGGTAAAAATTTTACATAGCCCCTTCGGAAATTAGATTTTAACGAAGTCGAATGCTTGCCACCTCATTAAGATGAGGTGGGTATAAAATTTGCATTGCCCATTCGGAAATTGGATTTCGACGAAGTCAGAATGCTTGCCACCTCGTTAAGGCGAGGTGGGTATAAAATTTGTATTGCCCCTTCGGAAATTGGATTTCGACGAAGTCGGAATGCTTGCCACCTCGTTAAGACGAGGTTGGTAAGAATTTTGCATTGCCCCTTCAGAAATTGGATTTTGACGAAGTCGGAATGCTTGACACCTCGTTAAGACGAGGTGGGTATAAAATTTGCATTGCCCCTTCGGAAATTAGATTTCGACAAAGTCGGAATGCTTGCCACCTCATTAAGACGAGGTGGGTAAGAATTTTACATTGCCCCCTCGGAAATTAGATTTCGACGAAGTCGGAATGCTTGCCACCTCGTTAAGACGAGGTGGGTAAGAATTTTGCATTGCCTCCTCGGAAATTAGATTTCGATAAAGTCAGAATGCTTGCCACCTCGTTAAGACGAGGTGGGTAAGAATTTTGCATTGCCCCTTCGAAAATTGGATTTCAACGAAATCGGAATGCTTGTCACCTTGTTAAGACGAGGTGGGTAAGAATTTTGCATTGCCTGCTCGGAAATTAGATTTCGATGAAGTCGGAATGCTTGCCACCTTGTTAAGACGAGTTAGGTAAGAATTTTGCATTGCCCCTTCGGAAATTAGATTTGGACGAAGTCGGAATGCTTTAAATAGCTCACTTCGTCTTTTGACGAAGTTTGGCTTTCGATAGCTCTACCTCGTCATAAGATGAGGTTTAGGATTTAATTAGCACGACTTCGTCATAAGACGAAGTTTAGGCTCTAATTAGCACGACCTCATCTTCAGACGAGGTTTAGGCTCTTCTCCGTTTTAAACAAAGGCCGTATCTTTGTTTTTAACCGAGGTGGTGCCTCCCTGTTTTAAACAAACGTAGTTCTTCCTCGCTTTTAACAAAGGTAATGCCTTCGTTTTAAGCAGAGGCAGTTTGTACTTTTGTTTTTAACAAGGTTAGGTCGGTACGTGCGTTTGGGTATTACTCCATATTTGGAGCTTATTTATCCTCAAAAGGATATTAAGTTACCCTCTTCAGGGTTTTTTAAGTATAAGGGCGAGATAATATGCATAAGTGGAGTAGAGAGAGTTGTGCAAGATGTATGCAAATGCAAGATGTATGCAAGACCCTAAAAGATGACCTAAATGACCTAAATAAACTATATGAACTTGGACATTACTCTCGACCACTTATACAAAGTATCTCTTTAAATAAGTAATGTGCCAGGCACGGGGTATTTGCTTACCGGATAAGTGGGCGAGCTTGTATGACCCTTTGCCGAGGACTTCTTCAACTCGGTGAGGTCCTTCCCATGTGGCTTCTAGCTTGCCGAGCCTTTCCGCTTTACTGACCTCGTTGTTCCGAAGTATGAGGTCGCCTGCTTGGAATTGTTTGTACTTTACTCTTCGGTTGTAGTACCGAGCTACTTGTTGCTTGTACTTGACTTCTCTTATGTAGGCGAGCTCTTGTTTCTCTTCCAACAGATCCAGTTCGGTTCGGAGGTCTTCCTCGTTGACTTCGACTGTGAAGTTGAGAGTGCGCGGGCTCGGCAGGCCGATCTCTACCGAGATCACTACTTCAGTTCCATATACCAAATTATAAGGTGTTTTGCCGTTCAAGGTCCGGGGAGTTGTTCGGTACGACCATAGGACTTGGGATAAATTTGCTGCCAATCTCCTTTGGCTTTGTCGAGGCGGGTCTTGAGTCCTTTGACAATTGTTCTGTTCGTAACTTCGGTTTGGCCATTCGCTTGAGGATAAGCTACTGAAGTGAACTTTTGGTGAATGTGAAGCCCTTCACACCATTCTCTGAATGTCCGAACGGTGAACTGGGTTCCGTTATCCGAGATGAGGATGTGAGGTACACCAAAGCGGCAAACCACATTCTTCCATACGAAGTTGAGGGCGTTCTTGCTTGTAATCTTTGCCAAGGGTTCGGCTTCGACCCACTTAGTGAAGTAGTCGATGGCTACGATGAGGAACTGGAGCTGGCCAAGAGCTTTGCCTAATGGAGTTACTAAGCTTGCTTCGGCTTCGTCAATACTTCGGTGTTTGACTTCTTCTACGGGAGGGCTTGTGAATGACGAGGCTAATTTGCTTAGTGCATCTGTTCCGCTATTCTGCCCCCTTAGGATGTGAACCAATTCAAAATACGAGAAGTATTATTGTAGGTTTTTGGCTTTGTGGAGGTATCCTGTCGCCTTTAGCTTCGTGACCTCCTAGCATGTGGCTCACTATGACTTGAGAGTCGCTGTAAACTTGTACAGCTTGTATCTAGAGACCTTGAGCTAGGCAAAGTCTGACGATTAAAGCTTCGTACTCCACTTCATTATTTGTTGTAGGGAAGTCGAACCGAAATGTATAGGTTGTCTCCTGTCCGTCTGGGCTGAGGAGTATGATGCCTGCCCCGCTTCTTGATTTCCTCAAAGCCGCGTCCACGTATACTTTTCAACAATCTTTAGGTGGTTCTTTTACGGGTTCGGCTTCGGTGCTTTTCGAGGGGGCTTAGATGGCTTCGGTGTTTTCGTGAATTTGGATTCTACTAGGAAGTATGCTAGGTCTTGGCCTTTGATAGCGTACTCACCTTGTCGTAAAAGGTGATGGCCACATCCTTTTTGGGGCTCTTATGTGAGGGCTCGTCCGTTTTAGGACTTCGGGCCTCAGCTTTGAGAGTGGACTTCGTGTATGTGAGAGCTTGTCCGTTTGAGGACTTCGGGCCTCAGCTTTGAGAGTGGACTTGTCTCCTTGGCTTCGTCAGTACTTAGGAGTTTGACTTCAAGGGACTTCGGTAGGCCTCGGCCTTGAGAGGACGTTGCCTAGGCCTTAAGAGGACTTCGTCGCGTCGGCCTTGAGAGGACTTCATCGTCTTTATTGCGCTTTGCCTCGAGTGTGGGCTTCGTATTGGTCAGAACGTTAGCCGCGACTTTGGTACCTCTTGAGGGTGCTGTCGCGCACCAATTGCTCTATGACCGCATCAAGCTTTCTGCATTCCTCGATATCGCACCCGTAATCCTCATGGAAGCGACAGTACTCCTTGGATCGGCGCTTCTCCCTTCCACTTGACATGGGCCGAGGCTTCTCGAACATATCAGTGTGAGTTGGCTTCGTTCCTGGTTTTGCCGAGGTCCGAGCTTGGATTCCAGGGGTGTATGTTGGAGCCTATCGAAGGCACTTCGCCGACTTTGGCCTCAGTCATTCCGATCCTTCTTCCGATCTGAAGGTTCAACCTTGTCGGCTCTTGCGAACCGATCTGCTATGATCCATCATGGCTTCGAAGTGCGAGGTAATTGTCTTCAACGTGCCGAGGTAAGACGGTGTCGCCCCGAGGTGAGATGGTGTTGCACCGAGGTGGCACGACATTGTGACGAGGTGGGGTGATGTTACACCAGGGTGAGAGTCGATTGGAATCTTCCCGGCATTCGTCATCGAACCTCCTTAGACGTGGTGTTGCGTCCCGTGTGTCGACGATTTGGACGTTTTAGGACTTTTTCCACTGCCGTGATCTAGATGTAGCTTCGTGCTTTCCCTCGTTGCGCGGGGTATATCTTTTTCCCCAGCTCGGCTCTGAGCTTTTTGCTGTTTTGTGAATTGTAGGAAATCTTGCTTATTATGCGCAAGATACTCCGTCAAATTCGTTCGGTTGAATTTGAGATCGCCCTTTTTCTGGCTGTCATTATGGCCTTCTCTTTCTGGATAAATGGGATTGTCTTGCTCATCCAACGACATGTGCTCAACATGTCAATCCAGAGTTTGGCCTTGTCGTGTGTTTCTTCGCTGGTCGCCGGCGTGTTGCCGGGTTCAGATCTTGCGCTTGACTTACCTCGCCTTCGGGGATTTGCTGCCGGTCTTGTCCGGTTTGCTGAATCTTCTTTTCCTTGTTGGCGGCGGCAACAGCGGCGGCGTTTGATCGTGTTAGTCTTCCTGTCATGGCTGTAGTTTACCTAACTTTTGTTCAAAAATTACAAATTTTTCGTTCCCACAGACGGCGCCAGTGATCGAACTTATTTTCACAAGGTAATTAATAAGCACAAATCGAGGAATGAACACAAAAATAAAAGGGAGAGACACAAAGGGATTTACGTGGTTCGATCTATTGAGATAGATCTACGTCCACGGAGCAGAAAGGGCTTATAGCGTTTATTACGAGTATGTGTTATGATTACAAGATTCTTCTCCCCCTCTTCAATCTATTCTAAACCCCTATTTATAGGTATCTACATGTGGAATTCGACTAGGATTACAGGTCTTTTCCTATTAGGACTCTTTGGCTTGATCTCATCCTTTATTGGATAAACACCGAGCTTCTATATCTCTTGGAGCTTGAATTGTAGTCGATGTAGGAGTTGCTTGGTGTAGAAGTCTCTTATCTTCAATTGGGCCGAGCTGCCTAGGCCGAGCTTAACTGTCGGGGCCCAATTATATTGGGTCCGATGCTTGGGCCTAGTAGCTAGGCCATATCCTATCACATCCCCCCCCCCCAAAAAAGATGTAGCTTACCCACCTCGTCTTAACGAGGTGGCAAGCATTCTGACTTCGTCGAAATCTAATTTTCGAAGGGGCAATGCAAATTTTATACCCACCTCGTCTTAACGAGGTGACAAGCATTCCGACTTCGTCGAAATCTAATTTTCGAAGGAGCAATGCGAATTTTAGTTTCACCTCGTCCTAACGAGGCGGTACGCATTCCGACTTCGTCAAAATCTAATTTCCAAAGGGGCAATGCAAATTTTAGTTTCACCTCGTCCTAACGAGGCGGTACGCATTCCGACTTCGTAGAAATTCTAATTTTGACGGGGCAATGCACTTCCACTACTCCTACTTCAACTTTCTACCCCGACCCGCACCCTCACTTCCATATCTTTTTTTTGGGGGAGGGGGGATGTGATAGGATATGGCCTAGCTACTAGGCCCAAGCATCGAGCCCAATATAATTGGGCCACGACAGTTAAGCTCGACCAATGCAGCTCGGCCCAACTAAAGCCTTATGCAGCTCGGCCCAGTCAGCTCCAACCTACTTCAAAGAGACTTCTACGCCAAGACAACTCCTATATCGACTATAATTCAAGCTCCAAGAGATATAGAAGCTCGGTGTTTATCCAATAAAGGAGGAGATCAAGCCAAAGAGTCCTAATAGGAAAAGACCTGTAATCCTAGTCGAATTCCACATGTAAATACCTATAAATAGGGGTTTAGAATAGATTGAAGAGGGAGAACAATCTCGTAATCAATACTGATACTAGCAATAAAGATTCATACTCTTGCTCCGTGGACGTAGATCTATTCCAATAGATCTAACCACTTAAATCCCTTTGTGTTCCGTTTGCTTTCGTGTTCATTAATTCCTTGTCTACGTGCATTAATTACCTTCAGTTTATGAATCGAGCCTACTAACAATAAACAAAAAAAAAATTGACCTTGGAATGACTATTTAAATGACTACACATACAACATCAAATATAGAAAAGCAAAAGAATCATCTACACATACAACATCAAATGTATAACACTACGGGCTCCACTATTGATCCTCCATGAATGAAGGACATGCTTCAATTCTTCATCTGAATAGAAACATAATAAGGAGTTTCGGAACCTTATTTGCTCATTATAGAGCACTTGGACAATTATTGGATTGTAAGGCGAGGAAAAGAAAACTAAAATGAACATCTTTCATGATTCCTACACATGTTTATGAGTAATCTTGCACTCCCTCTGTCTCATCGAAATTCACCATATTTCTTGAATATATGTAAGAAATAAGATAAAGAAACATGGCAAATCGGATAAGACGGAGGAACTACTATTTTTTTGCTTTGATCTATCTCTGAGCATATAGTATTCTAATTAAGAATCTTTAATTATTTTAGCCTAGAGTCTTTGTCTAATTTTAATATTACATGGGAATTCACTTCCTAGACAAAATCAAAATAAAAATTTGCATCATAGAACCTTTTCATCATATGTTCACCATTTATGATTGCAATAGAATATCTAATAGACAAAATTAATGTTGGAAAGAAAAAAAAAGGAAAAAAGAAAAGAAAAGAAAGAAACCAGCCACTATACTTTGCCGTCTCCAATTGCCATTCTAGAAGCCTATGCAACATAAATCTGATTTTTAGGGTTAGTTTTATCTTTAGATTCACCGATATTCGTCCAACTCTCTTGCTCGAGTTATGGCCCCTAATGATACTTGACTTCACCTCATCAGGCAAGATTAGGGTAAATCTTTCTTATCCTCCTTTGTTTCTTACCATGAAATGACCATTCGAATGCAATCGAGCGAAAGAGGAGAGAGATGCATAAACATACTATACATGCATATAAAATTATATGACCTTAAGGTTCACGAACATCTCAATAGCATCCTTGAGTAATTTGATTCCACTCTTTATGGCAAAGTCCAATGTGGTTAGGCAGATGTTTCGAACTCGACTGAATTAAATCGACATAGATATTTATACTTCTTTAGACTCAAAATATATAGACTAATAATTTTCAAGCTGAAGTAATGAAAGGGAGACAATCATGGAAATAATCAATTGCTGGTTGAGTTTAACAACATCATACTAAACGACCTCACAAATTGAACATAAACTATAAATTAAGTTTGTGTGGATTACATACATAAAAAATTTGCAGTATCGGCGGCGGAATGTCATGAAGAAGATATATCACCTCAAAATAAATAATCACATAAACTCTGAAAAATAGGTGTGGTGAATTGTAACTATAAATTAAGTTTGTATCGATTACATACGTATCAAAAATTTGCAGTATCGACGGTAGAATTTCATGAAGAAGATGTATCACCTCAAAATAAATAAACATATAAACTCTGAAAAAGAGGTGCGGTGAATTTGTTTTAGTGCGGTATGTGTTGTTTTTTGGGATAATGATAGAATTCATTTACTTTAATTACTTTCCATTTTTTTCTTCATAATAACATAAAATATTGATAATTTTTACGGGATATATATTCCAAGGATTTTGAGATAAACCCCTATTATAAATAGATAATATATCAATATGAAGAACAACGACTCTTTATATTTTATAATCTAAATTTATTAGATTATATTATTAGCTTTTAAGATTACATTAATATCCCTAATTTTTAATATATTATAAGGGTATTTTAGGCAATGTACATTTTGCCACAAGGCTCTTTTTTATATAGGTATAGATTATTCTTCCAAACACTTTTAAAGAGGTTATAATATGTTAAACAACTTTTAAGCTATTTTGAGGAGCTTATAAACTCATTCAAATACCCTCTTAATGAATGGCAACAAGGATACTTTTTGTTATATATTTCATCCGTCTCATTTGCTTTCGGCACAATAACCAACGATACGTGAGATAAAGGGTTTTAAAGGGCCTTCTCCACCATTAATTCATATCCTTTTATGGAAGCTAGACTAATAAATAGGACATATAAAAAAGAAAATTGAGACTAATGAAGTGAGACAGGCGGAGTATCAAACAAGGACTGAAGGAGTTTGAATTTTTCTATGGATTAGATTGGACTGAATTGCAAAATACTTATTGCAAATTTTTGCTATATATTCTTTTTTGTATAAAACATTTTTTATAGATCTAGAATTTTAATTTTATTTAATAATGAAATTGCAAAGATTGATGTCATTAATTTCACAACGGGGGTGAGGATTCAATTGCTCAGGACTCCCGGCCTTTCATTTCTATTGAACTTTCTTCGATCTTCTTTTTATCATAATTCTTAGAATTATGAAATTTCAATTCCAAATACTACTTGAAATTTCTATCATAATATTGCTTCTTGATAGTTACATAAAGTCAACTTGGACGGCACATTATTTTAAACTAATTCACCGAAACAAGCAGGATGCACGTGCAATTAAATGCGGCATTGGATTACACCTAATCAAAGAAAATAAAAAGGAAAGCAATAACTATTCGGATAAACATTACTCTCTTCACGTCTCATTTAATAAGTTATACTCCGAACTAATAAAAAGGAGTATTTCGTTTTGGATGTTCCATTAATAATAAGTTTTTTTTGAAAATGGTAAAAATTAAAATTTTATTATTTTAATTAAATTAAATTACTAGTCCGAACTAATACTTCATGTATGATTTTAATCGTTAGATTTTAAGTTTATCATATTGTGTGACGACTTTTATTAATTTTTCATCAAATAAAAGCTCCATACTACCTTTTATTTAAGATCGATTATCAATGTAGAATCGTTTAGGATAGAAAAATTAGGGAGAAATAGGAGAAGGTTTTTCATTGATGATAATTTTCCAATACATTGATCCTTTACATATACTGCAAATTCTATTCTAAATATAGTAGTAGATCAATCATGATATTCTAAGTTAGGAAGTTTCTAATTAGTGTTGATTTCTTTCCATTTCTGGCCAACACTCCCCCTCAAGTTAAGTAATGGGATTCCCGATACTTAACTTGCCCAATACTTCGTGAAATAATTTTGCACCAACAGCTTTGGTCAAGATATCGTCGGCAAGTTGATCTTCAGATTTGACAAAAGGAAGTTCAACAATCTTTGCTTCAATCTTCTCTTTGATGAAATGCCTATCAATTTCAACATGCTTGGTTCGATCATGTTGCACAGGATTTTCTGAGATACTAATTGCTGCCTTATTGTCACAAAACAACTGAAAAGTCTTTGCAGTGAAAAGACTGAGTTATGTCATGAGTTTCCTTAACCATAGTATCTCAGTGAGGCCATTCTTGATTCCTCGGAATTCTGCTTTAGCACTCGAAAGTGCCACGACCTTCTGCTTCTTACTTCTCCAAGTAACTAAATTTCCTTCGACAAAGGTAAAGTAACCAGCCGTAGATCTCATGTCATTTGGGTTACCGGCCCAATCTGCATCAGTGAAGCCACAAATGTCCAAGTGTCCATGTTTTTCGAACAACAATCCATGCTCAGCAGTTCCTTTCAGATATTGGACAATCCTCATTGCAGATTTCCAATGATCTTCTTATGGTGAGTGCATGAATTGACTCACCACTCCTACAGCATATGCAATATCAGGTCTAGTGTGTGAGAGATAGATAAGTCTCCCTACTAGTCTCTGATATCTCCCCATGTCAGTGAGTTTGGCTCCTTCAATCACTTGTAGCTTGTGATTTTGTATCATCGGGGTGTCTGCCGGTTTACAATCTAACATTCCAGCTTCTGCAAGTATATCGAGAATATACTTCCTTTGGCTAATGAAGATTCCTTTCTTGATCTCAGCACCTCGATCCCTAAGAAATACTTAAGCAGACCCAAGTCCTTCATCTGAAATTCACTAAACAAATTCTTCCTCAGAATGCTTATCTCTTCTGAGTCATTCCTGTGATAATCATGTCATCGACTTAGATGATGAGTCAAGTAATCTTTCCCTCCTTTTTCTTGAGAAATAGAGTGTGATCTGAGTTACTCTGTTTGTACCCATACCTTTTCATTGCCTCGGTAAACCTCCCAAACCAAGCTCTCGGAGATTGTTTTAACCCGTACAAGGTTTTCTTGAGTTGGCACACTTTTCCATCTCTGAATCCCTCTGTGTATCCGGGTGGAGGGCACATGAACACCGGTTTCTGAAGTTCTCCGTGTAGGAAGGCATTAGTGTTATCAAACTGGTGGAGTGGCCAATCTTTGTTTGCCGCTACTGAGAAGAGGACTCTCAGAGTACTGATCTTTGCCACAGGTGAGAAAGTTTCGGCATAGTCCACTCCATACGTCTGAGTATATCCTTTTGCTACCAATCTTACCTTGTACCTATCAATTGAACCATCAGGTTTCCGTTTAATTGTAAACACCCATCTGCATCCAACTGCTTTTACTCCTTCTGGCAACTTTTCCTTGATCCATGTATTATTCCTTTGCAATGCTTCCATCTCGATGTTCATTGCATTTCTCCAATGTTCAGACTCCATGGCTTCCTTTGCATTTCTAGGAATTTCCCCCTCTTTATAGAATGCTGCCTCGAACGCTCGGGCCATCTTAGTCAAATTCCCTGTCGCAAAGTTAGTCATTCCATATCTGCTTTTAGTATTGACTTTTTCTGGGGAGTATCGTTTTGGAGGAATTCCTTGTGTGCTCCGAGGTGGGAGGATATATCTGCCCGTGTCACCATCTATAGTATTATCCTCCTTTTCTTCTGATTCTGCAGTGTTAGTGGAGACAATATCTTCACTATTGGTGGATTCAGAAGTTACCTCGGATATTGGCGTCAGATTCTCAATGAGCGGGGACTTTGGGGACTCGGGTGGAGAGGTATGCTCGGAGATAGTGACTGTTGATGGCTCTTGATGGCTCATGAAAGAATCATTCAATGTATACACAAGCCAACTTAGATGGTCTCCATATGTAGTATTTTCACTCTCCCCCTGACCGCTAGGGTGGTGTGTGTAGAAAAATTCGGTTTCAAGAAAATGACAGTTCATGGTGGTAATAATTTTCTTGGTTACTGGATCAAAACATCTATAACCTTTTTGATTAATCCCATATCCTACAAAGACGCATTTTGGTAGCACAAGGTGCCAGTTTGGTTCTCTCATGTTTGGGGATATGGATATAGACAGTGCATCCAAACACTTTTGGTGACTGACTAAGAGATTCGGGTATTTGGGCTTGTTTGGATAACACATCAAGTGGAGTTTTTTTGTTCAGAATTTTTGTAGGGAGGCGGTTGATCAGAAAAACTGAGGTTGCTATAGCTTCAGGCCAAAGAAAAGTAGGGACACAAGATTCAATCATTAGAGAACGAGTTATTTCTAAGATGATCCTATTTTTCCTTTTAGCTACCCCATTCTGTTCCGGTGTATAGGCACACGAAGTTTGATGAATTAAACCATGATTAGCAAAAAAATCACACATCGAGTGTTAATGAATTCCCTCCCGTTATCTGATCGAAGGGTCTGAATGGTAGTGTGAAATTGGGTTTTTACCATTCTAAAGAACAAGACAAAGTTATCAAACACTTCAGATTTATGTTTTAAAAAATAAATCCATGTTACCCTAGTGCAATCGTCAATAAAGGTCACAAAATATTTAATGCCATTCCCCCCAATGACAGGTGCAGGACCCCAAACATCAGCATGCACTAATGAAAACATAGATTTAACTCGACTATTGGAAGGTTTAAAAGTTTGTCTATGGCTCTTCACCAAAACAGAGGTTTCACAAAAAAAATCTTTTGGAATCGAAATGTTTGGAAACAAGAGTTTGAAACAACCAGAAGAGGGATGTCCTAGTCATTGGTGCCATAACCGAACTTCATCTTTCGTGGACTGGTGAGTTAGCATTGCACTACCATGATGAATTGCCCCATCCACATAATAGAGCCCTTGTTCCTCAGTGCCACGCCCAATGATCCGATACCATGCTTCCGCTGCGCCACTCTGATTTCTGGAAGACAACTATTCTCTCGTGACACTTAATGATTGCTTCGTTACGGCTCAACCAATCCATCCCCAAAATTACATCGAAATCACACATATTGATACTATACAGGTCAACTTCTAGTTCTCTTTTTCCAAAATCTAAAACCACTCTTCGTGCAATCTTATTAGTTCTAATGCATTCTCCTGAAGGGATGCTTATGTTCAAGGCTATGTTCTCTACTTCACAATCAATCTTTTTCTCTCGACAAAATTTGGTAGAAATAAAAGAGTGCGAAGCTCCAGAATCAAATAAAACAACAGCGGGTGCACCAAGTATGTGTAACTTACCAGTCATAGTATCATTATCCTTCTCTACATCCTCCTGCGCCATAGCAAAGACGCGGGCATTTCCTTTCTTCTCCAGCTCTTTACCTCCTCTCTTGTCCTGCCTGAAATCTCTTCGTACATCTGGGGCTTTATTTCTTGAGCCAGGGCACGATCTTCGTCCGAATATCCTGTAACACACAAAAGTTTAGGAACATTAGCAATGTACAGTTCAGTTCCCGGGTCACATGACTCACAGACATCAATCTTTGAGATAAGCTTGGGACATATAAGCAATTGGACAAGCAGAGATTCAGAGAAATTTCTATTGTGCCAGCTCCTGCAACAGTAATCAACTCTCCATTTGTTGTTTTGATAAAAGTTTTAGTACTTTCGGAAAAATTACTAAAGTCCTTCATATTTGGAGTCATGGTGTCAGTAGCCCCACAGTCAAAAATCCACCCCTTTTTATGCAACTTAGAACCATTTTGTATATGAAATACAGCGGAAACATCTCGTAATGGCGCAAAACGATTATAAGTAGTAAAAGCACAATTTTCCAAAAAAAGAGGCCCAGAATTTGAATTTCTGGTTCTCTGTGGGACGCCAGAAAATATTTTTCTTGAAGATTGAGGGTCGTCCTGTAAATTTTGGGGTTCAAATTCTGATATCCTGTAATTTGAGGGACTATCCTGCAATATACTAAAGAGAGTTTTAAAGGGATTAGGATTAGGGATTTCAGCCCAAACCCCTCCGTTACCTCTTCCGCCGCTTTCTACAAGGTGGCCCGAAACCCTACCTGCAAAGTTGGCTCCTCCGCCATTGCCAGCGTCGTTGCCCCCTCCGCCTCCTTCTCCGGCAACACTTTTGTCGGGGAAGGTGTCTTTCTTGTTCTCTGTCCCGCCACTCACTAGATTTGCTGCTCCTCTTCTCGGCTTCTCCTTCCACCAATCGGGGAAGCCAACTCGTAGAAAGCAAGTCTCCCAAGTGTGTTTCTGCTTCCCGCAATGTGAGCACCAAAGCTTGCTCTTGTCCGTCGTTCTGGAACTGTTTGCAGCGGTGGAGGAAGTGGCGGCGGCGTTCTTGGCTGGTGGTGGTCATTGGGAAGCTCCATTGCCTCCTCGGTTTCTCTGGGCACCATAGCCGAAGCCGATCTCCCCGGATGATGTATCGGCGCTGCCGACGGATGTTTCGGTAGGTGTAGGGGACGGTGGCATGATTTGTCGTCGAGCCGCCTCCCTCTTCACCACGCCGTAAGCCGCCTCTATTGACGGGAGATGATCTTCTTTAAGAATATCTCGCCGGATCCCTTCGTATTTCGGATCGAGTCCGGACAGAAACTTGAAAAGCCTCCTTGTATTGGTGTGTTGCCAAAAATCTTTAACACCCTTATCGCAACACGAGATCGGTTGTTTCTGGCATCTGTCGACATTAATCCACAAGCCATGAATTTTCCGATAATACGTTTCCAGATCCATATCCCCTTGTCTGATGTTGTTTGCCTTTTCCTCCAGGTCGTATATGAGATAGGGGTCATCCTTGCTCTCGTACGTGATTGCGAGGTTGTCCCAGATTTCCTTTGCCGAATGGTGAAGTGCGAAGTCGGCGATAATATCGTTTTTGATATTATCGACGATCCACGAGAAAATGACTAAATCTGTTTCCTCCCACTCTCGATATCCCTTGTCTCCTTCGTTCAGTGGCTCGTCTCGAATATGTGAGATCGCTCCTCTGCTCCCAATTGCAATCCGCATGAGCCTAGACCATAATGGATAATTTTTTCCATTAAGCTTGAACGCAACATTAACGTTCTTGCTGGTTTTAAGCTTAGTTGATTTTTTCTCCGTATCTAACATTTTCTTTTTCTTTGGTTCAGGTTTGATGAAGAGAGTACTCAGATCTTGGCTTTTTGGTTGGGAAAGGTATCAAGGCAATGATGAAAATTTTCCGAGCCTAAACCTTGGCTCTGATGCCATGTAGAATCGTTTAGGATAGAAAAATTAGGGAGAAATAGGAGAAGGTTTTTCATTGATGATAATTTTCCAATACATTGATCCTTTACATATACTGCAAATTCTATTCTAAATAGAGTAGTAGATCAATCATGATATTCTAAGTTAGGAAGTTTCTAATTAGTGTTGATTTCTTTCCATTTCTGGCCAACAATCAATATATATTTATAGAATTATGATGCCAATTTTTTTTTTTTTTAAAAATGAAATCTGTAAATAAGTGTCATAAATTACTGTGACTAAAAGAATTAATAACTTCTGCCAAAAAAAATAAGGAAAATGGTGACTTTATAGCCCCAACTTTCATCACTTGGTTACTTTATGGCCTTAATTTTGATATTGGTTACGTTATCTCTTGATTACTTTATGGTCTTAACTTCTCAAAATAACAAATATAGCTCAATTTGTATTTATTGGTTGCTTTATAGTCCAAACTTCTCAAAATAACAAATATAGTTTAAACTTTACTCTGATTCTTTACTAATAGCACATGAATGAAAAAATGCATATTAAGAAAAATGAGAAGGATTATCTAAGCTGACGTGGTATTTCGTTAAAAAAAAAACATTTGTATAAAAACATTTACACTGTGTGTGGTTGACGTCACCAAGCCCACTAGGTCACCGCCATTATTCATCCACCACCAACTAATATATTCATGGCCAAAAAAAAAAAATCAAATAATTAAATTTAAATTGAAAAAATCTCTTTAAAATTTGATGTCTGAAACAATAAGTCAGCGGTCAGCGCTATATACCAGTGTTTATTGAGAAAAAAGCAGGGTGCATGTGGTGGAAACGTGCAATCTGCTTCTGAATTCTGATGTGGAAACTATATATGAATTTTTAATAATAGCGCTGCATCCTTGTTTTCTGCATCTTGTTTTCTGCACACCACAAGTGTTTGATAAAATGTCCAAGTAAGAAAAATTAGACTATGGTAGATTTGATAACAAATTAATAGTTTAGGATTTAATTAATTATTTTAAATAATTCAGAGTATTTTTGATAAAACATGAATAGTTTGAGGTTTTTCTAGTAATTAACCCATTTTAATTAACAATCTAACCCAGAACTTTTATATTCTCCTACTTATGTGTAAAATGAAAGCCATCTTCGATTCATCAGAATCTTGGCCTGTTCCTCTTTGTGCAGTTAACTTTTAGTCTACTTTCAAATCCGCTCACAAACTTCTTTTTCGGTCGAAATATATCATAAACATGTCTTCGATTCAAAGGTCGAACAAGAGTGGTAGCAGATCTAAGAGGAGAAATCGCAATAAGGTATTTTTCCTTCTCATTAATTAGATTTGAATAATATCTAATCATGTTCACACGATTAAGATGTTTTTATATCTAAAAGTTGGAATTTTCTTCGGCAAATCTAATTTCAGCGCAAAGTTGTTTCAGTTTAGTTGTTCTTTTGGAATATGAAAGAGAATACATAACCTGAAAACAGCATGCGAAAAGTGCAAGTTCACAATTTACCATACTATGCATTCATTAAATTTTGCTCTCTAAATTTAAGAAAAACCGATAAATTTTTATGTTTAAGATGTTTGTGTTTATAGAATAGAAAAACTTCAAAGTAACTTGATATATATTTTCAATTATGAGGTAACATCCACTTATATTTTTCTTCTTAATTACTTGGATTGTTTTTGTTTTTTGTTTTTTTCCTTTTTTATGTTTGTTTAGTAGGGGTGAGTATTCGGTATTTTGGCATGGTTTGGTTTTGATAAAAAATCGAACCAAACCGAATTAAGTAAAATTTTGAAATTACATTCGAACCAAACCAAATGTATTTTGAAAACCGAACCGAATAAACCAAATTAATCATTCAATTATTTTGGTTTATTCGGTTATCCGAATTTCTCCAATTCGTTAAATCAAAAGTCTAATATTATATGAAATCATAATCTCAAAATGTAGAATACATAACAATAGTAAAATTATGAAATATATGTACGATAAATGAATCATCATTAAAAGAAATTCAAATAAAATCCCACGGGAATCATAATGCCTGATCGCAATACAAGAGTTGGGCAAGAAATGAGAGGACGGCGATTGTATAGAGTGAGAGAGAAGCGGGAAGCACCATATGATGATGATATTATATAGGGTTCGGGTTAGCATAGTTTAAAAAAATTATAATAGGTAAAATTTTAAATAATATTATATTCTCAATACAAGACGCTTCCCCTCCAACTAAGAGGTCGGGGGTTTGAGTCACCTTGGGTGCGTGTGTGGGTGTGTGAGTGTTGTGTTTGCTTAATATATATATATATATATATATATATATATATATACATATTTTGGTTTTGTTTGGTTTTTAAAAATTAAAACCGATCCAAACCGAAAAACCAAACAAAAATTTAGTTTTGACCAAAATAACCAAATAAACCAAATTACCCGAACCAAATTAAATATTTTGGTTTGATTCGCTTTAGTTCTCGATTTTTGGATATATTTGCTCACCCCTATTGTTTAGGTTGAATTTGTTTGACACTCAAAACATCTCTTTCAAGCATCTCATCAGACACTTTCTGGGCATGAACTCAAAAATATGGGTAGGAGTTTAATGTAATTCGATGATGTATCAATAAATTAAAGTATAAAAGTGTAATAATTATAGGTCCATCTAATATTTTTAATTGTATTAAAGTGTTAAAGTATTAAAAAGTTGAGTGATAAATTGTTAAACTGTTAAAGTGTTAAAAAGTAGAATACTACAACACTCGTACTATACTATAACAAAACTAAATTCCAAAAATTTAATTTAAACTGTTAAAATGTTGTTGGCTGCAGAAAACCGAGCAAGGAGGTCAAGAAATAAGGATGGAAAGAGTGCAGCAAAATCGGGTAGACGAAGGAGTTTTTGTCTTCAAAGGTTGTTGTTTTAACCTCATTTCTATTCAATCTTTAACCCATCCATAGAAGATCTTCGATCTGATTTTGAGCATGAATCTACAATTCGATAGTAATTCCATCCATCATCATCAATTTTATTCTACTTCAAATTTCATTCAGGTAAATATTAATTATATTCATTCAGATAAATTCGGCCGCAGTCTTCCAAGAATTATAATATCTAATTTAAATATAATTATTCCAATACAATACAAAATGACATTGTTATCCGTAAATTTAATATAGAAAATGGGTATATAAATTGCTTGATAATCATATCAAATTATGAAAGACAATTTAGTTATTTAAAATATGAATATCAAGGGGTGTTGGGGAAATGAACAAAAATACTGTATATGTGTCGATTTTGAGACACATTGTCGTCTCTTAATAAAGATTGTACTGATTTTTTTTTTCTTTTAAATTTAGTCGTAAATTTTATTTTTTGGCTTCGCCAGCAAGCAAAGACAAGATTACAAGAACCATGATGGGGGTTGAGGCACTCATCTTATCGATTATACAGAAGTTGGACGATCGGAAAGCCAAGTGGCCGATCACCTTCCAACATGCCAAGGAAAGTCGGCGGA
Organism: Mentha longifolia; assembly: GCA_001642375.2. Classification (NCBI taxonomy): domain Eukaryota; kingdom Viridiplantae; phylum Streptophyta; class Magnoliopsida; order Lamiales; family Lamiaceae; genus Mentha; species Mentha longifolia. The sequence continues at coordinate 32,089,978 of CM038118.1, read as the reverse complement.
CCGAGTTGCCGATCAGCTTCGGGACCACCAGAGGCGTTCGGGCTCGTGATTTTCCGGTCACCTTGGAACACATAGGCGCTGAGATGGAAGCGGCAATAGATGACCTGAGAATAATTCTGGATTTCTTGAGAGAAAACAAATTAGAAGAGGAGAGGAGGCCATATTATCTGATAGGTGACCTAGTCGAGATGGTTGACGATGCCCTCCAACTCAACGAGCACCAGAACCGGTACACGTAGAGTTCTACGAGGGGATCTCGTCGGTCCAAATCTGGGCCAGAGAGGTGAAGAGGCGCATGCTTCAACCGCTTGGAGCCAATGATGTCGGAGAGGGAGAGGGAGACGACGATGAAGATTATGTGGTGGGGTTGGAGGAAAACGTGAAGATGCTGCTTCACTCAACTTTTAAGGAGGGAAAGTGCCTTTCGCTTGAGTTCATCACAGGCATGCTTGGTATTGGAAAGACAACTCTTGCTAGGCAATTTTACGACCGTGAAGACGTAGTTGATTGGTTCAAGCCTCGCGCTTGGGTGCGAGTTTCTACTGAGTTAACTCATAAGGAAATACTTATGAAACTGATACAACAGGTGGTGGACAGTGACGAATTCCAAAGAGATTCGTTATCGGAGAAAACGGAAAATGCAGACAACGCGACTCTGCAACTTATGCTTCACCAACGCCTGATAGGGAAGAGATATTTCATAGTTCTCGACGACTGGCCCAAAGAAATGCGCTTCCAATCTATCTTGAAAGCTCTTCCACATGAAGGTATGATACGACCTTGAGCTAAGGATAGTATCGGGATAGGGTATTCTTCGAGCGAATACGAGCTCCTAATCACATTTCGAGCAAGTGAGGCTCCTACGAAAGTACAATTTCATTCAACTTTTTTGTTAATCCCTTACAAGAGTAATAAGGCTATATATATATACTAAACCTAACGGGCTAGACTAGATAATGGGCCGATAAACATCGGAATACCCATTTACAACGATTAATTATTAACCCAATAACTAACTAGAATTATGATAACTAATATGTATCATTCCCGACTCCTTCAAAACCACCTTGTCCTCAAGGTGGAGCAAGTTAAGCTCGAGCTCGGAATGACACCGCAAGTTCACCTCGGAGTTCATACAACTTCCCAATTTTCTCAAATTGGCGCTGCACAAAACAACACTGACTTGCCTTCAGACATTGATTTGTCACTGCCTCATTCTCATTCACATTTTCCGATTCGTTCTCAGAAACTCCAAATATCAGCACAGTTAGACTTCCACCCAAAATAAGAGCAGCTCCCACAGCAACCACATGATCTTGCAGCTGCCTCATAGCTTCCCTCTAGATTAAACTTGCGGCTAATGGCTGTACGGATGGGATAGGAGAACCACGGAGCAGGGCAATTCCACCCTAAGAAGGTAATTCCCAAGAAGTAAAGACCAGTGTAAGGCAAGCAGTGATTAGCAAAAGTACCCGGAGCCGATCCAAGTCTCTCTACATTGCTTCCATAAAGCACACAAGGAGCCAAACTACCCAATAGGCAAACTTCAAAATCGCTACTGCAGAAATCATCGTTCCTCCCAAGAACAGAGAAGAAACCAGAATTCCACTGGAACCTTTCCATCATGGACGCCGCCACCGATAACCCGTCGGCCGTCCATCCCATCGGAATCGCCGCAGGGGCCGGAGCTCCAGTACTCTTGCCGACAAGGGCGGCGGATTTCTTCTCATCTTTCATCCCCAATTCTTCTTTGCCGCCTTCTTGATTCGGCAAGAGAGGATTCGATTCTTCAGAATTCGCCATTTCACAAAGATTTGCTTCAAGTGGTGGGGGCTCGCCGCAGAGCCACACCCGTTGGCCGGCAGAGAGAAATGGTGGTGAAAACTTGAGTTCGGCAACCGAGGGAGCTGTCTGGAGCCGTAAAGGAGATGTGGGGGTTGTGGGTAGAGGCAGCGCTTCTGGTGGTGCTGCCTTTGTGGGTTGAGGCGGAATTGTCGGCGTAACGGGATCGGGAGCATTCGGCTTGGATCTGGCGTTGCTGGCCCCGCCGTTTGCTTTCTGCTTCTCTGCCACCGGTTTGGACGCAAGTGGTTTCGAGGTTGGTTCATCAGGCTCAGAATCGGTTTCAGATCTGGAGTCTTCTTCCCCGGAGGAAGAATATTGCTCCTTTGGCTGCGGCGACGGAGCTTGATTGGGTTTGGCCAGCATCTGCGTCTGTACGGTTTCGGAATCGGATTCTTGCGAGGCAAAATCATCAGAAGTAGCTTCATCTTCCTCACTCGATTCGGGTGGAATTGTCGGTGGGGTTGTTTGCGGCAGCGGCGGCTGGAACATTGAAGGTGGCGGTGGGTATGTGACGTGAACAGAGAGAAGTGAATCAGGGTTGAATGGATGCTCAGATCTGGGTGGGGCCGGTGGCAAGGTTGATTGGCCATTGATGCTCAGACCTTCTGGAAGAGGGGACATCGACGGCGATGGTGATGTGTGTAGAGGAAAACCATAAGAGGGATGGTGAAGCTTTACCGTTAATTGATCGATAGAGGCTGAGATTGATCTTCGAAACTCTTCAAGAGCTGCAAGAATCTCAGATTTTGACATTTTTTTTTTTTTTAATCAGATCTTCAAAGATCTCTCAATGAAAGCACCAGTTGATACGACCTTGAGCTAAGGATAGTATCGGGATAGGGTATTCTTCGAGCGAATACGAGCTCCTAATCACATTTCGAGCAAGTGAGGCTCCTACGAAAGAACAATTTCATTCAACTTTTTTGTTAATCCCTTACAAGAGTAATAAGGCTATATATATATACTAAACCTAACGGGCTAGACTAGATAATGGGCCGATAAACATCGGAATACCCATTTACAACGATTAATTATTAACCCAATAACTAACTAGAATTATGATAACTAATATGTATCAAGGTATGTCTTCGTTTTAGGTTTTCTACTCATCTTTTCAATTGCCGCTAGCTAATTTTGAAGATAGTTTTTTCTTGAGGAATTGCAATCAATTAGACCAATTTTAACTATAACTAGCATATGAAACGTGCGTTGCATGTTGAAACTATTTTGTTTTCTATAATTTTATTCAAAATACATAAAAAAATTATAATAACCTACTCAATATAAAAAAGGGTAATTATTGGATATGATTAAGTGATGTTTAACTGTCCATCCTTATGCACCTATGTAGCCTATGAAGATCCTAGATTTAAAATTAGCCTAACATGCAATTGACAAAACATAAGTATAGTTCCTTGAATATTAAAGAATTCCAAACTTGAATCTATTATATACTAAAAAAAATATAATAGCAACAAAAAAAAAATGGAAAATTAAGTAGCAATCTCAAGATAATTCAGCTAAAATATAGCGTGTTCTTAAAATATCACATCTAAGACACCATAAACACTCAAACTTAACTAATAAATTGATAAATTACCTTTCCCATTTTCCCACATAGATATAGGGGATGGAGCAAGTATGAAATAGTTGATGTAAAAATATTCTCATTTGTAAACTTTATGTACAACTAATTCTGTAAGCGGCAACACATTAATTGAAAAGTCCACCATTAATCAAGACTCCAGAAAGATCAATTTTTACAATATACAACAAAAATCTCCAATCGTCCACTTTTCTCAAAAAAAGTTATAAAACCTTCCCCTTGATTATGCAGGCAGGAGGATCCAATCTTTCTCTTTGTAGGTACAATCTCAACCTACGTGGGTCGAAAGATTCATCTTTCTGATCTACGTAGCAAATATAACAATGAGAACAATGTTTTCAGATCAAAGAACAATGTTTCCAGATCTTAATTAGATACCTCCTATGTCAAGGATTGATGCAGAACAATTTTCCTCTACAAAGCTTAACAATAAGCTCTTGCCCAAAACTCGGTCTCATTACTGTGTAATTTACAAAATCTCAAGTACCTAAAATATCAAGGATTTAAAAATTGTACAGTTTATGAATTGAGCCTACTAACAGTAAACAAAAACAATTTTTTTTGACCTTGGAATGACTATTTAAATGACTACACATACAACATCAAATATAGAAAAGTAAAAGAATCATCTACACATACAACGTCAAATGTATAACACTACGGGCTCCACTATTGATCCTCCATGAATGTTGGACATGCTTCAATTCTTCGTCTGAATAGGAACAGAATAAGGAGTTCCGGAACCTTATTTGCTCGTTATAGAGCACTTGGACTATTGATTGGATTGGAAGGCGAGAAAAAGAAAACTAAAATGAACAACATCTTTCATGATTCCTACACATGTTTATGAGTAATCTTGCACTCCCTCCGTCTCATCGAAATTCACCATATTTCTTGAATATATGTAAGAAATAAGATAAAGAAACATGGCAAATCGGATAAGACGGAGGAACTACTATGTTTTTGCTTTGATGTAACTCTGAGCATATAGTATTCTAATTAAGAATCTTTAATTATTTTAGCCTAGAGTCTTTATCTAATTTTAATATTTCATGGGAATTCACTTCCTAGACAAAATTAAAATAAAAATTTGCATCATGGAAGCTTTTCATCATATGTTCACCATTTATGTGCATTACACGAAATTGCAATAGAATATCTAATAGACAAAATTAATGTTGGAAAGAAAAAAGGAGAAAAGAAAAGAAAAGAAAGAAACCAGCCACTATACTTTGCAGTCTCCAATTGCCATTCTAGAAGCCTATGCAACACAAATCTGAATTTTTGGGTTAGTTTTATCTTTAGATTCACCGATATTCGTCCAACTCTCTTGCTCGAGTTATGGCCCCTAATGATACTTGACTTCACCTCACCAGGCAAGATTAGGGTAAATCTTTCTCATCCTCCTCTGTTTCTTGCCATGAAATGACCACTCAAATGCAATCAAGCGAAAGAGGAGAGAGATGCATAAACATACTATACATGCATATAAAATTATATGACCTTAAGGTTCACGAACATCTCAATAGCATCCTTGAGTAATTTGATTCCACTCTTTATGGCAAAGTCCAATGTGGTTAGGCAGATGTTTCGAATTCGGCTGAATTAAATCGACATAGATATTTATACTTCTTTAGACTCAAAATATATAGAGCAATAATTTTCAACCTGAAGTAATGAAAGGGGGACAATCATGGAAATAATCGATTGCTGGTTGAGTTTAAACAACATCATACTAAACGACCTCACAAATTGAACAGAAACTATAAATTAAGTTTGTGTGGATTACATACATAAAAAATTTGCAGTATCGGCGGCGGAATTTCATGAAGAAGTTATATCCTAAGAAGCACAGGAACGGGGACGGGAACGAAATATGAATACGATACGATACGAAAATACGTTAATTTTCTAAAAATGTAAATAAGAATACATCAAAAATACGTTTATACTTTTTAATAATATTTATATTTTTTAATAATAATAATAATAATAATAATAATAATAATAATAATGTGGAGATCATTAATAGACATATATGTTTCAAAAAGCCCAAGCCCAACATTAAATGCCCAACATTTTCCATAAATGGCCCAATTCCCAAACCCTACATTTTGAATAAAACTAATGGCGAGGGCTAAATTGGAGCAGCAAGTCACGAAATCAATCGGAAGTAGCAGTGTAGCCATATTTTACGGCGGCAGAAGCAATGGTGGATCGTCCTTTTACGGTCAATTTCAGCCCTAAATATTACAAATATAGCAAGAATAGTGCCATTTGAGCCATAATTCGATCTTGAACACTGTAGAGCCTATAGTAGGAATCGAATATAGGGTATTTTCGTAGTTTTCAATCACTTTGGGGTTCTATGTTGGCCAGTTGCCCGCCTTTGGAAATCGAGGCTGTTTGAATCCTACCTGGAAATTATTTGTTGCAATTTGAATCCATTTTTTTTCTTTTTAAATTGTAGCTTTGCTGGAACTATTTTGTTTCTGCAAACTCGGTTTCATATTTCTGACGTATGTTTACGTTTCTTTCACTTTTTTTTTTGTGCTAGGTTTTATACAGTAATATTATTTATTCTTCGATTATAGTTTATTTTGAGCTTTGGGAGTGTAGTTTGCTGCTTAAAGATTCGACTTCAGATCTTTTAAGGTTCTCATTACATTGTATCACAGGGACATTGTTAGTTTGAGTCTTTAGTTTTCTTGGATCGGTGGCTTCATGCTTTGCCTCATGTGCTACCATAGAAGATGTTAATTGAAACCATTTCCACCGATGTATTTTAGCTTTTCAAATTTCAAAACATTTCAAGTTAAGAGTATTTGAGAGATAGGTGTGTATGCATAGTGCATTTATGTGATTCTACAAGCAGTTCATCAACCTTGGAGTCGAAGAGGTTGGACTCCAAAAGCTGCAACATCAACATTCAAGTAAGCCCATGTTCTTTTTATCAACATATGCCCTTTCTTTCTGACCCATTTATGTTGATATTGCTGTCTGAATATGAAAAAGGAGTTTCAGATTTTTCAAGTGTTTTTTCATGGTTAGTAAAGAGTGGAATTAGAAATCTCGAGTTTCATAAAATAGGCTCTGCTCATTATATGCTGAAATTAATTTAGTGCCTTGTGATTAAAATCACTTATGTTCCATGTGATTTTGTAATCTTTTGTTTATCCAAAATTCTGGGATCTCGAAACAGAGCACAACTTATTTTAGAATGCAATAAGATTATGTGTGTGAGAACGTGCAATGACAGTCTTTATGCATACTCTGAATAAGAAGAAAGAAAGACTTAATTTGTGAGAAACCACCTCACCTTTTGCCGGTGGCAAGAGTTGAAAAAAATAAAAATAAGAGCCGTCTTTTTTAAATCAGTTCTATATCACTTCCTTTTTTCTTTTTTTTTTGTTTATACTCTAATAATGTTAATTATTTTGTATTCTTTTTTTGTTTCTATTTCAAGAACATTCCTCTGTCCGTGTTTCTCCAAATTCAACTGATGTTTCTACCCAAAGGATGTTATTGTGCACTGTCTCCAAAATTGATTTGATATCACTCCGGTACAAGTTTTGTTTTGTTCCACTTTTTATTTTTCGTTTTGGATAAATCACTTAAATTGTAGAATTCTTGTTGATTACATTGGTTGAATCAACTGATTTCTCAGGTAGTTAATTCGTCTACATACTTCAGTTATTATGTTGTGTCGTCTACTCTCAACTAAAGGTTGCTTACTGTCAAGCTTCCTTCCTAATATTTTCTTTCCCCTACTTTTCTGTCCATTTTTCAAATTCGTATCCCTGTCTTTGTTTAGGAGGTGAATAGCAGTAAGAGAATTTAACATGCCGGTGTGGTGGATGGTAATTTTATATTTTAATATTTATTCGTCTGAGTTGAATTGTCACATATGGCATTTGGCTTGCATTATTTATTTATTTATTTCAACATGTGATGTGAGAACTTTAAGAGACGCTTACTTTTAGCTTGCCTTCACTAATTACACTTATGTGTATTGTTTTTGGCTCTCAATGTTCAGCTGCTCGTTCCATTCGATCGAGGCATCTCATACATGCTTATTTATGTTGGTGGAATTGTAACTTTATTTCACTGCCAAGTTTGTTTTATTTACGAGTAAAATAGTGTCGTGATCTTAGTTCATTTATAATTTTATCTATACTTATATAAAAAGAGCCTTAAGCGCTTAATGTAGATTGCCTATTATACCCTCATTATAACTAATTTAAGAGTAATATAATAAATCATTAGAAAATAAAATTTCCTTGTATATCATTTTAGTTTAATTTAATGTACATACATGGCAAGTATATTTAGTGAGATCTATGGGGATCCCCACCCCCACGACATTAAATTTAATTTATTGAAAAAAAAAACGTAAATATAGTTTTTAGTTGTGATCTTTAAAAAAAATATTTTTCTTAACACTATCTTATTTTTTTCTTAATTTAGTTTTTAGTTTAATTAATTTTTCATCCTTAAATTATTCGAGTTATATGTATTGTGGTGTACAAATTTGAATTATGATTTTATATGATGAGTTATGAAATCTAGCTATTTAATCAAAGTTAGAGAAATTGTAATTAAAAAATTGATTACATATTTTTTAACATTATCTTATTTTTGCTTATTTTATTTTTTAGCTTAATTATTTTTTTTATTCTTAAATTATTTGAGTTATATGTATTATGGCTTACAAGTTTGAATCATGATTTTATATGATGAGTTGTGAAATCTATTTAATCAAACTTAGAGAAATCATAATTAAGAAATTGATTAACAAATTCTCTGTTCATTAAATTTGAGATAAAATAATAAAAGGAGAATTCTTTTTCGCCGAAATGTTTTATATCCAAATTGATTACTGAAATGTATTACTACCTCTATTTTGCCGAAAGAACATTTTTTTTTATTCATATGTGAGGTATAAAATAATAAATGAGGCTCTTTCGGCGAAATGAAGGGAGTATTAGCCATTAGGTTAAGTCACTAACTATTCTATATTTAAAAAACTAAAAGTTGATAAGATTACTAATTTTCCGGTGCTCTTATTATTTAAGAGTTATAATACTCCCTCTGTCACATAAGACTACGTACTAAGTTCCTTTTTGGACATATGGAAGAGTATCCACTTTCTATTTTTGAACATATAATCCATTATAAATCATTTTATCTTTACTCTCCATCATCTAACTAACATTTTATTAATACAGCGCTGCTAAGAGTTGTTCGTAGTCTTATAAGATGGAAGAAGTAAAATATATTACCCCCCGTCCTCCATTTACTGACCCTGTTGACTTTTTAGATAATTTTGAAGCTTTGTGATGATGGATTCAAAATCGAATTTTTGGAGTTTAGTTTTTTTTACAAGGTATTACGAGTGTTGTAGTATCGTGTAAAGAAAACTAATCTCAAAAAATTCAATTTAAAATTCATCATCACGAAGCTTCAATATCATCTAAAAAGTCAACATGGTCAGTAAATGGAGGACAAAGGTAGTATATGTATTTATATAAAATACGGATTATATAAAAATCATAAGTAAAATTTACATTATATAAATTTAGTTTAATTTAATATACTAACTCCGTCAATGATAAATTGATACATTTCTATTTTTCGTCCGTTACAAAAAATAGACACATTTCATTTTTAAAATAGACTACACATAAAAATATCATTTTTGGCCCACTTTTATTCACTTTAAGTGGGTCCAATTTAATTAAACATTCAAAATTAAAGTTCAATGTTATTGTTAGATATAATTCCAATTTAAAAATGTGAACTTTTAAATCTAGGAGATAATATATATATGATCCGTGTGGGTTACAGGCTTAGAGTGTGAAAGTTTTTGTGTAATCTATTAGTTAAAGTATAAATTTTGGAGCTATGTTAACTTAAAATTTATTTTTTCTTGTTAGCTTTAGACATACATATAATTTATTTTTAGTTATATTATTAAATATTTTATTACAAAAATATCGATAATAGTTGCAATACTAGAGAAAATTACATATCAACAATTAGTATATGAGATCATAGTTAAATTTCAATAAGTACTACGTATTTATCAAATATGCACAATAATACTAAATTTTATAATTTTTGAGGAAAAAATATCCCACTATATAGCTAATGAGTGTTGATAATATAAAGTATTAAAATAATTTTAAATAAATTATGAAGTGAACTTACTATTTTTTTCTTATTAAATTTCATTCTTTCATGTATTAAGTTTAAAGTGTTCGGAATAGACAAAAATGAATTATATGTCGCAAATTTCATTGGATGATTATGACGAATAATGTACAATTACATTATTATTTATTACATTACAAGATAATTATATACAGTAGCACATTCAATCTAAATTTGTAAACATACTCAAAGACATATTAATCTTTAATTTGGATCATAAACATATTGTAATTGTCTATTATTTAAAACACAATATATCTAAAAAAAATTGAGTAGCATAAGTATATAAATAAAAAGTTATAATAAAAATTTGTTTGTATACTATTATAGTTAAATTGCAAGAGAGATAGTAATATAAGGAAATACGGAGTACATATTATTATGTACTCGTAAATAATTAAGGTTGTGTCAGAAAAATAATAGGATAAATCAAGTATTTATTCAAATTATAATTCGTTAGTTGAATATTTGTGTATAATACAATCTACACTAAATTTCATATGATTTTATTAAATTAGTTGCAAATTTTATACTATGTAGCAGTATGCAAATGTAGTCAAGCCAAAATATGATCGATTTTATTCGATTTTCAATGGAACTCGCACTTATTCTTTCCAAACTCCTATTTGTTTTTTTTTTTTGTTCTTATATATATTGTCTATATTAGTAATAACAAGGTGATAATTCCACATAAAGAATGAGATCCCCAACATGTTTGAAATAGGCAAATCAAACTGAGTAAATTTTGTTGGATGATAGAACAAATAACCAAATACGGAGTATATAGTAGCATGTGCACTTTAATATACTAACATACTAAATGAAATCAATCATATTTTGTATCATAAGCTTGTAAATGGTCTATAGTACTTTAATTTAAGATATAATAGATCAATAAAAAGTATGTAGCATAAGAATATAAAAAAAATTTGGATCAAAATTGAAATCTAATAATTGTTTTGTGCATACATTATTCCCTTTTATTTACACTTATTAGAAATATTGAAAGATTATTAATACCAAACAAATTAAATATATTGACTATTCTTTATTTTCTTTAGGTAGTATAAAATTTTGGAAAATACTTTAAAAAAAAAAACAAAAAAAACATAAATCATCAATATTACCATAATGGTAGAATGAATCACAAAATTTCTAACATAAATGGGACGGAGGGAATATAAATAAGAGATTAAACGTGCAACGCACGTATACTTTGCTAGTTTTACAAAAGTGCCATATGTCAGACTTTCTTGCAATATATATGATCTTTGTGGCTTGATAGAAACTTGTTTGAGGTATTATTTTCAAGTAGTGAACCTTGTAATTGATGTGCAGCTTCTCTAATTTTTTTGTGCAAAGTGTTCAATCTCTTCCTACCTCCCATACTATCGTTGGTTCATTTTTGAAGACTTTCTTGTAAGAATATCATCTGTTTGCTTGCAACATCGTCTAAGATTTTATGCTCGGGAGAGGATTGAAGAGGTAGAGGAATTTTGGAGGAGATGTATAGTTTGCTTAAGAGAAATTACAACAATAGAAGTCATTTGTCATCTCTCTTCGCTAATATGCAATTCATACAATGAGAGATAGAGGTCTATGTGGATGGTTTTATTTACTAATGTGTGATATACCAGACCTCCTTTCAATTTCTAAGACATTCAACTTATTTCATATATACGAGTTTACTTAGTCAGCTCTAGCATACTTTATGTTTAAATTTGCACAATTTAATGTAACTTGGGGGTTGTGTTTCTGAAACAAATTCAAGGAACAGTTCAAGCCAATTCTGATTTTGTGGATGCTAATGTGATGTTGGCATGAAACAGTCTATCGATCTACTTCCCACACCTTGTAAACATTGTGTGGAGTTGTTATGCTTTCAAGTCATGTGTTTTTCAATGTTCTGATAAACCTCCCAAAAAATGGAAGGCCGAGGAGTTATGCTCACTTGTAGTCTTTATTTTTAATTTCTTTGGACCTTTTATGAATTTGCTATGTGCTTGCTCAATTGATGTTATCGGTTTTTATATTTGCTTCATCCACGTTACATATGCATTTTTCCTATTACTATACTTGGAGTGGTTTGTGTTTATCTTGCGGGATGTGTATGTCACGACCGCACTTTGCTAATCGATAGCTAAGCTCAGTGATTCGTGACAATGATGGAAATTAACGAATAATTTACAAAAGATGGGAAATTCGGGAATTGATATGGACATATTATAGAGTAAACACTGATAGGTGGACATAATAGATGGAATAAGTATGACGCCACTTGTCATGATTCTGACTTGATTTACAACCATATCGAAGGATTCAGAAATATCAGAGTGTACGCAGCGGAAATGTGTTTTAAGAATACATGTATGAAGACATGTATTACCAAGAGAAATCTTCAACTAATACTACTTGCTAACTTTGACAAAAGCATCGCCGATCACTCTCCCTTCATCATGCTCAACCTGCACATTGGAAATAATGTACAGAGCGTGAGTACAAAGTACTCAGTGGACACATGCCCAAAACATTTTTATTGCCAAGCCATTCATAGTGAAGCATAGGGTTTTTCTTGAAAGACCTATGTTCACGAAAAACTGAGTTATCTTAAAAGCGACTGCAGTCTAGGTTCTATAGTATTCTACCATATCTGAGTTTGTTGTGCCCGAGGAGGTGGCCACCTCACTCGGTCACGTGATCGGTCACTATCTGGAATGACACGATCGATGTGTACACTAGTCCAAGAATGATAGCTGATCATTCAAGGACCCGAATTCGATTCATGAATTGGCATTACGCCATTTAACAGATAGGCATCATACAAAAACTGAAAACATTTATGGCATGACAATGCTATTTAAAAGAGCTACTGATCTAATAAAACATGCTTTGTTTTATAGAAAGCCCACCTCGTTGTTTTCTCTACTGCGATGAGACTTGATCTCTGCTCCTGCTACTGTTCCTCCTTTGCGTACCCTTCGATTAAAAATCGAGGTAAGATTCGTATTCTAACGAATAAAATCTTATTTAAGATTTTAGTTCTAATTCTGATCGGAGGTTATTCTAAATCCAGTAACGTGGTTACTATTATCTAAGATCGAGTTATAGATCCCGTTATGTGAACGGTTCATAAGATTTTTATTAATAAATCAATCTTTGATTTATTGTTAATCTAGATTAATTTTAACTGCATAATTGATTAGCTTAATCAATTACGATTAATTATTAAATCCTGATTAATTAACTTATTACTATAAGTTAATAAGTCCTTTAAGATTTCTAAATCTTACTCTCTTAATAATTCATTCTCTGGTTTATCGTTAAACTGGGATGATTACTGCTTGTAATTGTGTAATTGATTAGCTAAATCAATTACTCTAAATCATAAATTCTTGGTTATTTAACTTATCTAAAGTTAATTATTAAGATCGTGAAATAATTTCTTATGAATTATCGAAAAATAATCGAGAGTGGAAAACGATTTATTGATATCTCGATCTATAATTTATCGGGAATTGGGCTCGTGAATTATTAATTTGGTCGTGGTCTATGCACCGCAAGATCGGGTCCAACTGGCGGCCTAGCTGAGAATTAATCTCGGCCCACTTCTCAGCCCAGCTTGTTAGTGGCCCAAGCCCAGCCCGTCTTACTAGAACCCGACCCGAATTAAGAGGAAAGGGACCTAACACCCCTTCTTCCTCATTTACAATCGAGAGGCTCTCTCTCTCTCTCTCTCTCTCTGGACTTGTGATATTTCCCTGTTCTGATTCTCGTTCACCATCTCCGGCTATCTTCCCCGGCGGTGGATTCGAGCGGCCACTCAATCAATGAGTCGTCGTCGCCCTAATCTTCTCCTTGTCCGACTGTAAACCCCCTCCCCCCACGTTTCTGTGGTGGTCACCCAAATCGGGAACCCTAGTTCGAGAATTGGGGAAAATCGGCCTCTTCCGATTTCCGACAAGGGACGTTGTTCCTGACTTCTGGATGGTGCTCCGGTTGGGGTGGTGAGATGGCGCCGCATCGGGGTACCGTGGGGTCTCGAATTAGTCCGGCGAGCTCAGCCCTCACCCCGACTGGCTGCAACTCCCGCGGACACTCCGGCATCCTCTGTTGATTCGTACATCAAAACCCTAGTTCTTTCGAACTAGGGGACATCATCCCTCTTGTTCTCGTTTCTTAATTCCGGCGACGGCGAGGTCGCCTACACTGGCAATGGCCTCTGCCGTTGCTGCTTCCCTTCTCTTCCTCTCTCGACTTTGATTCGAGTTATTTGTTGGGGTTCGATTATTTATCTTAACAAAATTTTATTCAGTTAATGCTGAATCTCTCTCCTTTCCTTTCGTTTCAGGATTTCCAGCGACGAAGATGGGAATGCTGCTACCGCTGCCTGCTCCGCCGTGGGCTGCCGTTGTCTTCCGTCATTCAGCTGTCTCGCCGTCGAGGCCTCGAGCCTCGACGGAGGTTCGGTTTCGATCCCCTTACCCTCTCGTTTTATTTCGTGTTTTCAGAATTAAGAAAGTGTGTGTGCTTGTTTCTTGAATTATGTTAATGGTTTGTTCAAGTGTTGGTGATTATCTATCATACTTGGTGTGCTTGACTAGTAGGAGGTGTAACATGCTTGTTCATAGGTTGAAAATTACTAAATCATGCTTTCTCTCTTAAGAGTTGGGATTTGAGGTTGTTACCTTGAAACGGAAGTGGGCTAGTTGTGTGGTGTAGTAGCTTGATGGCTGATTTTTGAGATAAAACTCTTCCTCTCCTTCCTTTCCTTGTTGTTGCAGCTCTTCCCTTCCTCACTTTCACTCTCTTGGTAGTTTTCTCTCTTTCTCTCTATCACAGTATTTTGAAGAAGTGTGGCTGAATTGGGGAGAGGGATATGTATATAGGGGCAGCCTGTACCCCTTTGATCTAGTGTGGTAAGTTGACTAAGGGGTTTGAGGTGTAGTACATCGAGTAGTCCATTCTTGTGTTCCTTTTGTTCTTGCTTGATGCTGTATGCAGATTTTTATTTGTTGTAAATGTTCAGACTTTGGTTCCCTTTCCTTTTTGTCTCATTTGGCAGATTTTCTGCAGCTTATAGTTTGTCATCTAGCATCTGGTCTCTTCTCATTTTCTCTATTGCAGGTTGTTACTGGGGTGACGCTAAGTTTCTGCAGTTGAAGCTGAATTGTTGAAAGGAGCTGCTTCTTTTACTCTATTAGACTAGAGGAGACTTTTGTTTTGTTTTATTACTTGTTTAATAAGCTGTAATTGAGATTTGCTAGGATTTGAATTCAGTAAAATCCTGAATTTCTGATTCGATTCTTGTTCCCTTCTGTAGAGAATCTTGATTCTCTAATTCTTGAGTTTTATTGTTAATTAATATAATTATTTTATTCTCCTTTTGGCTTGATAAATACCTCCAAGTTATTTCTCTCTACTGGGGTGTGGAGGTAATTGAATGGTTGTAGTGATGCTTCTCTTTAGTAGAAGAATTAGGAAGCAAGCTAATTCTTTTTAATTGGTTTCAATTACTGTCTCCTACTTGGACTAGATCCAAGTTACTAATAGTTGGGTTTCGGCATGTAATGTATTAATGGCTTGGCCCAATCTAATTCGTCAATTGGGCCTTGGCCCAATTATCTAAAATCGAGAAGTCGAAGACTATCTCTTACTCGAGCAAATTCTAATTCGATCAATATTTAGCTACTAAAGAGGTCACCACCAATCAACCACTTATTTAATCGAGTGCTCAATCGATTATTCATCGAAAATACAATTTTAGAAGTCGAGTAGCTACTCGATTCTATTATTGCTCTCTAAGCAATTGTTCTGGTAGTCTCAAATACTAGAAATTGAGAATATATTTCCACTATTGAGATTAACTAACTAAATTAGTTAAGTGAAAATACGGGGCATTACATCCTCCCCCCCTAAAAAAAAATTTCGTCCCGAAATTTACGTAGCTTAGTTAAATAATTCCGGGTACTTCTCTTTCATCTTATCCTCAAGCTCCCACGTGGCTTCTTTCTAACCATGGTGCTTCCACAAAACCTTCACCGAAGTGATGGATTTATTTCTGAGCTACTGTACCTTTCGGTCTAAGATTGCTTATGGTCTATTCTCATCACTCAAATCTGGATTAAGTTCTACTTAGTCTTGATGGATTACGTGCTTTGGGTCGTGCACGTATTTCCGAAGTTGTGAGACATGAAAAATGTTGTGCACGTTTCCGAGGTTTGGCGGCAACGCCAGCCTATAGGCTACTGGTCCTATGCTTTCTAAAATTTCATAAGGTTCGCTAAAATGGGGTCTCAGCTTTCCTTTGACTCCAAATCTTACTATCCCCTTGGAAGGAGATACTTTCACAAACACTTTGTCTCCTACTTCAAACTGAATCTCGGTTCGACAGTTGTCGGCATAAGATTTATGTCTATCCTGAGCTTCCTTAATTCTATCTCTGATCTGGCGCACGATCTCGATCATGTCGCTAATCGCATCAGGGTCTAACATCTTTCTCTCACCGACTTCATCCTAATAAAGTGGTGATCTACACTTCCTTCCATACAGCGCTTCATACGGTGCCATATCTATGGTCGTCTGTTAGCTATTGTTGTAGGCAAACTCGATCAGTGGTAACACTGGCTCCCAATGACCACCTCGATCAAGTACTACCGTTCTCAGCATGTCTTCTAAGGTCTGTATGGTCCTCTCTGACTACCCATCGATCTGAGTGTGAAAGGAAGTGCTAAAATTCAGTTTAGTTCTCAGTTCCTTTTACAAATTCATCCAAAATCTATAGGCAAATTTTGAATCTCGGTCTGACGTGATTGAGATTAGTATTGTGTGAAGACGTATTATCTCACGATCATACAACCGAGCTAATTTCTCTGATCCGTGAGTTATTAGGATCGGAAGAAAGTGTATGCTTTTTGTAAGTCGATCTACGATCACCTAGGTGGCTGTATTTCCTCTTCTTCACTTTGGTAGTCCTATTACAAAATCCATGGCGATATGCTCCCATTTCCATTGCGGAATTTTCCGGGGTTGCAATTTGCCATAAGGTAATCTGTGCAGAGCCTTCATCTGCTGACAGGCTAGGCATCTTCTAAAGAATGAAGCTACATATCTCTCTTCATTCTATCCAATCACAATTTATTTTCAGGTCTTGGTATATCTTCTTGCTACTATGGTGGACGGTATATGACGCATCATGAGCTTCACTTAAAATCTCATCCATAGCTCCTTACTGGGTGGAATGCAAAGTCTTCCTTCGACACTACTTGCATTGTCCATCTTCTTAAGTGTCTCGTACTCGATTTCTCAAGTTAGATGCTACGGTTAGGGTGGCGATGATCCCTTAATTAGGAGATGGATTATAGAGAAAACTGTTAGTTCTCTTGAGTCTAAGATTAATGGCTTCGGTTTCTAATTCATCTAGATGGCCTGGTTAGATAGATTTGCTAATGGGCCATAATCTGTATACTCATTAATGATAAACACTAATTGTTTGCTTAGCTGGATAGTCCATTCGTATACTTGATCGTTTGTGCAGTTCTTATCTAAGAACCATAGTAATCAAATTGCTATTTGATTCTTTCTATAAAGTACCACCAGAAAATCATCTTCTTGAAGAAATCTTACATTGGTTACACTTCTACTCAACTTGCCAGAACTACTAGATACCTACTTGATCATGGGGCCCTAATACTAAATTATATCTGGATACTCACGTAAGAAGCAATTTGCTAATTGTTTCCACCCAAATGAGGATTCAGGAATCCTCTCTTTTAGATTCCATCCCAAACGGAATAAGAATGTAACTAATATTCTTTCTGGCGAAGTTTTCATATCAGTGTAACTTAATTACTGGAAGGGTGGTCTCAAATATAACACAACTTCTAAGTTTAGTTCTCGAAACTCTGGGAGGAGTGTTTCTTAGTTTGCCAAGAGAAATGATGATTTCAACTGAGTTGTACGATGAAAGCACCTGCCAATATGTTGGCTTTGCCCGGGTGCTAGTTGATTCCACGTTCACAATCTTTCATAGTCATAGTCTCTCTGCTCGAAGAAGTATTTGGGCTTTTGTGATTTGTGAAAACCTTACACCGAGCTCAATACAGGTGGTGTCTCCAGATTTTTAGGGCATGCACAATTGCCGCTAATTCTAGGTCATGTGTTGGGTAATTAAGCTCGCAGAGTCTGAGCTGTCGTGAGGCCATTCTTGCATTAGATCACGTTCTAGTCCGTTCTTGAAGGCACCTGTGTAAACTACATACTCTTTGTCTAGATCTGGAACTGCCAGAATTAGGGTGTTTGTCAATTTTTATTTTAACTGATGAAAGTTTGACTCGTAATTACGGAGTCCATATATTTCTGGATTCTTTTTCTCAAGAATCGCGTTATTGACCTTGCTACCTTGGAGGATCCTTCCAGGATATTCTGATAATAACTAGCTAATCCTCAGAAGCTTCGAATTTCATTTGGTATCGATTGTGAATTTCTAGTTGTGAACCGCTTCTACTTTTGTAGGTTTACTTTAATCCCTTTTATCTGACACAAAATGTCCCAAAATGCTACTTTCTTCAGCCAAAATTTTCACTTGTTGAATTTGACCGTATAGTTTTTTTTTTCTTAGAGTCTCTAGCACTGCTCTCAAATGCTCATTGTGTTCCTATTTGTTCTTCGAGTAAATCAGAACATTATCTATGAAAGTTAGGACAAATTTCTCTAAGTCGGGACGCAGCACATGGTCCATGAGACCCATGAACACTGCTAGTGCATTGGTCAAACTGAACGGCATGACTACGAATTCGTAGTGGCCATATTTGGTTCAAAATGCCATCTTAGGCATATCATCTGGTCGGATCTTCACTTGATGATAACCCGATCTTAGATCAATTTATCTTTGAAAATGCACTAGTTCCCTTGAGTTGGTCAAATAGATCATCAATTCTAGGAAATAGATACTTATTCTTGAGGGTTAACTTGTTCAGTCCTTGATAGTCTATACATGTCCTAATGGAGCCGTTCTGCTTTTTCACAAACATTACAGGCATTCCCCATGGTGATACGCTAGGCCCGATAAAGCTCCAGTCCGGAAAATCTTGGAGTTGCATTCGGTATGGTATCTTGAATATAGGGTTTATCTAGGCTCTAAATCAGTGGTACGTCGTTGTAGGATGTTCGGAAACAACTCAGATAATTCTCATATGATTTCCATGGCTCCCGTCTTCCGCTTTAGCTTTCGACTCTTGGTTTAGGTGAACAAGGTAGATTGGGTAACCTCTCCTTATCATGGTTATTGCTTTTATTGCAGATATGATGAGTTTTCACCAACCTATAGTGTTTTCGTGGCAAGTCGTATGCTCTTTAATTGGCATTCTACAGGGAATTCTGTCTTTTCTTTCAGAGGATGGTGGCGTAGTTTTCAACTAGCCAGTCCATTCTTAGGATTCTATGCATCTTCTTCATGGGTATGTTGCGGAGATGGTTATTTAGAAATTAATGTGAACATATGTTCAATTCAAGATTCCCCACCTGTGAGGTGATTCTCATATTCGTCTCTATTTGTTCCGTTCCTAATCTTAAGTTATCTACGCATGCTTTTGCTATAATGGAAGTGAAGTACTATTTATCAAACATGATTATTGCAGGTGTATCGAGGGGTTAGCACATACCTACCAAGTTTTCTTGGCCATTAGCGAATTTCTCATGCCTCATTGCATAGGCCTTCGCCTTCTGTCGTCGCTCGTGCTCAAAGCATTCTTGACTTTGAGGTGGGAGTCGGGGTGGTGGTGTGGAAAACTATCGTGGTGTTTTGGGTTGTTCTCCACCAAGAAGAACAATTGAACTGGGAGACTCTAGGTGGCGGTCGTAGGATCTCTGATGCGCCATTATTTTCTACTTCCCTCATTTTCCTTGTGATCTTCTCTTTTACTGTCATACTATGATTATGTTTCACTTTCCCTTCTGTGGAGACTTAACTTAGGCATAATATTTTCTTTATTTGTACTTTTCTTGACACCTTGATCTGCTTAAGGTTCTCGACGATCTTGTAAATTAGTATATTATTCCTGTCCTTGATCAATGCCCTCTAGGGCTCATTATTGCGCACCGAGAAATTCTCGGTCTCTTTTCTTTAATATAGGGTGGCTACCCTCATCTCGTATTAGGTCTTACTTTATTTCTAAGTCTCGATATTTATCATACTTGTCGTATCTAAATGTTTCTTCTTCTTTGGTGGTTTAGGTGTTGGCATATGTCTTCATTTCTTAAGAACGCCTTACTATTATCACTTTACTTCTCTTATAGAGAATAAAATGAATTCTACTTTGGCTTGAATGGACATTCTTACAGATCCTTCTCCTTTGAAACAATGGATCTTAACTAGACTAAATCTTCTGATTTACCATATGTTATCGCATTTGCTCTGCCTACTGCTGTGGATTCTAATTTGCCGATCATCATCGGTTTTCTCACCTAAACTAGAAGCTTTCCTCGTATGGCATTCTGATACCACTACTTATGAGGAATTTCATAGGTGTTGTTTAGTTCATCTGCTTACTCGATCTAGTTAAATTCTCATTCTAATGCTACTGATTTATGAACTTTTCTATTTCATGAGTATTTCACCTTCAATTTCTTGAACTTAACAGTTTCTTACTGTTAATTGGTCTTGCACCACCAAATTTATTAGCTCCATTCTTTTACTTGCTACAAATATCTTTAAAACTGATCCCATCAGGATATGGGTCATAATACTTGTATCAAACTCTTCATTTGAGTTCCTAAGATCTTCGTAAGGGCTCTATAAGGTTATTTACAACTCCATATCAACGTAACTCTCTTGTTGATATGTCTTGATTATCTATGTATCCTTAGTCTATCTTCTTTTGGACACTAGGTCTTAACCCTTCTATTTTAGGTCTTAATTTCTTATTCATTCACTCTGTCCACAAACTTTTGGTATTCCCAGCAGCTTTATGCTTCTTGTCATACCATGAACTTCCAAATGGACTAATTTCTTCATTATCTTTGGTTTTTCAAAAGAAAGGTAATACGTTTGGAGTGAAATAATTTGACACTAGAAGAAGTTTCAACAGGGAGAACGTGTCAATTCTGGCATGACGTTCAATCAAGTGATTTTCCCAATAAATTATCAGACCAGGGTGGAAAGTATAGTTAGAGGGTAGAAATAAAATGACAAATGGTCGAAAGAGAGAGACCCTCTTGCTGATACCCATCCGAATTCTGGCCTGCGAATGATCCTACTAAGAATGAGATTATGTAGAGTGGCCAGTTCCACATAAGCACCTCCTCAGCATGAATCCGCCTATCGTACTTTGGTGGCTTAATCAAAGGGCAATGAAAATGAATTCTCATGGTTTGACAACTTTCGTTTCAGTTCAAGAACTTTCCCACTTGATATTCTCTAAAGAAAAGACTTTATTGGTTTCAAGGGGGTTTAAAAGGGTACATGTCACATCATGAGGCATTTGTACGCAAGTTTTCCTTTAAATTACTGTCTTTCTAATTTTGTTAATTCCAACAGTCACTAATTCTTAATGTAGGAGATTGATATTTTCTCTTATTTCTTATAAGAGACTAAACTGGTTATAGGTCATATCATCGTTGCTAACGATGCATAAGTGTGGGTAGTAATACTACCTTGTATGTAATCCCAACTGTATGTTTTCATCTTCTAATTTATTTCTTTTTTTTTAAAACACGTTTCGACAATCAACCACTATGGTTGGAAAGTCTAACGGAGTAGGATGCTAAATCATCCCGGATATGGCTTATCCATCTTAAAAGAAGAATTCTTCTTCAGATATCTATTTCTCATAAAAGTTGCAACTTAGGCTGCAACATTCTAATGATTTAGTTATTTACTCCAAGTGGCACTACGTCCTGACTCTCATTGCTATAATGTAGTCTGATCGTGAATATAACTCAACTTACTTTCTTTCTTATTTTATTCTCATAACTGCTAGCGTTTGAGCTTAACTCGTCTTTCTTTCCTTTATTAGATTATTCTTTTCTTTCCAAGCGTGCAGTGACACACTCGACATTGAAGTGGACTTATTTATTTTGCCACAATGTATTTTACTTGATTATACCACTGAGGTATGCTAAAGTTGAAGGCATTAGCAACCTTGTTCAAATCAATTGCCTTGGCGTACATTCGACAGAATCCTCTTGATCCTCGTGATACTTCTCGTATCTAGTTTTCTGGCATCTTGCCTCCTCTTCGCTTGACTGGGGAAGAAAGGAACTTCGTTCCGATCTTAATTTAAGCTTACTTCCTCGAAGCAAGTGTCTAGAGCAACTATGTTCTCTAGAAGAGTTCACTTTTCTGTTTAAGTGATCTAATAACTAGTCTTTACTAAGTTCTTGCAATTAAAAGAAATTTTTAACTTTTAATTAATTGGGGAAAGCATTTTCTCTTTACCTCGTTGAGCGTGATAAGTTGGAGTGCCGAGCTTTTGTCAAAGGACTCTATTTAGTCTAGTGATTCAAGTCTAGACTATACTTTGAAGAAGACTCTTGGATTTAAGAGCAACCTAGTGCTCTGATACCACTCTGTCACGACCGCACTTTGCTAATCGATAGCTAAGCTCAGTGATTCGTGACAATGATGGAAATTAACGAATAATTTACAAAAGATGGGAAATTCGGGAATTGATATGGACATATTATAGAGTAAACACTGATAGGTGGACATAATAGATGGAATAAGTATGACGCCACTTGTCATGATTCTGACTTGATTTACAACCATATCGAAGGATTCAGAAATATCAGAGTGTACGCAGCGGAAATGTGTTTTAAGAATACATGTATGAAGACATGTATTACCAAGAGAAATCTTCAACTAATACTACTTGCTAACTTTGACAAAAGCATCGCCGATCACTCTCCCTTCATCATGCTCAACCTGCACATTGGAAATAATGTACAGAGCGTGAGTACAAAGTACTCAGTGGACACATGCCCAAAACATTTTTATTGCCAAGCCATTCATAGTGAAGCATAGGGTTTTTCTTGAAAGACCTATGTTCACGAAAAACTGAGTTATCTTAAAAGCGACTGCAGTCTAGGTTCTATAGTATTCTACCATATCTGAGTTTGTTGTGCCCGAGGAGGTGGCCACCTCACTCGGTCACGTGATCGGTCACTATCTGGAATGACACGATCGATGTGTACACTAGTCCAAGAATGATAGCTGATCATTCAAGGACCCGAATTCGATTCATGAATTGGCATTACGCCATTTAACAGATAGGCATCATACAAAAACTGAAAACATTTATGGCATGACAATGCTATTTAAAAGAGCTACTGATCTAATAAAACATGCTTTGTTTTATAGAAAGCCCACCTCGTTGTTTTCTCTACTGCGATGAGACTTGATCTCTGCTCCTGCTACTGTTCCTCCTTTGCGTACCCTTCGATTAAAAATCGAGGTAAGATTCGTATTCTAACGAATAAAATCTTATTTAAGATTTTAGTTCTAATTCTGATCGGAGGTTATTCTAAATCCAGTAACGTGGTTACTATTATCTAAGATCGAGTTATAGATCCCGTTATGTGAACGGTTCATAAGATTTTTATTAATAAATCAATCTTTGATTTATTGTTAATCTAGATTAATTTTAACTGCATAATTGATTAGCTTAATCAATTACGATTAATTATTAAATCCTGATTAATTAACTTATTACTATAAGTTAATAAGTCCTTTAAGATTTCTAAATCTTACTCTCTTAATAATTCATTCTCTGGTTTATCGTTAAACTGGGATGATTACTGCTTGTAATTGTGTAATTGATTAGCTAAATCAATTACTCTAAATCATAAATTCTTGGTTATTTAACTTATCTAAAGTTAATTATTAAGATCGTGAAATAATTTCTTATGAATTATCGAAAAATAATCGAGAGTGGAAAACGATTTATTGATATCTCGATCTATAATTTATCGGGAATTGGGCTCGTGAATTATTAATTTGGTCGTGGTCTATGCACCGCAAGATCGGGTCCAACTGGCGGCCTAGCTGAGAATTAATCTCGGCCCACTTCTCAGCCCAGCTTGTTAGTGGCCCAAGCCCAGCCCGTCTTACTAGAACCCGACCCGAATTAAGAGGAAAGGGACCTAACACCCCTTCTTCCTCATTTACAATCGAGAGGCTCTCTCTCTCTCTCTCTCTCTCTGGACTTGTGATATTTCCCTGTTCTGATTCTCGTTCACCATCTCCGGCTATCTTCCCCGGCGGTGGATTCGAGCGGCCACTCAATCAATGAGTCGTCGTCGCCCTAATCTTCTCCTTGTCCGACTGTAAACCCCCTCCCCCCACGTTTCTGTGGTGGTCACCCAAATCGGGAACCCTAGTTCGAGAATTGGGGAAAATCGGCCTCTTCCGATTTCCGACAAGGGACGTTGTTCCTGACTTCTGGATGGTGCTCCGGTTGGGGTGGTGAGATGGCGCCGCATCGGGGTACCGTGGGGTCTCGAATTAGTCCGGCGAGCTCAGCCCTCACCCCGACTGGCTGCAACTCCCGCGGACACTCCGGCATCCTCTGTTGATTCGTACATCAAAACCCTAGTTCTTTCGAACTAGGGGACATCATCCCTCTTGTTCTCGTTTCTTAATTCCGGCGACGGCGAGGTCGCCTACACTGGCAATGGCCTCTGCCGTTGCTGCTTCCCTTCTCTTCCTCTCTCGACTTTGATTCGAGTTATTTGTTGGGGTTCGATTATTTATCTTAACAAAATTTTATTCAGTTAATGCTGAATCTCTCTCCTTTCCTTTCGTTTCAGGATTTCCAGCGACGAAGATGGGAATGCTGCTACCGCTGCCTGCTCCGCCGTGGGCTGCCGTTGTCTTCCGTCATTCAGCTGTCTCGCCGTCGAGGCCTCGAGCCTCGACGGAGGTTCGGTTTCGATCCCCTTACCCTCTCGTTTTATTTCGTGTTTTCAGAATTAAGAAAGTGTGTGTGCTTGTTTCTTGAATTATGTTAATGGTTTGTTCAAGTGTTGGTGATTATCTATCATACTTGGTGTGCTTGACTAGTAGGAGGTGTAACATGCTTGTTCATAGGTTGAAAATTACTAAATCATGCTTTCTCTCTTAAGAGTTGGGATTTGAGGTTGTTACCTTGAAACGGAAGTGGGCTAGTTGTGTGGTGTAGTAGCTTGATGGCTGATTTTTGAGATAAAACTCTTCCTCTCCTTCCTTTCCTTGTTGTTGCAGCTCTTCCCTTCCTCACTTTCACTCTCTTGGTAGTTTTCTCTCTTTCTCTCTATCACAGTATTTTGAAGAAGTGTGGCTGAATTGGGGAGAGGGATATGTATATAGGGGCAGCCTGTACCCCTTTGATCTAGTGTGGTAAGTTGACTAAGGGGTTTGAGGTGTAGTACATCGAGTAGTCCATTCTTGTGTTCCTTTTGTTCTTGCTTGATGCTGTATGCAGATTTTTATTTGTTGTAAATGTTCAGACTTTGGTTCCCTTTCCTTTTTGTCTCATTTGGCAGATTTTCTGCAGCTTATAGTTTGTCATCTAGCATCTGGTCTCTTCTCATTTTCTCTATTGCAGGTTGTTACTGGGGTGACGCTAAGTTTCTGCAGTTGAAGCTGAATTGTTGAAAGGAGCTGCTTCTTTTACTCTATTAGACTAGAGGAGACTTTTGTTTTGTTTTATTACTTGTTTAATAAGCTGTAATTGAGATTTGCTAGGATTTGAATTCAGTAAAATCCTGAATTTCTGATTCGATTCTTGTTCCCTTCTGTAGAGAATCTTGATTCTCTAATTCTTGAGTTTTATTGTTAATTAATATAATTATTTTATTCTCCTTTTGGCTTGATAAATACCTCCAAGTTATTTCTCTCTACTGGGGTGTGGAGGTAATTGAATGGTTGTAGTGATGCTTCTCTTTAGTAGAAGAATTAGGAAGCAAGCTAATTCTTTTTAATTGGTTTCAATTACTGTCTCCTACTTGGACTAGATCCAAGTTACTAATAGTTGGGTTTCGGCATGTAATGTATTAATGGCTTGGCCCAATCTAATTCGTCAATTGGGCCTTGGCCCAATTATCTAAAATCGAGAAGTCGAAGACTATCTCTTACTCGAGCAAATTCTAATTCGATCAATATTTAGCTACTAAAGAGGTCACCACCAATCAACCACTTATTTAATCGAGTGCTCAATCGATTATTCATCGAAAATACAATTTTAGAAGTCGAGTAGCTACTCGATTCTATTATTGCTCTCTAAGCAATTGTTCTGGTAGTCTCGAATACTAGAAATTGAGAATATATTTCCACTATTGAGATTAACTAACTAAATTAGTTAAGTGAAAATACGGGGCATTACAGTGTATTTTCCCATTGTGGTTTTTGGAGATCGATCATCCAAAGTCGGGAAAAGGATATCAAGTGACAATGATAAGATGATTTTGAACATAAGAAAATGTTACTCTATTGCTCTCTAACCACTATTCCAAGTACTTCTCTCTCTCTTTCTCTCCAAAAGGAAGAAAGGAAAGAAAGGAAAGGGTGCTTGTAGATATATATTTTTCTAACATCTTTGTTTGGGCTATTAGGTAACTGAAAAATAAAAATGTAAAAAAGACGAAAGAGACGGTGACTTTAGAGAAGATGAGGTTGAGGACCTGATTTACCTACAAAGAGCACTTCTCCAAGTATAGGGCTGGATAAGTTTGCAAGTATTCTGGTTAGACACTTTTTAATGCTTTCTTGCTTTAATTTATGACTTTGTATGTTTTGGTGAAGCATAGCTTGTGTGAGTTGTACTCTTTCTTAGATTTTCAAGATACAACTCTGTTGGCTCTTGGTTTTGTGCATATACGCTGTAATATTTTGTTAATTATAATTGTACTTGTAATTGTTTTTTGTAGGAAATTTATGAATTCTCTTATGCTGAGTAGTAGCATATTTCTTCAATAGGCTTCTATTTCTTGAATTTGTGCCCTTAATAATCTTCAATACGACATGATAACTGCCTTTTTATCGGGACTAATGTATGATTATTTGTAGTCATTGTATATATTGATGGTCATATCATTAGAGTGCCTTATATCTTGAAATGGACTTAGAATGATAAGTGTGTAAAATCTTTGTAAATGTGAAGAGTATAACTCTTACTGAAAAATGATCAAATGATATTATTTAATTGAATGAGTTGTTTTGTGTTATTTTTTAGCTAATGGAACTTACATGTCACCATAACATTATCTTGTTTATGAATGATGACCATATGATTATTTGAAGGTTGACTTAACAAGAATATAAGTTCCTTAGATTTCTCATTTTGTGTTGACTGTCCAATATTTTATGGTATTTAGCTTTGGTTTTCGTCCGTGTATGTTGTTTGTATAGTCTTGCTTGTTTATATATGGATATCAATTTTGTGATATGCCCCTATGTTCACTGCTTTAATTTATTTATACTTTGTTGCATGATAAGGCCACTCTTTTGCATCCTTGAATTGCTGCCAAAGATATGCCCATCTTCGGCAAGGGGAAAAAATAATGTATTAAAGGTGAGAAATATTATGATATATCCCTATCTTGCTAGCACCTTTAGACAATCTCTACGATCACCAAATGCAAACAAATAAATCTCTACTCGCATTTCTTTTGCCTCCAAAGAGAAACTTTACTCGCATTAATCTTGTAATCTTAGATGATGTTGATATTTGTTGACACTTTGATATTTATTCAAATTTTGATGATGTAAATTCATACATGCTACTCCTACCGGAAATGCAAGGTCTTGTGATTAATTAATTAATATGCTTTGAAAGAATGAAAAATATTAACTTATTTAATACTCAAATAATCATAATTAACCAAAAACCCGCTATTTTTTTCAGATGATTCGCGGGGCAATTATGGCAACACCGCGTCTTACGCGATGTAAAATTTCTAGTACATATATATATATATATATAGAGGGAAGATCACATACAAAAAAGAGTTTTTGTAAGAAATAAGAAACAATCTAAGGCGTCTATTTTGGTTGATCAATGGTTGATTTTTATTGCTATAGTTTAATCAAAAGCTTACTGTTTAAAAGTGACGAAGGGTTAATCTTGTAAATTGCATTTGTTGGTGGTGGTTACTCTAGCATTAATTAATGTTTATTTTAAGAAACAACAAAGTTCTCTTCTTACGTCAATAATAATAATAATAATAATAATAATAATAATAATAATAATAATAATAATAATAAAGCTAATAGGTTTTTTTTTTCCACGTAAACCAATTAACTATGTTTATGATAGATTATTCTGTAATGTTCCACGCCAATTTTTTTCATTCAAAATTCATATCATCTTTCTATGTTTTTTTTGAAACTCTTCGACATGAAATTTAAATACGGCACCATAGAAGACTCAAATCGAGGCCTTTGGTCTTAGATATTAATTAGTCCTTAGTCCTTAATGCTAGGTCAATATACGTGTACAAATTTCTATAATTGCATTAAATAATAAAAATGATGTAGTAGTTGAGAAATCAAATAAAAAATAAAAGATAATTATGACCATTGATCAATGTGTGATTTTTCGGCCAGATCAACTGATGCATAATGATTATACTAAAAATGGATTATGATGACCGATGCATTACAATAGTATTAACGATGCATTATAGTTGTGCATAGCGTGCATTATAGTTGTGCATTAGCTTGCAATATTTTTTTATTTCTTACAACAAAATTATTTGTGTACAAGATCTCACCACTAATGCAATATATCATATATCATAATGCATTATCATGTATGATGCATTATAGTTGTACATTGCATGCATTATAGTTGTGCATAACTTGCATTATTATTCTTTTTTTTTTAATTTATGTACAAGATCTCACCCCTAATGCAATATATCACATACTCCCTCCATTTATGTACAAGTATCCCGTAAAAGAAAGAATTCTTCAAAAATCCATTTTAAAACCCATCATCGAGAAGCGTGGAAAAACGTGCCAGAAAAGCCAAAAAGAAAGGTGTCAATTTAGATGAAATGGAGGGAGTATCATAATGCATTTAATATATTTGTGAAGATAACAATCTATAAATTACATTATCTTTCAGTAATGCATTACAAATAATCTACTCATGCATTATAATGCATCATTAAAGTAAAAACATTTTTAAAAAAATCAAACGATATAACATGAATGAAGCATTATATTACATATAGTAATGCATTTAATAATTTATTCAAGATAATAATTTATATAATTGTTTAATTTATTTAATTACCTCATCTTTCACTGATGCATTACAAATAGTGTACTAATGCATGATAACATAAAACTAAATGTATCATTAATGGGGAAAAGAAATTTCAAAAACAAAATCAAATGACGATACACCATTAATTTTTTTTCCCCCAAATATTTGCAGAAGATTTGAAATTTTGATATGGACGGTTATGTCTTACCATGATATCCGCTAGATTAGTTGTAGCATTAGATATGGTAAGTTTTATTTTTACTAATTTGCCCTTACATTAAATACAAGTCAGTGAATTCAATTAAAAGTCAAACTATATACAATTCTTAAGAAATATTTTGGACCGTGGATGTTGTGTAAATCAAGAGATTAGGATACTTCTCATTTCTTGCACAAAGGGAGTTTTTCACATGAACTCATCCCTATATATATGTGTGTGTGTGTGTGTGTGTGTGTGTGTGTGTGTGTGTTGGGGGGGGGGGGGGAGGGGGATTATAAAATAAAAACTTGATAACTAACAAATTACTTATCTTCATATGATTTGCAACTATATAATCATTAATCTATAGTTATATAAAAAGAGGTTTATTTTACAAATGTAGGTTGCCTATTATGTCTCTCTCTTATAAAGAGTGTTAATGTTTTATCATGCACTATATTTATTCATAAAAAGATTATTTCAAGATTTGTGTATTGACTTATCACAATTTTTTCTCTAAGTGAAATACTTATCGAAATGTAATTAAAGTCGAACCACAATGATTGTTTAACAAAAACATTTCAAGTAATATAACATGAACACTCAACTACTAAGTGAATTTTTGATTTTATGTAAGTAATAACTTTACCCAAAGCAATTCAAATGAACTTCACAGTAATTAAAGTGTAAAGCTAACACTCAACAAAATAGGAAATGTGAGATGAATCAATGAAGGAAAGAAGGTTCCAACTATATTTCAACATTCGCTGTCAACATAAGTTTAAGTACTTGCTTTGATCAACCATTTTAATCTAAATTCATATGAATTTCCAAAAGATATTCAATAACTCAATGAAACTAAGGGCCACATGCCTCCTAATAAATCTCAGGACTTCCACATCACATGATCGAGCCCGAAATTTGGCAGGGGCCATATTTGCAACATTTAAAGTTGGGGCTATAATCTAGGATTACCCCTAAACTAGAATAGAGGTAAACATTACATTCACTACAAGAAAATTTGCTTAAGGAGACACTTAAAAGTGTCATGAAGAACATGTTATGGAGGCACTTTGACTATTGAGGCACTTAATAGAAGTGCCTTGTGATGAAGTGTAACAATAGCTAAAGTGCCACGAAAAAGGTTCTGCTAAAGTGCCACGAAAAAGGTTCTGTCATGACACATATAAGTGTCTATTACTACAAATTTTAGTATATTATTATTTGTTGTATAATGTTAAAATTTGTTGTATTCTGTTTGAACAATCGAGCTTTTTCCAACATTAGATTTATAGTATTCATCTTATAAATATATTTATTTCATTAAGCCTATATTTAGTGATCCGTTCATGACGCCTCAATAAACGAGAATAAGGAGGAAACTAATGAGCTAAATTACATGGTCAATTTCCAAATCAACACTTTTGTAGCTCTTCTTTCATAACCATCGGGATTGATGTGTACTATATATATATATATATATATATATATATATACTCGAATTGCTCTGACTTGTGAACCATATACATAATTTTTATGCAATATACAAGCTTTTACCTTTTACCTTTTACCTTTTTGATTCATCCTTCTTACGTATGGAAACAGGTATTAATTCTCGACAAAGTTAATTATGTGTGATTTTTCTTTTTTTTGTTTTGTGTGTAGATTTTTTAAAAGACAATGGTGTTCATCAATTAATTATGCTTTGATGAATTTTAACTTTGAATCATGGCAGAGGATATGAAGGACGACTTCAAGTCGGATGAGCTAAATGCATCATTCGAAGAGGCTGTGAATGCTCTTAAGGAGGCAAAAAAATCATTGGAAAAAGCTGAAAAATGTGCCTTCACACTTCTTGAAGCATCAAAGTATATGAAGTTTTACGTGTCTGATTCGGACGTGTCTGATTCCCATTGCTTTCAAGTCAAGTCGAGATTTGTAATTATCTTTCGACTTACCCTCCATGCCCAGCAGCGTTCCACAAATACTTTCACACACATTTTTTTCTATGTGCATGACATCAAGATTATGACGCAAAAGATTATCTTTCCAATATGGAAAATCAAAGAATATGCTCTTCTTCTTCCAATTCCAGGGCATCTTAGGATTGTCATCAACTGATTTACCAAATTTGATTGAAAAGTTTTTTAATTCGTCCATCACCATATCACCATGTAATTGTTGTGGAGCGAGCCCATTCTCAACTGTGCCATCAAAGAGTCGTCTATTCTCCCGAAACTCATGTTTTAAAGGTAGAAATTTTCAATGCCCCATGTAACAATACTTCCCACCATTTCGCAACCAAAGCGAATGTGTTTCTTTGTTGCAATTTGGGCATGCAAATGTCCCTTTAGTGCTCCATCCTGACAAATCAGCATATCCAGGAAAATCACTAATTGTCCATAGTAATGAAGCACCTAATTGAAAATTTTCCTTTTTTGCCGCATCATACGTTTCAACTCCTTCCCACAAATCCTTCAGATCAGCAATTAAGGGCTGCAAATAAATGTCAATATTATTTCCCGGTTCCGAGGGACCGGGAATCAATAGACATAGCATAAGAATGGTTCTTTCATGCACATCCATGGAGGAAGATTATAAGGAATCAATATGATTGGCCACGTGCTATGTGTCACATTCTGATTTTGAAATGAATTAAATCCATTAGAAGATAATCCTAATCGAACATTGCGGGAATCCTCAGCAAAATCAGGATACAAGCTATCAAATGTCATCCATGTTGGGGAATCAGCCGGATGTCTCATGTCGCCATCCTTCGTGCGACTTTCAGCATGCCATCTCATATAGGAAGATGTCTTTGTAGACATAAACAATCTTTGCAACCTTGGTTTCAGTGGAAAATACCATAACACCTTCCATGCGATCTTTCTTTTCTCATCTGTAGGATCTTTCTTAGAAGTTTCCCATCTTAGCTCATGACATGTCTCATGATCTTCTTCTCTTTTCATTCACCCCCCAATATAGAGTGTAGTCTTTTGGACAAGCATCAATCTTTTCATAGCTGAGCCCTAGTTTTTTCATCAATTTTTTAGCTTCATAGTACGACTTCGGTAGTCCATCCATGGCATTCGGAAAGGCTTCCCTTAATAAGTCCAATAACAGATTAAAAACATGATTGTTCAATCTGCCGAGACACTTCCAGTGCAGCAAACGGATCATGAAAGATAACTTTGAGAATTTCTCACATCTTTCATACAAATTTTCTTGTGAAGCGTCAATCAACTTATAAAATTATTTTGCTTGTCCACTAGCAATCTCTGCGTCTGTCGGAGAACTACTACGGTCCAACTGCATATAATCATCTTCTTGTGGAACTCCAAAAGCTTCATGAATTAAACCTTCCATATCATCATGGCATGAAGTCCCCGGATTACCATGTTGATTTTCACGCCTAGATGAAAAACTAGTAGGAAGTTCTCCATGAGCTATCCAGTTAGTGTAACCGGGAATAAATCCATCGACTATTAGATGTTCATATGCCTCATCTCTACTAGCAAATATACGCATCTGACAACGTTTGCACGGACATAATATCCTACCACTTACGCTTGCATTACGAAAAGCATAGTCAAGGAAAAATTCAAGTCCACTTTGGTACTCTCTTGTGACTCTTGATTTGGTCATCCAACTTCTATCCATATTGTTTCAATAAATTCCTGCCACATGGATGATAAAGTGAAATAGCAATATACAAGAAATGATCATTTTGTTTCTAATAAATCACAAAAATCATTTATGTAATACAAAGTGCCATATAATGAAATATGTATATGTAAATATATAAATATAGAGAGTTTAGAAAAATCATTCTCGAAATTACAACGTTGGGCCTTTTTAACTTTAGAGGCTAGTCGAGTCATTTTAAATATTTTCCGAAACTTCTATTTCTGAAATTATGGAAAATCTTAACTCATAGAAAAGTTTTTCTATTTTCTAAATTACAGCAATGGTTATTGTTTCATTTTGTATGCAACAATATTTTATGATGAGTGCATAACTTTAATATATGTGGTGCTTGTATTATTAAAGAGTCATTATTAATTAGTCCGTAATTAGTTCATGGGGATAGGTTTTCATCTGAACTGCTACATGTCCCATATATAAATTTTCTAGCACCAAATGTGAACATAAAAAAAAAAAATTAAAAAAAAAAAATCAAATACTAATAGATGAGGAAAATCATAAACAATGCTTACCTTGTAGTAAATCGGATAGTCACATAGTGATATTAAGCAACATACAAAAATTATTATTTGCTCACAAAAAAAAAATGATCCACAAGAGTACAATGTTTATATGCTACAAATATGGGATTAGGAATAACTCATCTTTCTTTTGAATAAATATATGTTTCTGCTCCGTTATTCCTTTCTAAATTCTAATTAAACTAACCTCACGAAATTTATAACAGATTCATCTTTGTATATTCACAAAATGGATATATCTAAAAAAGACTAGTCAAATTTTGATCTATGCTGCAATATCAATTGATTTTCTATATCAAATTCTAAAGTTATAAGACTTAAGAAACTAAGTAGTGAGGCTTTTATGCAAATAAGTTAAAAGACCTTATCTTTTATATATGCTAAGCACGCTAATTAATTCTTTTATCAGCAATCTAGTATGCTTCAATATGCAGAGAAGTACCTATCAACTATACGCACCCATTCAAAATGCAATAAATAACTAATAGTTTAGTTCAGTTCACCTACAATTAAAAGCTAATTGTATTTTTTTTTTGTTAGGATTTACCTTCTACATAAGAAGTTTAATAAAACAAACATGAATTGGAATATAAGTATAATGATATTACTCGACTCCTTTCTCTCTACCCACATTACATAGTTTGATATGCCAAGAAAGTAGATTCACTTAAACTGGGAAAATTCATAACAAGCTTGAAAGAAAGTTGTAAATGACAAATCATTATCTGAAAGAAATAATATTTTGGCCATCTCGAGCTAAGCAGGCGAATTACTTCATTTTAGAAGGTGTGAATCAAAGAAGCATGAAAACACACCACTTTAACAATTGGTGCAAAATCGAGCCGAAAACATTTTGTTTATACTAGCAATCCGGAATAACTTATAAGCAATAATTTAACTCATTTAAGTTATCTAAACTAAAATATGTGGTGATCAACCAAACAATGTTGATTTACGTCTCATGATTAACTCGGAACAATGTTGCAGGACATAAGCAGCAACAAATGATTACACTATATTAACATTTACCTAAAATATAATGCCACATCGTTAGTGTTAATATAAACATTCTTGTCTTCCTCTGTCATGTTGTACCTTAAAAGTTGTCTCTTCTAATTTTATACAAATAGAAATACCAAGTTGTTTACATATTACAAACATAAGCAAAGAACAAATTGTGAATGAAGGAAAAGACCAAGATCTTTTCGCATTGACGGAGGACCTAAATGACTACAGTTTGCTTCTCTCCACATATAGTATTATTATAAGTGTTAATACCTTAAAATAGCCCATTTGAATAAGTGAATGTCAATTATAGCCCACAATAAGTGAATGACCTAATTATAGCCCGTTTTTATAATTAAGGACATTAATACCCTTATTAACTATAAAAAATAAAAATAATGATAGGAAAAAAGGAAAAGAAAAAGAAACAACTCACCCCATTCTTCTCAGAAACACGCGGCCTTCTTCTCAGTTTTGAATCTCAGAAAACCCCACCCCCAATTTTCGATTTCCGCTATTGCTGCCGCCGTTAAATCTTCTTCCCGTGCCGGTATCTTTCACCGTCGCCGATTGATTTGCTTCCGTCAAGCCACTGAGCTCAGATGAGCACCCGCACGTATATCCGCCGTAGTAAAAGGGTGGCCACAACTCCACTAGAAGAGATTCTGGAGGAAGATGATGAATACTCAGGAGGAATTTCTGGGAATGAAGAGCAAGAATTTGTCTCCGGCGATGTTGCCACTGAAACGGAAGAAGAATTTGAGTACCGATGAGGACACCATCAGTTCTACTTGATTATCATTAGTATTTTCAGATTTAGATAACCATATTTTTCTGACTATTTTGAGATTCAAATAGCTATCTACAGCCTTGACTATTTTTAGATTTGGATAACTATGTTTTATGAATTCTATATCATTAGTTACTGTTTTGGATATATAGCTGTTTGATATTTTGTTGTGAATGATTTGGTTGTTTAGTTATTTGGTTGTGAATTGTTGGGCATGAGTTGGTTGTGTATGGTTTTGGTCGTGTAACTGTTTGGTTGTGAATAGTTCTGTGTGATTTGGTTGTGTCTAGCAATATAGTTGGTCGTGTATGGTTGTGAACATTTTGGTTGATTCAAAAAGGAAATCAGCAATGGGAGAGTAAGAGAGAAAAAAAAAAATCAACAGTATGGCTGTGCAAGTACATGGTTGTGTGTGGTTGTGTATGGTTGTGAGTGTGCGTGGTTGTGCATAGTTGTGATTGGTTGTGATTGTGGTTGTGCGTGGTTGTGAATGTGCGTGGGAAAAGGTCGTGAGCTAGAACTTACGTCAATTTCTCGCCAGAAAACTTGAGCAACTAGTTGCCGGAAAACTCAACAAAACATCGGATTCGACTGGGGAATGGACGATTCAAAAAAAAATAGCAATGAGAGAGTAAGAGACAAATAATAATAATAAAAAAAATGGACAGTATGATTGTGCAAGTGTGTGCATGGTTGTGTGTGGTTGTGTATGGTTGTGAGTGTGCATGGTTGTGCATGGTTGTGAATGTGCGTGGTTGTGGTTGGTTGTGAGTGGTTGTGGTTGTGATTGGTTGTGAGTTGTTGTGTTTGTGCGTGATTATGAATGTGCGTGAGAAGAGGTCGTGAGTTGAAAACTTACGGCAATTTCTCGCCGGAAAACTTGAGCAACTCATCGCCGGGAAACTCAACGAAATATCGGATTCGGTTGGAGAATGGACGATTCGAAAAAGAATCAGCAATGGGAGAGTAAGAGGGATAAAAAAATAAAATAAAATAAAATAAAAAAACTAGACAATATGGTCGTGCAAGTGCGTGTATAGTTGTGTGTGGTTGTGTATGGTTGTGAGTGTACATGGTTGTACATGGTTGTGAATTTTCATGGTTGTGATTGGTTGTGAGTGTGCGTGGTTGTGAATATCCTTAAAAATAAAATAAAATAAATAAAGTGCATCTCGGTTAATAAAGACGTTTCATTTTCAAATAATATATTGAAGAGTTCAAGTCATCCCATATATATATATATATATATATATATATATATATATATATATACTACACATGTCCAATCAATGCAATTTAGAAAAATATGTCCAAAGAGTATCACGAATGCATAAAAATAACACAAACTGTAAAGTAAACAACTTAATTGTCTTGATTTTCAGCTTGGGGGCATCTTCTCTTGTTATGGCCCGATGTGTGACAAATGCTACAAGTCTTTTTGCGAGACTTTGGAGACTTTGAGATAACAACTTCATCTTCTTGTTGAATGGAAAGAGTTGCATTGCATTTAGCACGATTGTGTCCCGTTTTCTTACATCTGGAGCAAACTTTGGATGAGGAACTGGTAGTGGATTCAAATCCAGATTCTACTCTTGTCACACGGGGTCTCCCAGCTTGTTTTGGTTGGGTAGGAAACATAACAATTCTACTCTCGACTTCATTTGGAACTTTCCATTCATCGGGATGAGGGATGGGATATACCTCGCCGGCATAAGTCTTCCGATAAGTTTCCATAGTGTAGAAACTAGAAACATATGCCATGTATGACTGATTTGATTTGCTGAAAAGAAAAAAAAAACAATATATATATAAACATCATTCTAATAAAAGAGAAAGTTACTTTAAAATGAACTGCTTACTCAAAGTAAATAATCATGGATTTCATTGCCATCTGCAAAAGTACAAAATAAAAATGACAATGTTAAAAACAAAACGATATGGTTGTGTGCGTGCATGGTTGTGAATGATTGTGTGCATGGTTGTGCAAGTGCATGATTGTGTGTGGTTGTGAGTGTGCATGGTTGTGCGTGATTGTGAATGTATGTGGTTGTGAATGTGAGTGGGAAGAGGCCGTGAGCTGAAAACTTACGACAATTTCTCGCCGGAAAACTAGAGCAACTTGTCACCGAAAAACTCAACAAAACACCGGATTCGGCTGGAGAATGGACGATTCGAAAAAGAAATCAGCAATGGGAGAGTAAGAGATAAAAAAATAAAAATAAAATAATAATAATAAAAAAACTAGACAATGTGGTTGTGCAAGTGCGTGCATGGTTGTGCAAGTGCATGGTTGTGTGTGGTTGTGTATGGTTGTGAGTGTGCATGGTTGTTAGTGGTTGTGAATGGTTGTGAGTGTGCATGGTTGTGAGTGGTTGTGCATGGTTGTAAGTGTGCGGTCGTGAGCTGGAAACATACAACAATGTCTCGCCGGAAAACACCTATACCAGCTCTGCGTTGCTATCGCCGCCGCCTCTGTCTTGCCTTGCCGTCGTCGATTCCTTTCTGTTTCCGTTCCTTCTTCTTTGTTTCCTGAAATCAGCAATGAAGAGAGAGATAAGAGGAATTGTACAATTTAAAATACAAAAATCAAGGAGAGATAGAGATACTGTTTACCTTCGACCGGACGACCACCGCCGTGCGCCGGAAGACTTGCCGCCGTCACAGTCGGACCACCTATACCAGCTCCGTCTGCTGTGACCGTTGTCTCTGTTTTGCCTTGTCGTTCTTTCTTTTCTTCTTTCTCAATTCGCGTGTTTTGTTTATGTTGAGAGATCTGCTACTTAATTTTTCTTTTTTTTTAATTTTTCTGTCATTATTTTTAGTTAACAAGGGTATTAGTGTCTTTTGATATAAAAAAGGGCTATAATTGGGTCATTTACTTATTGTGGGCTATAATTAACATTCACTTATTCAAATGGTCCATTTTAAGGACTCCCTCATAATTTATTGTGTAATATGTAAAAACTCTTCATTATTTAGTTATTTTTAATTGAAACTCTTTAATTATATTTTTTTAAAACTCTTTAGTTATTACTATTATAAAAAGTTTATTCTTACAATATGCATGAAAATCTGGATATATGTTTGTATATGTATTACTTTTTCTTTGATTATCTCAATTAATATTTTATATATCCTAAAAATTATTTATCAATGTGAATTAGTAATTACTATCTTTTGGAGGAGTAAAGTTCGACAAGTAATTTCAAGCAAAATTTGATGTCTCCTAATTCTAAGTAATATTATTATATCCTTCCCAACAAACTTGAGTCATTTATATATAATAGCAAAATTGATCTCAATCTAACGTGACATTATTATGAATTTTATTGAATAGTTGTGGCTTTATAACTCATTAATTATGTGTACTGTCAACTATCTCATATCGATTATCTATGAAATATCACCAATAAATAATAAATATAAAATATGCACCACACTTTTGAAATTATTTGACTCCAATAAAAATTTAAAATATTGAATATCTGAATTTAATTTTCTACTTTTTTTATTTTTATGAGATTTTTGACTTTATAATTCATTAATTCTATTTGATTTCAAATATCCCATATAGATTATTCATGAAATTCCAATATATCTCTAATAGAAATACTCTCTTACCCACCATGGGCACACTTAATGTGTCTACAATTTTTCCATTTTAAGTATTTTAGTAGGGTTTAGTTTTTAGGGTATATATATATTTATTTATAGTATTGTCACGTCATCCGTGAGCACATTATGTGTGCACACGGTGGCATTGGAGCATTCCTCATATCTCTAATAGTATTTATTAATGTTCTGTATTCGAGTCCTCTATAGCGCGGTCTATAAATTTTAGCTAATTGTCTTATAAGAAATTAAGATAATAGCTTTTCTCGGTTTCGGAATGGTCCTTGATAAATGGCACAACTCGAAATGAAAAGTAAGCCAAGATAGATGAGACAAAGAAATTATACAATGCATCCCATGATCCTACAAATGAATGATTCTCTATAATAATTTGAAAGATAAAACATTCATTGATATTGTCTTCAATTTTAATATAGGGTAGGCACGAGCGGATGCGGAAATAAGAGCGGCTTGGCCATTACAAAATAATACAACTACTTAAAACGTATTACCTTCTTTAAAAAAATTATAACTAAAATCGAACAACGGATGACTTGATGATATTCAAAGAAATACAACTATACTGTCTTCTCAATTACCAAGCCGAAAAGAAATGAGACGCTTTTAATGCAACTCTCCTTAACTTATTTTTTCTATAAAATCGAGTACTTAGGAATACAACTAACTTTAACTTATTATTATTATTATTTTTATAATCGAATACATAACAACTTGAGAAATGTTGTCAATCCTTAATCTAATTTCTATTATAGTGAACAAACGAGCAATTTGACATGCATCACTAATACACTCACTCAATCAAGGGATAATTACTAAAAAAAAAAGCCCAAAGTATTCATCTTCTATCAAAAATACTGTGAACTATTAGAAATAACCAATTAAATCATAAACTATCAATTTATTATCAAATCTACCATGTGCCTATTTTTCATCGAATGGCATGCCGACGAGGAAAATATCAAAGTCAAAACATCAAGTCAATAAGGGAGAACGGATCCCCGCCGCTGGGGAGATAAATAATTTGGAGTATTTTTTATAAAAAGATGAATAGTTTGGGGCTTTTTTGGTAATTAGACCCCCCAAGCAATGATACCCCTCTTCAACTTTTTTTTTTAATCAAAATATCGGCAAAATATATACTAATCCAATATAATCATTGAGAGATACCGACAAATAAGTACAGAAATGCTCCCCTGCCCACGGTAGACACACTTAATGTGTCCACTACTGATGTGACAATACCACATTGTAAATGTTTACAATTTAGGATTGAGTTTTTTTAGTAGGGTTTATTATTTATAATATTACCACATCATCCGTGGGTTATAATATGCCCACGGTGGACATTATAGCATTGCAACTTATAGTTTGTTAGTAGAGTAGGGACGGACGGATGACAAAATTTATAATATGTATAAAATCTATTTTTGAGAAGATGATTTCATCGCTAGGAAAACTCAAATAGTTATCCTTAATCAATATTTAAATGACGGGCTGCTTGACATTCTATCCTTCACTTATATCGAACGATGGGTGATTTTACTTAAAATGAATATAACCACACATAAATTTCCATAGTTTTAACATTAATTTTATTAAATTTCAAAAACGCTTGATCCCCTAATTATTTAAACAACCCACAAGTGTATGAGGCTATTGTAGCATAGTAGCGAGCAACGTCATTTCTACAGACTCCAGATTTTTTCTTTTCAAAAATCAATCAATAATCAATATATATACATTTTTAATTTTTCTGACATTTTTTTTTCGATCTTCGCACTATTAGTGCTATTAATCTCAAAATAATGTAATTATGTAAATGACACTATAGGCACTATTGACACTAATAGTGACAATAGTTCCACAATTTTTTTTTTCGACCCAACATAAAACTTGATATGAAAAATACAACTACTTGAAAAATAATGTTACCAATCGTCAATTTAATTCTATATTACAACGTATACTTGACGGCTTAACATTCAAAATGTACGAAAAACGAGACCTCACCTAATCTATTTTTCTATTACAATGATCAACGGGGTACTTGACATTCAAAATGAATAAAACTAATTGAGAAACGTCACACCTTATTGATTTTTTTTCTCTTCATTTTTTTCTAATTTAGTTTTTTTTTTTTTTTTGTGAACGGACCTTAACAAACTATACTCTCAAAAAAATTAATTATATTATTATCTTCCACGAGAATTAAGCCCCGTCGAGTTTCAACGGGCACTAAACTAGTATAACAAAATTATACACAAATAAAAAATCAATTTGTACTTCGATTAACACATAACATACACGAAAATATTACATCATATATAATAAATTTATAAATTTCAAAGTAACTTTAATTTAATATAATCAATATTTTTTATATAAAATAGAAGATTGTGATGGCTAATACACCAATTACCATGGTAATTCTCATTTAATGCTCGTTTGGTTCAAGTTGGGTAACTTAGAGGATCTTTGCCATTGAATCTTGGGAGGAACTCTCCTTTGCAATGGGCTTGATGTTTCATCAAATTTTCTCACAGGTGTGATTCCACCTAGTCTGTGTGAGTTTGGTAATCTTACTAAGCTCATTTTTTTTAACAACTCTTTCTCTGGTCCTATTCCGATGAGTTTGGCGAACTGTTCGTCTCTCGTTCGAGTTAGGATCCATGGCAATAGCTTCTCTGGCTCCATCCCTTTTGGCTTTGGCACTTTGCCTAAGCTCCAAAGGCTGGAATTGGCAACCAACAATTTGAGTGGTGAAATCCCTCAAGATTTCATTCTTCCACCATGACCAAAAGGCTTCATTAGTCCGCTCAAGCATAGGAAGCCTCACATAAATCACATCGTGCTCGGATTTCTCGTAGGAATGGCAGTGCTTTTAGCTCTAGGGGTAGCACTTTTCACCGTGAGGCAAGTAATACAGAAAATGGTATCTATGCAGCAGCAGCTCCTTCACAGACTGGTTCAAGAAAAGCAACTCAGATTTCCCATGGAGGCTGGTGGCATTTCAGAGGCTGCACTTCACTAGTGCAGAAATCCTATCTTGCATAAAGGAGTCGAACGTTATAGGCGTAGGTGGGACCGGAGTCGTGTACAAGGCCGAAACACAGAGGCCGCATTCTGCCATAGCTGTGAAGAAGCTATGGAGTCAGAGGCAGCAGATGTAGAAAGTGGAGATGATCTCTTCTATGAGGTGAATCTTTTAGGCAAACTTAGGCACAGAAACATCGTTCGATTGCTAGGGTATCTACACAACGAAGCCGATGTCATGATGCTGTATGAATACATGCCAAATGGGAGCCTTGGAGCAGCTTTGCATGGGAAAGAAGGAAGCAGAATCTTGGTGGATTGGGTCTCAAGGTATAATGTAGCTCTTGGTGTAGCTCAAGGCCTTGCTTACCTTCACCATGATTGTCATCCTCCGATTATTCACAGAGACATGAAGTCGAACAACATTTTGTTAGACTCCGATTTTGAGGCAAGAATCGCGGATTTTGGACGTGCAAGAACAATGGTGCACAAGAATGAGACTCTTTCCATGGTGGCTGGCTCATATGGCTACATTACACCAGGCATTTTACGCTCTATTTTGTAGTATTCTATACTTTATTCGATATTTTGATATCAAGAAAACGCATACTAATGTATGCTTTTCGACTGCAGAGTATGGATACACGGTCAAAGTTGATGAGAAGAGTGACATATACAGCTATGGAGTAGTCCTTCTTGAGCTCCTAACTGGGAAAGCTCCATTAGACTCTTCGTTCTGAGAATCCATAGATATAGTTGAATGGCTAAGGCGAAAAGCAAACAGCAAAGCTAAGTCAGAAGCAGCACTTGATCCAGAAATTGCAGGGCAATGCCAAAATGTGAAGGAGGAGATGATTCTTGTGCTGAAGATTGCACTTCTGTGCACTGCTAAGCTACCCAAGGACCGGCCCTCGATGAGATTTGTTGTGACGATGCTAGGAGAGGCGAAGCCGAGGAGGAAGAGCATATGCCAAAGCTGGGGCTATAGTGCAAATAAAGAGAAACTCATCTTTGCACATTCACCAGTTATAGGCCTTCTGTAGTTGAGGAGATTGAACTTCTGAATTTATTTGAATGCTTTGGAGTTTGATTTTGTTTGTGTTGATGAATTGTAAACTTGATCAGTTGTTTTTTTTTCCTACCTCTTTTAAGGTTGTGATATTAAGGGAAAGGAGCATAATGTTTATACAAAGATAGTTTTTTTCTTTGATTTGAGATTTCAGTTACTGATGGAAGATTTTTGTAGGGTTGGAACATTTTACTTCTGCTAGCAACATTCTATTACGCAGAATCCACAAATTAATAGAACTCTCAAATTCAGCCTGGCCCAAATACTAAATTTAGATCGTATTCGAATTTTGGGCCGGCCCAACCAGGGGAAAATGCACTAGGATTTGCTTTTGGGCTATAAAAATTTAGTCTAAAAGAGAAAGGTCGTAAGCCGAGCTACATAATTGCAAATTTGCAATGTTTCAAAAGTTGAGTAAAAAAAGACACATTAATTTTAATTTTAATTTATTCAGTCATACACATTAACTAATACCCCTTCGGTTTAAAAAAAATAAAAATTAATTAATTGTAGAATAAAATAGTCGGATTCTCACTATGTTACCCCTATATTTAATACTCTTTTCGTCCCATTCAACTTGACATGTTTTATGTTTCTTAAATAAATATGAATATAAAATAATAAAAACGTGTAAAGTAGAATAAGACGTAATGAGTATCATTAATAAGTTGACTATGAAAAAAAGAATAACAGATTATAAAGGTATGGATGTAAATTTGACTACTTTGATACATGTAATTTGATAGCCGAGGAATCTGATCATCTATTGCATTCGGTGTTACATATTCTATTACATCATTAGATGATCGTCACGTGTTTAAAATATTTCCAAAATCATCAATAATTAAAAATTTCAGAAACAAAAATGCTGATTGAAAATATTTTATTTCTTAGATTAAAAATTTAGAAGTAAATAAAATATTTAAAAAATATTATAACTCATTTAATCATGTGCATTGCACGGGTCGTTAGTTAATATTTAGTGATAATCATACAAGCTACTTAAATTGAGATAAGAAAAGATGAATTTTAGCTATCAATTTGAAAATATATAAAATCTAGATATTACCCATTTAATAGGACAAAAATACTCTTAATGAAAAAATAACAAAAATTAAAATCAAAACGTAAAATTTGTGGCTCTAGCAGAGGCCGGGGTGGGGGTGACAGTGGGTCGGTGACCCACAAGGATTTGGCAAAAAATAAATAAATAAATAGAGGTATTTATGTAATTTCATAATTGACTAAAGAAATAAAAAATATTTGCAATATTCTCAAATTTTGTGCCAATTTCCCCAATTTCTCTGAATACAAACTCACTTATTCTTTCAACTCAACGAACACATCAAATTGAATTCCTTTGCTGTCAACTCTCCGGTGAGACTTCCCTGTTGTATGGCACGGTCGAGACTGCTAATAATGATTTACCAAGAGTTGAGACAATGGATTTGTTAGATATTGTTGGTTGATTTGAGTATATTTTTGTGTTACATCTCAATGATCTCATGAGGCAAATTTTGATAGTCACCCATGATATATCTCAAGTGCCGCAAATGAAAGATCATGATATATATTGTCAA
This sequence comes from Mentha longifolia, assembly GCA_001642375.2. Classification (NCBI taxonomy): domain Eukaryota; kingdom Viridiplantae; phylum Streptophyta; class Magnoliopsida; order Lamiales; family Lamiaceae; genus Mentha; species Mentha longifolia. Next base: position 32,045,535 of record CM038118.1, on the reverse strand, counting down.
TGCAGTGCATCTAATAAAAAGGTAGCGAAAACTTGTTTGCAAGTAATGGAGTCAGTGGCGGAGGGAGGGGGTGCTGGAGGGAGCCCCAACATCCTCCTCCAAAAAAATATGCAATATTTTAGTACTAAACAAATTTATTTTTAGAAATTATTTAGTTTTAGCACCCATAATTATATAAAAATCTTGATTTAGCACCCCTCGATCGAAATTTCTGGCTCCGCCACTGAATGGAGTTAAAGGTTAGGATATATTGGTAGCTGAAGTTTCTCAATTTTGTAGCAAAATAGAGATAGACAAGCTCGATATGGAAGATGATTATGTAGCTCGGGGAGGGGACGGCGTAGAATTGAGGAAATGATGAATCTTCACTACTATTGAATCGAGCTATCTTTTATCGATCATTCTATGCAGATGTTGATGTCCTCTTTATTATATTAGAAATATTACTTATCTACATGAATTATTTTTAACACAAATATACATGAAAATACAAAATATAAGTGCATATCCACCAAATAAGCGATTGTACCCCTGATATAAAAGTACTACCTCCATCCCACCTAATAGTCTCAAGTTGAATTGGCACAATAATCAAGGAAAGAAGAGATATGTGGCTATAGTTAATTATAAGGAGAACGAGTTAATTGTAGCCACAATTTTTTTACCATATAAGAAAATGGGACAATTATATAGGACGGACCAAAATAACAAATGAGATAATTAAGTGGGATGAAGGTAGTACATAACAAGAATAAAAGTACATAACAAGAACACCGAAAAATTAGTAACCTTCAATTTTTAATTCATCAAGTTTGGAATGACTTATAACTTAATATATACTGTATTTGCTAAAATGTGCTAATATGTAATTTGCCAGAAATTATGCCAAATTTTACTAAGCAAAAAATTCAATAATTAACTGCCTAAATTATATTTAAATTTTGGATCATAAAACTCTTCACTCAACCTTATAATCCATAAAATGTATAACTCAAATAACTTCAAAAAAACTTAAGAATAATCACTAATCAAACTAGGATATAAAAAATAAGCAAGACCAAAACAATTTAAAATAAATAAGTTCCCAAAATAAAATTTAAAAAATGAACAACTATGGTACGTGTTATTTTTAAATTAAATTTGATTTTTTTTGGGGGGGGGGGGGGGTTTGCCCTTGGATCTCATTATAACTTATAAGTAGTTACCATACATGGAATATATTATATTAAAATAAATTGATATATAAATTTTTTTTAATTAGTATAAATATAGATATATACATTTAGAGAAATGATATGCTATTCCCCCATTCGTGGGCACCTCTGTGGGTACATTCGTCGTTTTATTACTTTGGCATTACTTTGTTAGATTTTTTCAATTGTTTTATATTCTAGTACCCTAAAAATTAATATACTCCCTCTGTCCCACCTAATTAGTCCATCTTTATTATTTTATACCTTACATATGAATATAAAGGTGGACTAATTAGGTGGGACGGAGGGAGTAGAAATTATAAAATCTATAAAATCAAAGCTCGATTTATTAGTATTTTTATTCTTAACTTCAAAAAATGAGTAATAAAACAAATCAAATTTTGATTTATTTTTTAGATTTTATGATTTCTATATTAATTTTTAAGATACTAAAATATAAAACGATTGAAAAAATTGAACGAAGTAATGCCAAAGTGATAAAATGATGAAGATGTCCACGAATGGGGGAGTAACATATTATTTCTCTATGGATATGAGAATATAGTGGTATTTTTGCTATTTTGAGTTAATTTCAAACATAATTAAGTGTGTGCTACTAACGCCTCTTTTGAAATGGGGCACATTTGGGTCAGCCATGGCTTACCGTGAGGCCGGCTAAAAAATTGACACTTTTATTCGTGTAAATTAGTATTTTTTTGTATAAAGATTGACACTTTTTAAAATTGACACTTTTATTCGTAAAATAATTATGTTAAAGATTGACACTTTTATTCATATAGATTAACACTTTTCTGTATAAAGATTGACACTTTGACCCGGCCACACTATGTGGCCGGCCTCACCCAAGTTTTTGCCTTTTAAAATTGTTGAGGAATCAAACTACACGCCATCTCCCTTTAATTCACACAGCCCCAAAATAGTACTCCCTCTTTTATATTTCACTTGGCTCAATTTGTTTTTTGACTGTTTTTTTTTACTTGGCCCAATTCTTATTTTAGCCCAACATCTAACCATTAGCCCAACTAACCCCCACATTTTATCCCTAATTAACCCTAAGTCCATTACCTCTAATCTGCAAAAACTTCGCCTCTCCGCCTCTCCATTCATTCTTCGATTTTCCCTCCCTCTTCTCCCTCACCACGCCATTTTCTCCTGACGCCGCTGTCCTCCCCGACTTAATCCAACTTGCCAAAACATAACTGCCTAAAAGGCAAAAAAAAAGGATGAAATGCATTCTTAATCTCCAGTGAAACCTAACCTATACATTAACATTTTAATACCTTCAAGATTCCCTTTCTCTATCAAGTGTTTGATGCAGTCTGTCACCAAGTCTATCCCCACTTCCAAATTTCTTGGGAGCTTGTGCTGCCTAATAAGTGCCCTCTTCTTCATATGTGGAATCTTGTAAGAATTTTGCAGCCTTGCTGTGGCCCATAGCCTGGAGATTGTCCTCCTTGAACAATGAAACTTCTGAACTGCAGCATTTATTTGACCATATTTTGGCTTACCTGCTTTGCTGTCTTCAAGAAGGAAATGAAAAATATTATTTCGTTGCTGGGTTGTTAAGTCCTTCACCATCTCTGTTTTTTGGATTTTGCTCTCTTCACTTTTGTAATGGGCAAAGTTGTTGTAAATGTGGAATCTACTGTAGGGATGGTGGATTTTATAGGGAATGTCTGAATCTTTAGGAGTTGAGGGAAAATTTGAATTTTTTGAGTTTTGGCCAAAATTTTAAATTTTGGCAGACTTTTCCTTTTCTCATGTGTTGATTGGATCTTTGGCAGACTTCTCATTTTGTGGATAAAGAATCCAGCTACTGTTTTAAGTTTATGGAATTAAAAGTTCAATTCGTAAATTATTTTTTTTCAGCTTTTGCAATTATTTTTGTTTTTTTTTTCCTAAAGTATATATCTCTAGAATATTGCAAATTAAATTAGAATAATAAATTTGGTGGGAAATTCAAATGGAAACCATAAAGCATAACTGTTAATTTACACTAATTATTGTAGGTGGGCACCACTTTTAAAACATAATCACCCCTTCCTTAAATATTGTGCCAAAAAACAATGAGATAAGTCGAAAATAACGGAGTGAGTAATAATTAAATCATAGTGTTAACGCGGTGTGAAAATTCCAAGTTGCATTTGTTTTCTGCCCTCAGAAAGTCAGATATCATTGTTATTCACACTTGTTTCTCATATGCATATCATAGAAAACCTTCAACTTCTCACCCTCCTATCTCTCTTCACAAAGAACAACTTTATCTTCTCACTTTTAACGCTTGATTTTCCTCCAAGAATTTGTCCTATATACCAAAATATGTTTGGATGAAGCTAATAGCTGTGTTTGGTGAAGAAAGTTGGCCACTTGATTTTGAGGAAATAGGAAAAACGATTGGAAAAAGTTAAAACGATTGGCCACTTGACATGTTGACAAAACTAAAGCACATGCCATGCCAATACTTTAATGCTTATTATGTACTGTGGGCCTTCCAAGATTGGGCCTAATATTATGTGAGATAAGACCCAATCTCATGTTTTGTTACGAAGATACAAAATCACAAAAACGTGAGATTCAATCTCACGATAGCACATCTCGCCAGATTCAATCGCACCCTCCCCTCAGCGATTGAACAATCGCACACGAAAATCAACATCATAATACTAATTTGCCCTTCCATTTGTTCTTATTCTCAAATTCTGCCGCCGGTCGTCTCCTTCCCTCTCCGCTGCCAACCATCGATCTTCTCCTCAATTCGCGAAATCTCCGGCACCACCATAGCTGCCGTCGAAGCTAGAACAACTTTCTCTGATTTCTTCTTATAATTTTGGAAAGATTCACAGATTTTCTAAATTAAATTCTGAAAGCTTTCGTAATGGTTTGATTTCGAATTCCGGTGGTGCTCTGGCAGCAGCGGCGGCGGTTGTGGCGGCGCGTGGTGGCAGTTGGTTTGTGGATGGTGGCAGCCGTTGATTGCAGCAGTACATCGAGCCCCAATTTTAGAGAGAGAAATGTTGAAACTTAATTTCTGTATTTCACTATTTAGAGAAAGGTAGAAGAAGAATGAATAAAATCTGTATTATTATTTCTCAAAAAGAAGGTTTAGCATCCAATTACATTTAGGGTCAAAATTTAAAATACCCCTTTTATAAATCAAAATGTAAAAAATACCCTCTTTTTATTAAGCATGTAGAAACTACCATTTTTTTTAAAATAATGTAGTGGGGCCATTCTTTTCAGCTGAAGCAGCCGGCGGTGGGCATATTCCGGCGACTTCCACCGGCGGTGAATGTGGCCGGAAAATCACGTTTTTTAAAATAATGATATTCATGAATTTTTTATTTTTATTTTATTTGTTTTACTTAAATTTCTTAAATTTTCGCATTCATTAATTGATTAGTTTAGTTTTATTTTTTTATTTTAGGCAATGTTTCATAATATTTGCAATTAATTAGTTGATAATTAGATTAGTACTTTCTTTATGATTAGATTAGCATTAGATTAGTTCTTATAACAAAGCCCTTATTAGATTCGTATTTGTTTGCATGTAATTCGTGTATTTTATACAATTTATGAAGAATCTAATGAGATTAATAATGGGATGCAAAGTTTAGTGAAAATTAACCGCGGTTTAAATTGACTAAAAATGCAATCGAATTTAATATATAGAATGAGCATTAAAAAATTTATTAATTGAGCTAGACTTATTCACCGCCGGTGGAAGTAGCCGGAAGTCTCCCACCGCCGGCACCAAGGCGTCGCCGGCGGTGGGAGATTTCCGGCCACTTCCACCGGCGGTGAACATGTAAAATTCACTTAAAACAATGATTCAATGCATAAAAACTTATCCACCGCCGGAAAAAGTGGACGGATCTCTCCCACCGCCGGCGACACAATATTGCCGGCGGTGGGAGAGATCCGGCCACTTTTTCCGGCGGTGGATAAGTTTTTATGCATTGAATCATTTTTTTAAACTCAAAACATATATTACGTGAATAATAACAACAATATTTCATGAATTAAGAGATTAATTAAAGAAATTAAATTTCATCTCTTAAATTTAAAAGTACTAAAATCGAAATTAATCATTTGTATACATACACTATGGAAATTAAACATGTAATTATAGATAAAATAATTCAATTCATAATAATATGGTATCCACCGCCGGCAAAAGTGGCCGGATCTCTCCCACCGCCGACGACACAACGATGACGGCGGTGGGAGAGATCCGACCACTTTTGCCAGCGGTGGATAAGTTTTTATGCATTGAATCATTGTTTTAAGTGAATTTTACATGTTCACCGCCGGTGGAAGTGACCGGAAATCTCCCACCGCCGGCGACGCCTTGGTGCCGGCGGTGGGAGACTTCCGGCTACTTCCACCGGCGGTGAATAAGTCTAGCTCAATTAATAAATTTTTTAATGCTCATTCTATATATTATTTTAAACGGATTCTCTGAAAGGCGTGATAACACTTTCAGATCGAATCAATTCGACGGTTCTATCAAATTATTCAATCGGATACAATTCATTAATTTTCGAACTTTTGTATGAAATTTGTTTGAGAATGCAGAACCGGAAATCATATGAATCAAAAATTGATCAGCCTTTTTCATGAAAATTGATTCGTATATCAGTTTCAAAACGGTTTTTGCAACTTATAAAAATTGTAAATTAGTCCCTCGAAATTCCAAAAATTAAATTTCCGATGAATTTTCTACACAGCTCGACCCCAGCCAGGGGCTCTGCCCCTTGGACCCCGCCAGGGGCTGCCGCCCCTTGGACCCCGCTATCGGGGGCTCTGCCCCCGAACCCCGTCCTTTAATAAATTCATATAAGCGTGCACTCCGCACCACCAAACTTATATGATGTATTATTATAACGATACTGATCAAACAAGTCAATCCAATTACACTAAAATATCCAATATTTTACGTGCATGTGAGTGGAACAGCTTCTTTTAATTCAGTGGAGTGGGGGCCTCAGACTTATCAACATCCCATCGTCCGTCCGCGCGTGAGTAATTATCCGTCCGCATCCGTCGGCTGAATAATAAAATATTAGAATTTTTATATTAAACTAATAAAAGAGGCATATTTTACATACGTACTAAAAAGGGGGCATAATCAACATTCACATTTAAAAAAGGGGTAATTAAAATTATTAAGACTTACATTTATAGTTGCCCATGCAACGACAAAACTAACTAGAACCAATAGAAACATAACACGTGTACAACTCTTATTGGAAACTTAACTAAATGGAAACAAGAACTTGATATGAGTTCGACTCCTACCAACAACAAAAATAAAATATGGAAGGGGTAATTTCATTTATATGTTTTTCGTAAACTTACTTGTTTTTCATTTATATTGAATTCATAAAATAAAATTCAAGTTAAAGTAATACAGTACATTTTTAAGTATAAATTTATATATATTGATTTTAGGGGTATATTAGTAATTGAGTAATAATCTTATATGATATAATATTATAAACCAAACATGAGATTATATTTATCATGCTAACCAAATAAAATTTTATTAGATGAGATTCTATCTTAGGTTATCCACCACTGAATCTCACTACAATCTCATCTAATAAACCAAACACCTCCAGTATATATTTCAAATTGCCATAATAATTGAACAACTGTACTACATTTATTTAGTTTTGCAACGACCCTTTCCATAGTCTTCCCTATAATGTCAAGACTCTGAGAACTCAGAAAGAAGCACTCTGCAACCATATTCAATACTTGCTGCATTAAAAAACACAGCAAAGTTTCAAAATCATGGCGGCTTATGCAGCTCTTGTTTCTGTTGTGCACATCGTAGATAACCTTCAGAATCATTCTCGCCCTCCTATTTCCCTCCACAAAGAACAAGTTTATCTTCTCACACAAAAGGTTACTTTCCTCCAAGAATTTCTCCAAGTCTACAATCCCAATCTCGCCTATAGCAAAGAAGCAGATCCTTTGGAGAGTCGCATCGCACGTGCAGCTTATGCAGCCGAAGATGCCATTGAGTCCCACATTTTGGGCCAGTTCACAAATAATAATGGGGAAAAGATTAGCACCGATGGCTTGTACCAAGATCTAAAAAAGGAAATTGAAGACATGGCCTTGATTGAGAAAGAGGCCATGGATATCAACAGAGAGACTGGTGGGTTCCGAAACACAAAGTCAACGCCTCAAGATTCCTCGAGATCATATTCTTGTTCGATTGCGCAGAAGAAGAGTATGATGGTGGGTGCTGATGATCTATTGCTTGAAATGAAGGGTAAGCTCACTGCTGATGCTCGTGATCTACAAACCATTCCGATTGTAGGGATGGGCGGATCAGGTAAGACAACTCTCGCTTTGAACATTTATCAAGACCGTCTTATCGAGGAGCATTTTGATATTCGTGCTTGGGTTACTATCTCTCAAGATTATTGTATTCGAGAAATTCTCATACAACTTCTTTCCCAACAAATTAGGGAACCAAATCAAGGATTGAGTGAGGGTGAATTAGGATTAATGTTGCATCAACACCTGTATAACAGAAAGTTCATGATTATACTAGATGACATGTGGAGCATTAAGGCATGGGATGAGCTTAAATGGTTTTTACCGGACAATAAGAAGGGCAGTAGAATAGTAATAACAACTACGCTAACAACTTTGGCTTCAGCATTACCCAACTCTAATAGCCTTGCCATGAAACCTTTAGATGAGAACGATAGTTGGGATTTGCTCTCGAAAACTGTGTTCGGTGAAAAAGGTTGCCCACTCGAATTGGTGGAAATCGAAAAGAAAATAGGAAAAAGTTGCAAAGGACTTCCATTGTCAATTATTGTTGTAGGGGGGCTTTTGGCCAAGTTCGAACAATCGATAGAATCTTGGGAGCGCATGGAGGAGAATTTAAATGCAATCATGAATTTAGAGGATGACGAGCGTTGCTTAAAAACATTGTACATGAGCTATAAGCAATTGCCAGTTTATCTAAAACCATGTTTTTTGTATATGGGGATTTATCGTGAGGATCACGTGATTTGTATCTCAAGGCTCGTTAAGTTGTGGGTTGCTAAAGGATTTCTAAAACCAGTAACTGGAAAAAGGCCCGAAGATGTAGTAAGAATGTATTTAAAGGACCTTATTGATAGAAATCTAATTTTGATTCATAAGTTGGGTAGTGTCGGAAGCATAAAAGAGTGCAAAGTTCATGACTTGTTGAGAGACTTGTGCCTGAGAGAAGCTCAAAGAGAAGGATTTTACACTGTCTATGGAGGACATGAGATAAGAGATAGGGTGAGCCAAATTGTTATGTCTGGTACCATACCGGAGATTGAAGAGATAGGTGCCCTGTCGTCTGCGCCTCTAGCTCGGTCTTTGATATTGGATCTTGATGAGGATAACCTACCACCTCGTCACATTTTAAGGTTGCTGAGGATAGTAGGCTCTGACATTGCATCCGGCGAATTCCTAGACAATGTGCACCAATTAGTTAACTTGCGGTTCTTTAATTTCACCGTTGAAGATGAAAAGTTCCCTAGTTTAATTCAACTCTTTTGGAATCTACAAACATTAATTGGTGGTTATATCAAGGGTGAAGAATGTATCACTGCGCCAACTGATATTTGGCACATGTCTCATCTTAGGCATCTTCGCGTTAATTATCTCGATCTCCCAGATCCACCTAATGATCAAAATGGTATTGTTTTGTCAAATCTACAAACTCTTGGCAGGGTAAGGGACTTCACGTGTAGTGAACAAGTGGTAAAGAGAATTCCCAATATCAAAAAGTTGAATATATTTTATGAGGAGGGAGTTGAAGACCGATTTTGTCTCACCAATCTTGGTTGTCTGGACAAGCTGGAGTCCTTAAACTGCTATTTCAATGAACCGATGTGCCCAATTAACTATCCACGATCACTCAAGAAGTTGTCTATAGGAGTCCAGAAATCCCAATATTGTTGGCAAGACATATTGGATAAGATTGGTGCTCTTCCTTTTCTTCAGAAGCTCAAGCTCCGTGGTGGGACCTTCGAAGGGCGGTGGGAAACAACTGAAGGCCAATTCCTCAGCCTCAAATTCTTGTATCTTTGGCGGTGTGAAGGTCTACAAGTTTGGACATCAGAATCCTCCCACTTTCCAAGACTTGAACAACTTCATCTTTATGATATCTTTGACATGGAGGAGATCCCTTTTGATTTTGCAGAAATACCAACACTCAGACTGATTGAGGTGGATGGTTGCGGTGATTCTGCTATCGAATCGGCTAAGAGAATATTAGAGGAACAAGAGGCATTATATGGGGAAGAAGAAACAACCCTTCATATTCAAGTTAGGCTCTGGGAGAGAAATAATCCAACATTGGAGAGTTTGGGGAGTCCTAACTTTCATGTTCTATTATATTCGTGGTTTATTTAACGCTGGCAATGTTCCAGCACTTTATTCAGATTTCAGTTTGTACTCATTTTGCCATGGTATTCTCTAAAAAGATGAAGCACAAGTTCAAAATCCTGGCAGTAGTTGAAACCAATATCTGAATCGAGTTTGTTGTTCTTGTCAATTTCTCATTTTCTAACAACTCGAGTAAACTGTCATGACAGTATGATGATGATAGGAAGCCATTTGTTGGTGCACTAATGAGGTCGTCACCTGGCATACTGGTGAAGGAACTATGTCCATAGAACCTCAAGGTGGTCGGACTGATCATGCGTTGGTGACGGCATTGATCATGATCTGCGGTCGATCAATGGAGAGGGTTGTGATTGATACCGAGAGTGATTACTCCTGAGCTCAAATTCTGTCAGTTGCAATTGCGTCGAAACTTGGGCCATGACACCGGAAGATTCCACCCGAGATTGGGAATTTAACTTCTCTAGCCTTTCTTGATCTCTCAGACTACAAGTTTACAGGTGAGATTCCGTTCGAGGTAGCAGACTCAACAATCTGCAGCTGCTGAATCTCATCTGCAATAATCTGAGTGGCTTGATTCCAGAAAAGATTGGTGATTTGAGAAAGCTTGAGGTTCTTGAGCTATGGAAGAATTCTCTTAAAGGATCTTTGGCTTAGAATCTTGGGAGGAACTCTCCTTTGCAATGGCTTGATGTTTCATCAAATTTTCTCTCTGGTGAGATTCCACCTAGTCTGTGTGAGTTTGGCAATCTTACTAAGCTCATTCTTTTCAACAACTCTTTTTCTGGTCCTATACCGATGAGTTTGGCAAATTGTTCGTCCCTCGTTCGAGTTAGGATCCATGGCAATAGCTTCTCTGGATCCATCCCTTTTGGCTTTGGCACTTTGCCTAAAATCCAAAGGCTGGAATTGGCAACCAACAATTTGAGTGGTGAAATCCCTCAAGATTTCATACTTTCTACTTCACTTGCCTTCATTGATGTTTCAAGAAATCGCCTCGATCTTTCCTTGCCTTCTTCCATTCTCTCAGTTCCTACTCTTCAAACTTTCATGGCTGCTTCCAACAATCTCCAAGGGAAAATCCCAGATCAGTTCCAAGATTGCCCTTCTCTCTCTGTGCTTGATCTTTCCCACAACCATTTCTCCGGCCTCATTCCAAAGAGCATTGCTTCGTGTCAAAAGCTCGTTAATTTGAATCTCAGGAGCAATAACTTGAGTGGAGAAATCCCAGTAGCAATAGCCAAAATGCCAACTCTTTCAATCCTTGATATATCCAGCAATTCTCTAGTTGGACAGATACCTCAAGACTTTGGTAGCTCACCGGCTCTTGAAACGCTCAACGTCTCCTACAATAGGCTCACGGGCCCCGTTCCAAACAACGGGATCCTGATGACTATAAATCCAGATGATCTAAAAGGAAATGCTGGTCTATGTGGAGCCATACTTCCACCATGTCCAAAAGGCATCATTAGTCCATTCAAGCATAGGAAGCCTCACATAAATCACATAGTTCTCGGATTTCTCGCGGGAATCGCAGTGCTTCTAGCTCTAGGGATGGCAATTTTCACCGTGAGGCAAGTGTACAGAAAATGGTATCTATGCAGCAGCAGCTCCTTCACAGACTGGTTCAAGAAAAGCAACTCAGAATTCCCATGGAGGCTGGTGGCATTTCAGAGGCTGCACTTCACCAGTGCAGAAATCCTTTCTTGCATAAAGGAGTCGAACGTTATAGGCGTAGGTGGGTCCGGAGTCGTGTACAAGGCCGAAACACAGAGGCCGCATTCTGCCATAGCTGTGAAGAAGCTATGGAGACCATCATCAGAAGCAGCAGACGTTGAAAGTGGAGATGATCTCTTCTATGAGGTGAATCTTTTAGGCAAACTTAGGCATAGAAACATCGTTCGGTTACTAGGGTATCTACACAACGAAGCCGATGTTATGATGCTGTATGAATTCATGTCAAATGGGAGCCTTGGAGCAGCTTTGCATGGGAAAGAGGGAGGCAGAATCTTGGTGGATTGGGTCTCAAGGTACAATGTTGCTCTTGGTGTAGCTCAAGGCCTTGCCTACCTCCACCATGATTGTCATCCTCCGATCATTCACAGAGACGTGAAGTCGAACAACATTTTGTTAGACTCCGATTTCGAGGCAAGAATCGCGGATTTTGGACTTGCAAGAACAATGGTGCACAAGAATGAGACTCTTTCCATGGTGGCTGGATCATATGGCTACATTGCACCAGGTATATATTTTATACTCTATTTTTGCAGTATTCTATACTCTAGTCGATATTTTGATCTCAAGAAAACGCGTACTAATCTATGCTTTTCGACTGCAGAGTATGGATACACACTCAAAGTTGATGAGAAGAGTGACATATACAGCTATGGAGTAGTCCTTCTTGAGCTCCTGACTGGGAAAACTCCATTAGACTCTTCGTTCGGAGAATCCATAGATATAGTGGAATGGCTAAGACGAAAAGCAAACAGCAAAGCTAAGTCAGAAGCAGCACTTGATCCAGAAATTGCAGGGCAATGCCAAAATGTGAAGGAGGAGATGATTCTTGTGCTGAAGATTGCACTTCTGTGCACTGCTAAGCTTCCCAAGGACCGGCCCTCGATGAGAGACGTTGTAACGATGCTAGGAGAGGCGAAGCCGAGGAGGAAGAGCATATGCCAGAGCTGGGGCTATAGTGCAAATAAAGAGAAACTGATCTTTGCACATTCACCAGTTATAGGCCTTCTGTAGTTGAGGAAATTGAACTTCTGAGTTTATTTGAATGCCTTGGAGTTTGATTTTACTTGTGTTGATGAATTGTAAATTTGATCAGTTGTTTTTATATTTTTACCTTTTTTTAAGTTTGTGATGACAAGGGAAAGAAGCATAGTGTTTATACAAAGATAGTTTTTTTCTTTGATTTGAGATTTCAGTTATTGATGGAACATTTTGTGCAGTTGGAACTTGTTACTTCTGTTAGCAACATTCTATTAAATAGTAAATTTACTAATTAATACTCCCTTTATATAGAGTCAATTTTCTTTTTAGTATGTCCCATTCATATAGAGCCATTACCAAAAATGGAAATTTCGAACAAATTTTTTTTAGCAAAATTTAAAAATAAATAAATTTGAATGTTGAAATATATATTCAAATTAAAATAAAAGCAAAAAAAAAAAAACTGAAAATAAAGTACAAATGAATAATAATAAAAATGAATATAACCTCTATACACATTTATAACTCACTACTAAATACTCTCATCTTAATTTCTATGCCACCAAAAAAATGGCTTTATATAAGTGGGACGGAGAAAGTACTAGATATGTCAAATTCAACCCGGCCTGGATACTAAATTTAGACCATGATCGAATTTAGGGCCGGCCCAACAAGGGGAAAATGCACTAGGATTTGCTTTTGGGCTATAAGAATTTAGTCTGCACAAGAGAGGTGGTAAGCCAAGCTTCATAATCGCATGAGAATTTGAAAATATTATGTATATATGCACATCGAGAATACCAATAATATTAATAATAATAATAATAATAATATGCTGACCTCATTAACTTATTTTTCAATTACTATGAACAATAGGCGGCTTGATAATTAAAATTTGAATAAATACGAGTAAAGAAAATGATGCTCTCATATATATATATATAGAGTTTGGTTCATATGTTAATAAATCCTAGTGTGTTAAATAGGAATGAATCTAGATTATTGATCTTAATCAAATCTATGACTGTCATTAATTTAAGCATGGTTTTAAGGTACAATAAGCATGATTTCATTTAAGCATGAATTGGTACATTTAAAAGCACAATTATATAATAAGTATAATTTTATGCACATTTAAGCATAGTTTTGTATACCTTTAAGCATTTTTAACATTTTAACACACCATGATTTATTAACACACGAACCGTTCCCTATATATATATATAATTAATTAATTAATTAAAAATATTGATGTAGTCTACTAATTATATGAGTTAGGGATTGTTGAAACGGTGAATAAAATCGAATTTGTGAACATTCCGAGCCTCCCACAACAGGAAACAACGAACAACTTAATATTCAAAATTTTAATGAAGACAACTAAATGAGAAAAATGTTGTCTTCATTAACTTATTTTTCAATTTTCAACTACCGCAAACAGGGGGGCTTGACATTCAAAATTTGAACGAATACATCTATTTGAGAAAACGGTGCCCTCAGCAACATATTTTTCAATTATTGTCAACAACGGACGACTTCACTTCAAAATTTGCAATGAATACGGCTACCCTCATTAATCTATTTTTCAAATACTACGAATTAACCTATTTTTCAATTTATTGTAAATAACGGGCAGCTTAACATTCAAAACATTTAAAACTATATAAATAAAAAATATTAATTGTCCCTTGTTAATCAATTTTATGTTGTAATTAGAGCTGAGCATAAGAAACCAAAAAATCGAACCGACCGACTAACCAGACCGAACCCGATCCGAAAATATGGGTAACCGAACTGTATGGTTCGGTTTTTATTTCTAATTTTCAAAACCCGACTCTAACGGTTCGGTTTCGGTTTCTATGCCTAAAAAACCGACGGTTAATCGAACCGGTACCTATTAAATAAATATATGATTTTATATATATATACATATTGTACTCCCTCCGTCCCAAAAGAACTGGCCTATTTCATTTCGGCACGAGATTTAAGAAGAGTGTGTATAGAGATAAAATGTGATGTTTAATATATTAATGCAAATTTTATTATTTTAAAATTGGAGCATCATAGATGCATAAAACATATTGATGTTTGATCTTAAATGAAAGATCGTATCAAGACCTTTAATTTGGTATAAAAATCATAAAAATCGGAGTACAAACGAACAAGTTACGATAATTTAAACTTTTACAATTGAAATTATATTGAGATACGTGCTGAGTGGTGAGTGGATAAAAGGAATAAATAGTAATGGTAATCCTTTCCATTTTAGGAAACTGGCCAATTGATATGGGACAGCCCGATTAGGAAAGCTGGCCTATTTAAATGGGACGGAGAGAGTATTATATTATATTTAGTTTTTTATTTGATATTACTAATAAAGTTTGACAGAAGATCACCCGCTTTTGGGTATTGATAATCAGCTAAAAGTTAATAAGCAATTGAAGATAGCCCGATTGTTAGTTTGAGTGATTCCAAAGCTTATTCTATTAGGATTATACGATTTAGTTTCATTATATTTTTATTTATTAAATTATTTACTCCCTCCGTCTCAAGTATTCCGACACCCTTTACTTATTGGGCCGTCTCAAGTATTCTGACACCTTTCCTTTTTGGAAAATAATTAGCTAATTAATACTCCCTTATTACACTTAACATTATCTAATTAAATCTCATCATCCACTCACCTTTTAGCACGTATCCCAATATAATTTAAATCTTAAAAGTTTAAACTATCATAACTTTCTCGTTTGTTATTCGATTTTTATAATTTTTATACCAAATTAAAAGTTTTGATACGATCTTTCATTTAAGATCAAACATGGATATGTTTTTATGTATCTATAATGCTCTAGTTTAAAAATATGTCTAAATACATAAATCATATCACATCCCTACACACATTACACTTTACACACTAAACATCCCCATCTTAAGTTCCATGCCGAAAAGAAAAATGTCGGAATACTTAAGACGGAGGGAGTATTTTGCATGTCCATTCTAAGATATGAGTTTTTTTTCGAATTTTCCTATTATGAATTATAGAAAATTGAATATATTTTTTATTTATGATTAACCGTTGGAGAAATGGTTAACCGACCCGATTTTTAGGTTAACCGCTGTTATGGTTTTTGGTCTTTATTCTTCAATTTATAACGGTTAACCGATCCGATAAAAAAACTGTACGGTCAGTTTTTTTAAGTATAAAATGATCGGTTAACCGACCCGTGCTCACCCCTAGTTGTAATATAGTAATTCGATTGCAAAATGTTTTTTTTAATGAAGTAGCACTATTATTTTGAAAAATAACTATGCTAATTTTTTATCCTTTACATCCGATAAAATTATAAAATAAAATAATTTCTGTCGAAAGTTAATTATAATAGTATATTGAAATTACGTGAAATATGTAACAAACAATGGACATAATTAATTCTACCACCCATATAGGTGAAAAAAGAAAGGAATTGAAAGAAGAGGAGCTAAAACTATATACTCCGTACTATATATCGTCCCGAAGAATTGCAGATTTGATGCGCTCCGGCACATTCTCAACATCCAATTCTGGGCAGTAACGGATGATGAATTGATTCAGCTCCGGCATTGCACTTTCTTCAATCTCCATCTTGTACTCCCCTTGGATATGTTAGAGGCGGAGAGCTTTGAGGCTTGGGAATCCGCCACTTGTGATCACCATTGTTTGCTTCGTTGTATCCACCCAATGTAGTTTGAGATAGATCAACTTGGGTAGTTTCTCCAGTTTGGGCATCGGGTCTTCATCCAACAGCATTTTGCTCAAGGTCAAGTGTGAGAGGTGTAAACACAAATTTTATGTATTTAATAAATAAATACAAAATTGTGTACAAATCCAAAATATTATGGATTAAAGTGAATTTAATGCGGGTTGCAATCTCTATTCTTCCTCTGATTCCCCTCTTCAAATATATTTTGGACGATCTTCAAAAAGCTTCTGAGATTTTCGGAGAATTTGGCTCTCCTTGATCTCCACGAACTTGATATTTGATTTATATATCGTTTATTCGGAGGGCAATCGCCTTATTTCCGAATCAAACACGGATTTGGAGACTTTCCGTATAGAATACGATCGTATTCAACGAAGAAAGCCTTGAATATGACAGAGAAATCAAAGAAAGCCTTTGAATATTTAGAGAGAAATTCGTAGCGAATTATAACTCCAATTCTCGAGCTTATGATTATGATTTCTGGTGTCCATTTGAGCTCTCCTTAGACCCCTATTTATAGGTGTAGGAGTAGCATGCTTGGTGGACTTTTGGGCTTTATATTGGGTCCAGGGCTGAGGTGGCGCGATTTGATTGACTCCTTCAGATTTTATTTATTTACTGCATAAATTTGACATGTGGCAATTTCTTATTGGTTGAAGATTTCACATGTATAAATATTAATTATATATCTATTTAATATTGGAATTATATTTAATTTTAATCCCAAAAATATAAATAGAAAATATAATTAAATATTTAATTATTTATTTCCACGTGGCGTGATTTAATTAGACGTAAAATTTATACGTCTACAAATGCCCCATCGAGACTTGTTCAATGACGAGTTGTCTTGGAAATGGACGAGTCTCGAAATTTATTTGATAGTTTAAACTCTTATCAAGGAGTTCTTCAACTTGAACTTGAATTTAGATTTGAATTTGTAAATAGTTTATACTCGTATTTAGGAGTTCTTTAATTTGAATTTGGATTTGAATTTGTAAATAGTTTATACTCGTATTAGGAGTTCTTTAACTTGAATTTGGATTTGAATTTGTAAATAGTTTATACTCGTATTTAGGAGTTCTTGGGCTTGAAATTTTCTATATAAATTAATTGGGACACAACAAAATTTAATTGTGTAGATTGCCCAATTCGTATTTATATAATATTTGGTATTTAACAAATCAATAACCAAACAAAGCGCATGGATTTAATTTTTTTAATTAACAATCCAACTAAAAAAAAATCTATCCATATCACCGGCCCAATTAAATAATAGCGCCGTTCTTTCTTTCGACGTCCAATATTATTTCCAAACTTATGGACAATACATATCCTGAAACTTATGGCAACAAAAGATATTCTTTTTTTTATTCAAGTAATGATCCATAACTTCTTACGCAAGCAACTGATCTCTTTAGAATCCTTTACTGACTCAAACACTCGCGTAACGCCTATAAATACCCTTCTCTGCGGCGCTTTTTTTTTTTTTTTTTTATCTCATATCAGATTTATTTTTGTCGCCTTTTGCATATAGTTCGAGCTTGCGTGTATCAGCGCAAAAATTTGAAGCTGTTTGCCATTCACAAGTGAAGATTCCGAACGTAAAGAAATTTTTGTCATGCAATTAATTTTCACTCCCTTTTAACTGTATAAATTTATCTCTTCTGATTCAAAGCTTTTATTATATGCTTGCAAGACATGCAAAGTCTGAAACTAAAGGCACGTATATTTGTTTTCTCAGAGATTTATATCTGACACATGCCCTTCCTTTTCAATATTTTTGGAATGCTCATAAAATATTTGATAAATTACTTGAAAGCATGATTTCTCTTCCTACCCCTTTTCTTCAATTCTTGCTGATCGTATCTCTATATCTCTGCAGGTTTCGATCACTTGAAGTACGTTGTTCGAAGACAAGTATCAAACGTCGAGAATAAATATCTGTTGTCTCTCTTGGGGTAATCACCAAGTCCTAATCTTTCCATCAATCTTTTGATTTCTCTCTTTCTTTCTTTTTTTTCTTTTTTTTTTTTTTTTTTTTTTCCTGTTTGTTTCTCTCTTCTTCTTTTTTTCAAGATTTTAAAGTGGACGATCCTCCCATCAATGGATAATTCTTAACGATCGGAGTTATCTTGGATATTTGGCCCATTGTCAAGAACTATTTCTTGAATATTTGGTCCCGTGTCAAGAATATTTCCTTGAATATTTGGCCCCTTGTCAAGAACTATTTCTTGAATATTTGGTCCCGTGTCGAGGATTTCTTCTTGAATATTTGGTCCCTTGTCAAGAATTATTTCTTGAATATTTGGTCCCTTGCCAAGAATGTGTCTTGGATATTTGGTCCCTTGTCAAGGATTTTTCCTTGAATATTTTGTCCCTTGCCAAGAGTTTTCTTGGATATTTGGTACCTTGTCAAGGACTTTTCCTTGAATATTTTGTTCCTTGCCAAGAGTTTTATTGGATATTTGGTACCTTGTCAAGGATTCTTTCCTTGAATATTTTGTCCCTTGCCAAGAATTTTCTTGGATATTTGGTATTCTGAGGAAGAAAACTGATATCTATTTATTTGTCTATTTTCACAGCTGCACCATGGTCTTCTTCAAGGATATAACAGTTGATCAACAAGATTTCTTGGTGATTCTGAATGACAAGGAACAACCTTTAGACAAAGGAACTCACCTCAAAGTCTATAGGCCATTAACTGGTCGCTTTTCAAATGCTTGGCCTAAATTTGCAAATCCTCTTCACAAGCCGACATGGACCGAAAAGATGAATGTGACTAAAACATCAAAGGCTTGGACTTTAGGATCAGCTCATCACCAACCATCCGAGGAAATTGACCGTTTATTGAATTTGGGTCGACGTATTGCCGAAGGAAATGCCAAGTGGGGAGATAACACTAAATTCCTTGGGGAGTTTCATTATTTCAAGGGATACTGGGAATGGACTGAAGATGTTCTTAGTCGATGCAAAAGTGATCTTCGTTGTTCCGGAGTTTATGATGCAGTATATGCCTCTCTCTACACATGATCGAAGTCTTGAAATGATTAAAGCCTTTTGTGAGTCTTGGAGTTCGGCTACAAACACCTTGGTAACTTCATCAGGCGAATTGTCAATTTCACTATGGGATTTGAATTTCTTATCTGGACTTCCCACACTTGGGGTACTTTATGATGAAGTGATACCTTGTCTTAAGGAGCTTGATAGCGTTGACCGAGGCAAACTAAACATTCCTGCGAGTTGCAAGCATTTACACCATGCTTATCACATTATTGGAAATAAAGATGGCAATGATCCAGACTGTTCTGTCACAATTGAAGAGTGGATTAAATTTTGGTCAAGGAAGAATGCAAGGTACCTAGTGCCTCCTCCCCGCAAGGAAAGAAAAACGGTTCGTCCCAAATCGACTTCTAATCCTTCTGGTGAAATCAATGACTATGAACCATGGACCACTATGGAGAAGAGTTTATTTGCTAAGCTTGGAGTCAAGGAACAACATTGGGATGAGACGTATTTAGCATCGTACCTTGCTTGTTGGCTGTGTACTTTTGTTCTTCCTGACGGTGATGCCAGTTTAATTCGCCCAACTACTTTTAAAATGGCTAGCTTAATGGCTTATCGACAAAGAGTATCTCTCACAGTCCCAGTTCTGGCCAGCATCTTTAGAGGTTTGAATAATTTTTCAAGATCTCCAGAGCCTTCCCGACTTCGAGCAGCTTTTCCGATTCACTTTGTTTATGCTTGGATGTCGTTTTATTTCAAAACTCATTTCTCACTTAAAAATCACCCTTATGGCCCCAGAATGGTTCAATTTTCTGGTGATGGATGCGCAAAACATCATGATTCTGTTGACGCTCGCAAGAAAATCTTGAAGTGGGATCAAATATCTTGGAACTGCACTATGTTCACCAAAAACAAAGATATCATGTTTGTTGATAATGATACGGCAAATGAATCTGAACTTTGCTTCTTCATAGCCATCCGTTCTCAATATTTGACTCGAAGGAAGGATGATACTTTTATGGTGGAACCATATAGTCCGCACCGCTTTAGCCGTCAATTTGGGTATTATCAGACCCTTCCAAGTGCTCTCACTCGAGATATCCGAAAAACTTCTCTAGATAGTGGACTCAAGTATTGGCGTGCTTGCTTGTTGCGTAAGTCTGGATTGAGAGTTTGCTTTCCATGCTTGACTTCGAATGCACAGAGGTTTTCATCGGACGAATACAAAAATTGGTGGGAGCAAGTATATAAGAGTTCCTTGGAAGAGAATATCATGGTTCCAGTGACGCTACAAGATAAGGGCATTTCTAAGGAGTAAGTTAGAGATGAAGAGGTTGTTCCTTCTAAAGAAAAGCGGCAAGCAACTCCAGTTCTTCCGGAAGACACCGTTAGTAGTAGGAAGGAGTATCATTGGAAAAAGCAAAGTGTTGCTAAGTCTTCAAGTCTAGTTGAAGATCACCCTCAAATTAGTGCTCTCCAGGTTCTCTTTTGTCCTTTATTTATCGTGTTTTTGTACTATCTCCTTTTTTCTTCTTATATTCATGATATGTGTTCCTTTTTAGGTGGAAGATGATGTCCTTAGTGTTGATGAGAAAACCAGTTCTCAAGGTAGTTATGCTCTAAGTGAACCTATTCAAGAAGATGAAACTTTGGTGGACGTGGAAGATAATGTTCCTCATTCGCCTCGTGTCGGAGCAATTTCGGAATTCCATAGTGATAACCTGATCGATAATGCATTGAAATCCTTTCTCCAAACAGTTTGGCGTGGTCTTCGTGACAAGATACTACGGACTCCTATTGATTCTTTGTCATCAATAGAAGAGGAGATTAAACTTGGTCTCTCATGCATGAAAGGGCATATGAAAGGGTACGAATCTGATTTTGATCTATCTTGTGTTGAAACCAGTATAGCGACACTTTTTGCTCATGCAGCCACTTATGACCAAGCAAGATCGAAGTCCCGTGAGATTGGGGAGAATTCTGCACAAGAAGTTCAAGATGCCAAAGCTCACCTTCGTAAACTTCGCTTGAAAGAGAAAGAAGGTGTTACCAAAATTCAGCCAATCAAGCAGGAACTTGAGGATATGGAGAAACGGAAGAGTGAGTTAACTGCAAGTTTGAAGAAGCAGGAATCATCAGTCCAAGTTATCCGAGACGAGATCCAAGAGTACAAGCAAAAGGTTGATAAATTCAAGAACACTCCTTTGATCGATGGTGAAGCTTTGGAGAATTTGAAGAGCTCGCAACTTCTTTTGGAGTCTGCTCACAAGGCCTTGGAAGATCAAGATCCCTTTGCTTAGACTTCTTAGCTTGCTTTTTCTTTGCACATTCCTTTCACTTGTTTTTTTTTGTTTTTTTTTTTTTAATCATGGCAGACCTTTCCTTTTTCTTAGCAATACAAGTTTAGTATTTTTTTTCTTTCATGGTTGATCTCAGTACATGTATTGCCTCTTTATTAACTTGAAGGTTCATATTTCTTTGTACTTCATGACTGAACTTTGATTATAATCACCGATTATAATTGTAACCATCCGACTTGAGGGATAAATAGAAGTTATGACTGAACTTAGAATTTATCTAAGCTGCCTACGTACCTTTTTGAAAAGGATCAAGTCAAAACGTAGTTCAAAAATTAAACTTTAAGTTTAAAAAGGGGGGTGCCGTGCACAGTTTATACTCATGCGGGCCAGGAGTGACTATATAGACAAAGTGGAGTATATAATAGTTTAACTACATATATATACCTATTAATGGGATAAGTAAAGTTTAACCACATTAATTTAACTTTTGGTGGAAAAGTTTAGCAGTTTAACCACGTGCACTTTCATTGGTGGATACCGTACACAGTTTATACTCATGCGGGTCAGGAGTAACATGCAGTTTAGGCTCGTGCGTCACGGAGCTTGGTCTTTTTTTTTCAGTTTTTTTTTTTTTTTTTTTTGGTTCGTTTTTTTTTTCTTCTTCCTTTTCAAGGATAATAGCGCTTGAGGAACTTCCCATTAATTGGGCCAACTCTCACATTGTCTTCTGAGATCAACTTATATGCGCCATTAGTGTAGACTTCCTTGACGACATACGGGCCATCCCATCTTGATACAAACTTATTTCCAACATGATGAGTAGTGATGATTGGCCTTCTAATAGCGAGCACCAAATCTCCAACTTGGAAAGAACGCGGCCTCACTTTCTTGTTGAAAGCTTTTGCGAGACGAGCTTGATAGCACTCCAATCGTTGTTGTGCCTCCAATCTTTTTTCATCTAAGGCTTCTAACTCTTCAAGGCGGAGCCGAGCATTTTCTTCTCCTGTTAGGCCTTCTTGGATAGCGATCCTCAAAGATGGGATTTGTTGCTCAAGAGGAACAACGGCTTCTACACCATACACCAAAGAATACGGAGTTGCTTGAGTAGGAGTTCTAAAGGTTGTTCTGTATGCCCATAACGCTTCTTCAATTCTTTCCTGCCAGTCACGCTTTGTCTTTGCCACAACTTTCTTCAACAAGTTGCACAAAGTTTTGTTAAATGCTTCGGCCAATCCATTGGCAAGGGCATTGTACATTGAAGATTTCCTCTGCTTAAACCCAAACTTTTCACAAAGTTTATCTATCAAAACGTTACAAAATGGTTTTCCATTATCGGTTATAATGTACCGAGGAATACCGTAATGATAGATGATATGACCTTTGATAAAGTCAGCAATGTTCTCATTTTTTACTTCTCATAGAGGTATGGCTTCTGCCCATTTGGAGAAGTAGTCTGTCGCAGCCAGGATGTATAAATGCCCCTTTGATGATTTTGTCAAAGGTCCAACGACATCCATGCCCCAAGCATCAAAAGGCCATGAAGCGACTGTGGGGTGTAGTGGTTCGGGTGGCTGATGAATGAGGTTTGCGTGAAACTGGCAGGCTTGACATTTTTGTGCGTATTCCATGCAATCCTTTACCATGGTTGACCAATAATAGCCCATCCGTTTGATTCTAAAATGTAACTTTGGACCAGATTGATGAGCGCCACATATGCCAGAATGGGCTTCCTCCATAGCCTTTACAGCTTCTTCATTATTCAAACATCTCAAAAAGACCCCATCAAATGATCTTCTATAGAGTATGCTTTTAAAATAGATGAAGCGTGTAGCACGACTGTAACAGCCATTAAAAAAAATGAACTATTCGATTTTTATTAATTATTTTCGAGCTACAATATATTTAATGAATAGCGAACTAGCTACTTCCAGTTCCGAGCTTTCAGCCTCGACCAGACTGAGCTATGCGGCAGCGAGCCTTACTCTTATCCGCAGCCATTTCAGCAAAATACCAGCAACTTGGCAAGGGAAGAATCTCTCGAATGAATTCATATCAATACTAAACTTTTGGTACTCCCCTCAGCGTGTGTACTAACGCCTAGATTGAAGCGAGTTAATCAACACACCAAGCATAGTGCTTCCAGAAAAATAAAACCATAGTCATAATTTACGCTTGCTCTAAAGTACGAGATCACGTCAACTCATGACCAAATCCTTAAAAGTTGTGTCTACGCGAGACGTAGATATAATCTTCTCGAGACTTGCGCCTTGAGATAAGGCGAATAACAAAGGATTTAGTTTCAAGCCCCAAACAGAAGTTAGCGTACCATTAAGGGACAGAAGAAGGATGGAACTGAGTTCCTCCGAAAAACAACACTATGAGTGCAAGAAGTCGGCACGGGGGATACAAATCAATTATGATGGAATTAGTTAGCAAAAAACCAGAGAGCTATACAAAAATCAGGAATCTTCTCGATTAATTGGAAATCACGAGCATGATGGCCAACACTTTATCGCACAAAACAGCCTAGCTCAGAAATGATACCCTACGAGGGTAAATCACAAAAGATATTGAGAAATTTAGATGGAAGTGATAATACTACCAGAAGAGATAGATATGGGTTAGTTACCCTAGTATTGTTGGTTATAATTATGCATAGCTTAACTCATCAACGAGATGAGTAGTTTAAGAAAGATGTCTTAGAGACATAATAGAAAAGCTAGCATATACTAAAAAGCTAGAGACAGTGTTGTCTCATACAGGATAAAAGATATACGTATATAGCAAGTTACGCAGAATGCAAAGAAAGAATTTTTATGTGAAGCCTATAGTATTTCGTTTATAGCTATTTATGGACATACATAGAAATGTATGTATTAAGAATAATGAAAAGATTTCCTAATTGGTGGGATAGTGTGAAAAGAGATATAGCAGATCGTATGAATCGATTATGAGAATGTCAGCAAGCTGAAGCTTTTATAAGCGGCCTAATGGTTAGTTAGTGCCTCTATGAGGCTATGATTAAAGGATAAATATTATATTATAATAAGCTATATAATTAGCCACCTTAAACTAAGGGTTAAAGCACGGCTATCAGAGTGATAGTCGATAAATTAGCAATAGACGATTACCAGAGTGATAATCGATAGATTAATTAGTGTATTCTTCTTGTTCAATTCATAGAAGTATACGAAAGCCAACGAGCTAGTTAGATCTACGCACAAAAGATTATCTGACTACATGGCATACTGACGTCACTAGTATCCAAATAAGGACACGAAGTTCACATTGCGATTTGGGAAACGAGCTTACAACAAAATTTAGACACAGAGCAACAATATCAATGCAACATACTTCCTCGGTCCGATAGGAGGCACAGGAGGAGATAATCGGATGATTAGTCGATGAATTAACAAGGTGTTCTCACCTTTTGAATTTAGAAACAACCAGCATTAGCATCGAAGCTAAGTGTTTCCACAAGCAAGTAACCAGCTCCATGGCAAACCAACGACGATCGTAACAAACAACAACTCGAGCAGTACTTCGCAACTGAGAACGAGCTAACAGCAAAAGACGAGCGAGACCAAATTTTAGCACGATGCAGCCTAAAGTTAGCTTGGGAGTACGAATCGAGCAACCATAAATATGATTAGAATTTTACGATCGCGATAAATGCTAGCACTAAGAAATCGATCATACGATTAGAGAGTACCTGCATGGGAAAAAAAAAATTGTTCGCCAAAGTGTAGAAATAAATTTTAGCATGATGCTACCGAAAAAAAGGCCGTTACCCCGCAGAATCATAGATGACAAAAGAAGAAGGTGATCGACCCAACTCCACCTATGGAGAAGACCAAGATTGAGATGCAGACAAGCCGACCGATATAAAGAACTCTGAATAGTAGGCAAAAGCGTCAACAAAGATGAGAGCCCTAAGGAGATAACGCAAATCAGCACGAAATCAGATTAGAGATTATGAATTACTAAGATGACGTAAGATCTTTATGAAAAGGGTCCAACTACAGATCCCGCAATGATGCCACCAGCTTCCCCCTCACCCCAAAGGTATTTTCTACATGAGGCGCTCATGAAACAACGAGTCTAACCGAAGCGCTTTAAGCGACAAATAGAAATGCGCCAGAATCAAGCTTAAGGAATGACGACTCACGAGAGCGTATCTTAGATTAACGAAGACGATTATTACCAAATAGCCCAGGGTAGATTCATTCGCTAGATAAATGATGATAGAGGCACGACGGTGCTAAGAAGAGCTACGAAAGGAAGCTAAGGAGACATGTAGGCTACCTATCCAGGTGTTAATGAGAAGGTACGAATTTCGAGGACGAAATTCTTTTTAAGGGGGTAGTGATGTAACAGCCATGAAAAAAAAAATGAACTATTCGATTTTTATTAATTATTTTCGAGCTACAATATATTTAATGAATAGCGAACTAGCTATTTTATAATTTCTAGCCTAAGAATTATCGAGTGAGATATTACTTAATGAAGCATTGGCTAAGGGATGATATTTAGTATATAAATTATTCTAGCATAATTATTTCCGAAAATGAAGAATTTATAGAAGCTTGATTTAATTTCCGGAGTGAACTTGGAATTGTAGCACAACAAGTAAGACTAGGAAAATGAGATGAATGTGCTCTAAGAGCATAGAAGCAATTCGTAAATTATTTCCGATAATGTGGAAGGCAAATTATTATTCGTAGAAGTGTTGGGAATTATAATTCCCGGAGATAGCATATAAGCATGAGGAATTGTTTATTTAGCTAATGTGAATTAGTATATATATATGTATTTATTTAATCATGGAGAAGAAAGAGGAAATAAAAATAAGACATGTGTGTAGTGTGTGTATGCGCCACGTGTTGAGAGAGAGAGAGATATGAGATTAAAATCTCAACACCACCATCGCCCCTCTCATTCACGAACAGCCCTCTCTCTCTCTACAAGTTTCTCCCTCTCCCTCTAGAACTCCATCGCCGAACACCACCTCCCTCCACGCCGGTGACCTTCCACACCTCCGATCACCACCACCTTTCGTACCCCACCCTAATTCGACATGGAGAACATGATTTCAGGGTTTGTTTTGCCATCCAGCTGCTGCAAAACCTTCATGCAAGCACCGAAATATTCAAAGTTCGAGTAGAGCTTTGAATTTCTTCTTCCTTAAGGTATACTCTCTACTTGCTAGATGATATGAGTATGAATAGAGGTAGTAGGTGCGAATTCGACTACTATAATAGACGAATCAGTTTTGGGTCTTAAGAGATTTAATCGTGCATGTGATAGATTTCATCATATTTGTGTTCTACGCATCAATCGATCATCGTCGATGTGAATTTCGTCGAAATCCTCCTTTGATTCACCAAGCCTGACACCCCACAGCCTTATGCGAGTCCCCTTGTTAAGTATTCTTGACGTCTCTGTGCTCAATCGATGGTCTAGAATGAGTTGAAGTCGAATTTATAAGCCTTTGTTGCATCCTTAAAAGTGACATTTTATCAAACAGTTTGAGTGCATGTTTTAATCCCTGATTTTGAACCTTCATCATAGCCAGAATCGAGTATTTATCAATTTAGACGTGTTCCTTATCATCCCATCTTTCTACTGATACCGATTTCATCGAATTTGGTTGAGTAACGAGTGAACTAAGCCGTTTTAAAGATTGTATGTTCGACCCTCTTAAAAATTCCTCATGCCCAGAAGCCGTTCTTTCATCGAACAGTTTGCGTGCGTGTTTTGTTCAGCGTTTTCAAGCATGTTCCCGACTTTATCTTCGTTCGAGTCGTAAATGAAAGTTGTAGAATATGTTTTCAGCCTTTCACAGCACTTTGAAACACCCCAAACTGAGTTTTTATGCGTGAGTTATGATGATTTGAAGTTCGCGTGTCAAATCTGTCAATTTTGAGAAAAACGTTTTGAACTCAGTTTTGATCTTTGTTTTTTACTAAGATCCTTTGCTCGAATCCAGAAAGTAAAATATGGAAAATACTCTCTGTTATCCCAGATTTTCATCCATAGTTTGTATTCCATAATGGGTTAAGAATCGATCGAGTTATCTTAGCTCAAAGTTGGCTACTCGAGTCGGCCAAACTTCAATTCCCAGATTTCAGCCACTGATTTCTGAACTTGTTTTCTTGAAAACGGTTTGCATTCTGAGCTTAATTATTTTTTCACATGAAAGTATGTGTTCTTATCTTTCTAAGCATAGCTCATAAGCTTGATTTGGAGTTCATGTCGATTTTTAATAATTTTTACAAGATTACATGTCATTAAGTTCGAAAATATTGCAACAGCTTATGTACTCTTTTGTATTCACGTTTTGAGCGATTTAAACTCCTCAAATCAGAAAATTCTATTAGACAAAGGTTGTTCCTTGTGTTCTGAACTTCAAGTTTGATAGCTCACATGCACCATTTGGTTAATTATTGAATGAGTTACAGCCTTCCAAAGTCAAGGTACCAATCATGTCCATGTCCTGTTTTCAGAATTGAAGTCCTTAATTAAAGCGTGTCCGACTCCCAACTCACTTGTGAGGAAAATCTGAAATTTAAATATGTTTTAGCCTTGAGTCTTAACTTTCCAAATCGATAAGCCATGCTCTGATCCAACTTATATCAAGCGAGAAATAATTTATTTACTAAACTGTGGCAAAACCACATCTCTTATATGAATAGTAATGAAGATGGACTTATATATTCTTAACTACTCAACTCCAGAGCCTCAAACCTATATTTCTAGAAAGCTCATCTTCCTAGTTTTTCATCCATATATCGCACCATTCAATCAAAGATCATTTGCTCTAGTTGCAGCCTTTCTATGAAGAGTGACCCATTAGCTAAAGTGTAAGTCCATGAGTTCTAAGTACAACTATTCATGAGAGTAACGAGACTTATAAGCTTGATTAATTATTTAAGTTTGATTATTTAACAAGGAGTATATATATATATATATATATATGCATTGCTATTAATGTTGATAAGATCAAGTATATAAATAAACTAAGTTATCAGAAAGGTTAAATACAAGTATATGTATACTTATAAGCTAGTATTAATCTATCATTTGTGAATAGGTTACTAGCTACAAGGACAAGGCGACGAGGATAACCAAGGAATAATTGCTTGCTTGCTTGATTGCTTCCAAAACGGTGGGCTTTCTAAAATAAAAGAGTTTTATTAGCTGATATTAGTCCTTTTTAAAGAATTGTCATGCCATAAAGTTTTGGAGTTTATGTATGATGCCTATTTGTTTTTGGCTTTGCCAAAATTTTATAAAAATCAAATTCGGGTCCTTGTAAGATAGTGATCTTACTTGGACTAACGTGCACAAAGCGGCAGACCACCTTAGCGAGGGTGTGTATGTCTGGCCTCCGCGGAAGGTGTACAACTTCCCGGATGCAAGTTTAGTTTGGATATGGTTGATTACTAAAGAACATAGACTGCAGTCGCTTTTAAGTATCAAGTGTTTTAAGTACACATAGGCCTTTTTCACAAAAACCCTATGTGATACTCTTGCATGGCTGACAATTAAAGAAAATGTTTTGGCAACGTGTCCACTGGGTACCTAAAGTACTCAGCCCTGTACATATTTCCCACGTGCAGGTTGAGCAAATTGGAGTGAAGTGGCCGGTGGAGCTTTTGTCGATCTTAAGAAGTCGAAGTCTCTTGGTGGTGCATGTCTTCATACATGCATCCGTTCCGCTGTGCTCACTCGAATGTTATTTCGAATTAATTTGATTTAGTTGTAATTTGATGATGTCATCGTTGCACTTCGTATAATTTGTTTGGTTCCTGAACTTCTTTTGACATGATCGAGTTAAGTTATTAATTCTCCTTCGTCATTTATTTCTTGATCTTCGTATTATTTCCTTAAGTCACGAATTACCGAGCTAAGCTATTAATTAGCAAAGCGCGGTCGTGACAACGACGGCGGACGTCTACCTTTCGACGTGGGTCACTTGGCAATTTATCATATTTTAAGTAATCTACGAGCACTTGACGCCAATCTTCTTCTTCTTCTTCTTCATCAATCTCAAACATTTGCACCACATTACTTTCGTCATCTTCGCAAATGTCATCTTCGAAGAGTGGTGGTACAACCCAACTTTGACAAATAGGTATGGAAATGTCACCGTTGCATATTGCAATAGAGGAAGCGAGTTTTGCAAGTGCATCTGCTTGTTTATTATCACTTCTTGGAATGTGACCAAGTTCTACTCCACTAAGCCATACAATAAGCTTTTTGGCATACTTGACATATGGAAGTAATTCGGGCTTCTTCACTTCATATAATCCAAGAATTTGATTTATGACCAACTTTGAATCTCCATACACTTTTATGTGTAGTCTCTTGGCGTCCATGGCCATTTCTAATCCC
The DNA here is from genome assembly GCA_001642375.2 of Mentha longifolia. NCBI lineage: Eukaryota > Viridiplantae > Streptophyta > Magnoliopsida > Lamiales > Lamiaceae > Mentha > Mentha longifolia. The sequence continues at coordinate 32,015,757 of CM038118.1, read as the reverse complement.
AAGATTAGTGCTTGATATTCAGCCACATTATTGGAACAACTTTCAGTCAGAGTGAAGGAATATGGTAGCACTTGTTTCTCAGGAGTTACAAACACAACTCCCGCACCAGCTCCTTCTTTGTGAGATGCTCCATCAAAATACATTAACCGAGGAGGGCATACCTCAATTACCAGTGCATCTTCATCGGGTAGATCGTCAGTTAATTCCCACTCGGTAGGAATTGGGTGATCGGCCAAGAAATCAGCTAATACTTGCCCCTTTATAGCTTTTTGGGAAACATACATAATCTCAAATTGTTGTAACTGAAGATACCATCGAGCTAGTCTATCAGATAAAACTGGTTTAGACATTACGTACTTCAATGGATTTGCTTTGGAGATTAGACGCACAGTATGGGCTTGGAAGTAATGTTTCAACTTTTGGATAGAAAATATCAAGGTCAAACATAACTTCTCAATCGGAGAATACTTTAACTCATTTGGCGTCATCATCCTACTTAAGTAGTAGAGTGCATTTTCCTTCCCATTTTCATTTTCTTGAGCAAGCAATGCCCCCATGGATCGTTCTTGAGCAGCAAGGTATAAAATCAAGGGACGGCCAGCCACAGGTGCAACCAAAATAGGAGGTTTCATCAAGTATGCTTTAATGTTTTTGAAAGCATTTCTGCATGTCTCGTCCCATTCGAATGGCACTCCTTTCTTCATGATTCGGCTAAAAGGTTGACATCGACCTGCTAAATTCGAGATGAATCTTCGAAGATATGCCAACTTTCCTTGTAGACTTTTCAATTCATGAATGTTGCGTGGTTCAGGCATCTTCATTATGGCATCGATTTTGGCCTGCTCAATTTCAATTCCTTGATGTCGAACGATGAATCCAAGGAATTTACCGGACTTCACACCGAAAGCGCACTTTAAAGGATTCATTTTTAGTTCATACTTCCTTAATCGCTCAAAAATGATCCTTAAGTCATTCAAATGCTCACTTCTCTTTTTAGACTTCACAACTACATCATCCACATAACACTCGATGTTCTTATGGAGTATGTCATCAAATATTTTCTGCATGGCTCTTTGATATGTAGCGCCTGCATTTTTCAATCCAAACGGCATTACTTTATAGCAATATATTCCTTTGGGAGTACGGAATGCCATTAATTCTTCATCATTTGATGACATACGAATTTGATTGTATCCGGAAGATCCATCCATAAATGACAAAGCTTCATGTCTGGTGGTGGCATCAATCATCAGTTCGGCAATCGGTAAAGGGAAATCATCTTTTGGACATGCTTCATTTAGATCTCTGAAGTCTACACATACCCGAATCTGCCCATTCTCCTTTCTCACAGGGACTATACTAGAGATCCATGTTGGGTACTTAACTTCTCTAATGAATCCTACATCGATGAGCTTGTTTACCTCAGGCTCAATTAATGGAACCAACTCAGGTCGAAACCGACGTTGAGTTTGCTTGACAGGTTTTGCCTCCTTTTTAATGGCTAAGTTGTGAACAACTATTTTCGGGCTCAATCCCGGCATTTCCTTGTAAGACCATGCAAATATGTCTTTAAATTCTTTCAATAGTTTGACATATGAGCACTCCTCGTCTTTAGTCAATAAGGCACTAATGTAAGTAGGCCGCGGATCGTCAATAGTGCCCAGATTAACTTCTTTCAATTCATCAACAGTGGACTTGACACCTTCTTCAAATTGTGGGGGAGCTATTTCTGCATCTTCTTCAATACTCACCTCATCACACAAAGTAATATGGTGTGAAGTCATCACTTCATTACGAGTATCATGAGTAACATCTGTAGTTTGAGCATCTTCTACGATGTAGTAGGATGATCCCACACTTTCTCTATCATCCTTGTCTTCTAAGACGTGTTCGCAAGCAATTTTCTCTTCAACAGCCTGTGTAAAGATGACCGTCTTCATCTTGGCCTTTAATTATTTTCCACATGATATGGTCAATGTAGTGCGCCTTTTCATACGAGAAGGTATCAAACTCCTCAATTTATGAGTTGTTTGGACCTTATTGTATTTTTCAGCCTTACTTTGCTTCACGCCTTTTCTTTTACCAAGTCTTTCGAAAACAGATACTCCTTGGGTTTGACCTCTACCAAGCCTCTGAAAGACAGATATTCATTGAGGCTCTTCTTCTATTTCCTCCTCAATGACATAGTTAGAGGTGGCCCTTTTGATGGCAATGCGAACGGGATTTTGTGGGGAAAATCCCAATCCTACTTTTGCCTTTTGAGTTGGTATACTTTTCTTTATTCCTTTCTGGGTAATCTCAAGTTTAGTATCACGCACAATCTTTGCGGTAGATTTCAGCGGTGATTCTTCTTGCGGGTTATACCCAGCTTTAATGAGAAGCTTATATGCTTTTGGACCAAAATGTCTTGAGATTTCTCGATCAGACAGTTCTCCATGCTCAATCACACTTCCTTCCTTTGGTCGAACAAAACCTTCAAGCGGTTGAGGAATTGGTTTATCAGTATCAATTTTCGTCAAAGGTGTAGTGAATCCTTCAAAGGCTTTTTCCTTAATAGAGGATGATGCTCTCATCTTGTCTTTTTTATCTTCGATATTCTCCTTATCCACTTGCACATCTTTTTTTGTTTTAATCACATAATACTTGGCATTGGCAAAATGTGATTCTGCTTCGGTAAATGGCTTATGGTCACCAACTACCATCTTGACTTCACCATTTTAAGAGTATTTGAAACATTGATGCAATGTTGATGGAATAACACCATATTCGTGCAACCAAGGTCGACCAAGAAGCATGTTGTATGACGTTCTAGCATCAATTACATGAAAAAGTGCCGTTGAACTCATATCCTCCATTAATAGATCCAATCTTATAGTTCCAAGAGCCCTTTGCCCCTCATGGTTAAATCCTTGAATCATCAAGTGACTATTCAAAAGTTCACTTGTAGGGATTCCTATTTCTCTTAACATTCTGAGTGGCAGAATGTTAACCGCAGATCCTCCATCAATGAGTATTCTGTTCACCTTCTGTTCATTGGTATAACAACTTACAAATAAAGGCCTAATGTGAGGCTCAAATCCGAGTTGTAAATCTTCGTCGGTGAATGTGATAGCGGAAACACCCTCGCTAATTGCCTTTGGCTCCTCTTCGTTTGTGTCATCAAACAAATTTCTAATATCTTCAAGTGTATTATTGGATTCAGTGATAACATTGGTAGCAGCATTATCTTCCTCGAGTGATATCTTTCCTTCCCGAGCCAATTTCATGATCCTGTCTTTAAATATAAAGCAGTCATGAATGGGATGTCCAATCAATCGATGGTATTTGCAATACTTGGGATCATCGGTTTGCCCGACTTCATTTGGTCACTTCATTTCTGGTAACTCAATAAGCCCTTCTTTGAGTAGATCATCAAATATTCCGGAGACATCGGAATCCAAGAAAGGGTATTGTTTCTGTTGCATCTCTTTTAAGGTCAACTTCTTATGCCCCAAATCTTGAGGGTTTTTCTGCTTGTCACTATTAGCTTCAGCCTTTCTTAGAAACTTGACGGGACTTGCTTTCACTGCCATTGATTCTTTTTTTGGCATTTTGTCGAAAGCATTTGCTCCCTTCTTAAATTCTTGCTTTTCTTTGAACCTTCGTGGTTCTTGAACAGGTGGTCCTCCAATCCCACTCACTGCCATACTCAACTCCATATCATGGGCCCTAGTAGCCAATTCTTCGAATGTTTTGGGCTGAATCCCTCGAAGAATATATTGTAAGCCCCACTGCATGCCTTGGATGCACATTTCAATAGCCGATGATTCAGAGAGTCGATCTTTACAATTAAGGCAGAGATTTCTCCATCGGTTGATGTAATCTATAACAGGCTCTTCTTTCCATTGGCGAGTACTTGTAAGCTCCACCATGCTAACCATTCTTCTAGTGCTATAGAAGCGATTGAGAAATTCATGCTCCAGTTGTTCCCAACTATCAACTGAACTTGATTCCAAGTCCGTATACCAATCAAAATCATTGCCTTTGAGGGAACGAACGAATTGCTTGACCAAGTGATCCCCATAAGTACCAGCATTATTACATGTCTCAATGAAGTGAGCAATATGTTGCTTAGGATTGCCCTTTCCATCAAACTGTTGAAACTTGGGAGGTTGATAGCCAAGTGGCATCCTTAAGTTATCGATCCTTTGAGTATATGGCTTGGAGTAAACCGACAGAGATTTAGAACTTCCATCAAATTTAGACTTGATGGTTCCTTCGATGAATTCTTTTAATTGACCTACTTGAATGAAGCCATCTGTAGTGACATGAATGGCAGACGATTTTCCATCGTCAAGCTTTTCTTCAGGTATATGCTCATCATCATTATTTTCACTTCCTTCATCATCATCTTGTTTTGCTTTTCCCTTTATGAGTTTTGCAATCTTTGCATCTTGTTCCATCATATGCTTGCTCATTCCCTCCATCATCTTGGTTAGATTTGCAAGCTGCTCTTCTATGGTAGAAGTACTTGTCGTCATAGCATGTGCTTCAAGTGATCTGGGAGACTCAGAGAATAAATTATTATTTACTAAGTCAACATTCCCATCAACATTCATTTCTTTCAAGGCAACAAAGGCCGGTACACCTTCCATAGCGGATGATGATTTTGAATTTTCCCTTGCTTTCTTTGCCATGTTTCGTGTCAGAACTCTGATACTCCCCGAAGAGTTTTCCGGTGCAAATAAACTTTGATTCAACATCGTCCAAGTTTTTCTTTAGAGGAGGAGTGATGAGAGGTAGAGACTGTCCCACCGGGCGTGCCAAAATTTGTAAACACAAATTTTATGTATTTAATAAATAAATACGAAATTGTGTACAAATCCAAAATATTATGGATTAAAGTGAATTTAATGCGGGTTGCAATCTCTATTCTTCCTCTGATTCCCCTCTTCAAATATATTTTGGACGATCTTCAAAAAGCTTCCGAGATTTTCGGAGAATTTGGCTCTCCTTGATCTCCACGAACTTGATATTTGATTTATATATCGTTTATTCGGAGGGCAATCGCCTTATTTCCGAATCAAACACGGATTTGGAGACTTTCCGTATAGAATACGATCGTATTCAACGAAGAAAGCCTTGAATATGACAGAGAAATCAAAGAAAGCCTTTGAATATTTAGAGAGAAATTCGTAGCGAATTATAACTCCAATTCTCGAGCTTATGATTATGATTTCTGGTGTCCATTTGAGCTCTCCTTAGACCCCTATTTATAGGTGTAGGAGTAGCATGCTTGGTGGACTTTTGGGCTTTATATTGGGTCCAGGGCTGAGGTGGCGCGATTTGATTGACTCCTTCAGATTTTATTTATTTACTGCATAAATTTAACATGTGGCAATTTCTTATTGGTTGAAGATTCCACATGTATAAATATTAATTATATATCTATTTAATATTGGAATTATATTTAATTTTAATCCCAAAAATATAAATAGAAAATATAATTAAATATTTAATTATTTATTTCCACGTAGCATGATTTAATTAGACGTAAAATTTATACGTCTACAAGAGGTTGGGAGGGAAGTAGGCGGGCAGCAACCCATCTCCGATTCTGCCAATGCTATAAAAGCCGCTTCCCAATTTAAGATGAGTGAGACGGTGCAGAGAGCTAAGTCCCTCCAGGTGGGTCCGCGACAGTAACTCGGATAAGGTGAGATGGAAAAGATTTTCAAGTGATGACAAGCATGTAAAGAGGCTGCTTGTTTCTTCTATAGTAAACATATAGATGCCCAATTTAGAAACACCGCTCATTCCTTTTATCTTCCTTACATCTGAACAACTTTCCAATCGAATGAAGTCCAGTGTCTGAAGTTTCCTCATATTTCCTAGACCCACCTTAAAGGACACTACATGTGCGTAAAGATGACGCAGGCTCTCCATCTTCACTACAACTTTGTCGATTGTGATTCTCCCGCCGTAGTGACACCGTAAATCTAGGACCTCAAGGTTTTTAAGCTTTGCCCATGAGCTTGGGAGCCTCGATACATTACCATCGTATCTCATTCTCAAGTATTTTAATCCAGTCAGCTCACCAATTCCCTTGGGCAATACTTCGAATACTGTACTCCCGAAGTCAAGGAGCCTAAGGAGCTCAAAGCTCTTCCAATAAGACGATGGACCACCACTAATAAATTGCAATTTCTGATCATAACAATGGACAAAAAGAGAGCGAAGATGTTGGTTTCGATTGGTGGAGTAGACGAAACTTGTTTCATTGAAGTATATGGAACGATGCCGAGGTTTAGCTAAGGATTGATCTGAAGAATTCTGCTTCTCTCTTACCACCTCAAAATCTATCTCCTCCTCTGCTTTTCTTATGGATAGGTCCCTAAGAAGATCGTGCATTTGGCAGCTTTTTACTTTGTGATCATGATATGCCATCTCCTTCACTTGAACCATGTTTCGACCGATCAACTCATCTAAATAATCCCTTGCTACTTCCTCCATCCTTAGTCCTTCTCCTTCAACTTCTTGCGCCACCAAGCCTTGTGCGACCCATATATGTACCAACTCTTCCGCCCTGATGACAGCGTCTTCCTTGAAGAATCCAAAACATAAGAAGCATGCCTTCAATTCTGAAGTTAAATTCTGGTAACTCAATTCCAATATTGCTGTTATTATATCAAGATCTCCACTACTTGTATATATATCCAAATGAGACTTCATTTCTTTATGAACTTTCTCCCATTCGCTCTTGGACGGCGTCTTTTTGGCTAATAGGCCTCCTACAACACTGATTGCCAATGGTAGACCGCCACACTTTTTCACGATTTCTTCCCCGACCTTCTTCAATTCTGTTGGGCATTCGTCACTACTACTATTACCACCTAACGCTTTTCTTATGAACAAATCCCAACTTTCAGTGTCACTTAAAAGTTTCATGTTATGCACGTATCCATCGTTCGTTGTGATGACTTGACTGCGACTTGTAAGCAACAATCTGCTACCGTTATCTGACAAATTCAACAACGGAGAATGTCACTAGCTAGCTAGCAATATTTCACATTAATTTCTCGTAATTAACACTTAACAACATTTTCATCAAGACCTATATATGATTGGGAACTATTTATAAAATGAAAACTAAAAACTATTTTGGGCCCTTGATCTTTGTCATCTAATGGTGTATATTAATCAGTTGTTTTAATTTTTAATTGTTTCAGCAATTATTAGTTAAACGCGCTAAACTAATGTATAGGGTAATCTAGTCATTTTATCTATTTCATTTATGATGGAACCGTTTCTTGTCCTTTTTTCAAGCAATGCAAAATCTTAACTCCAATTAAAATGATTATCTAGCTTCTCATTTCTTTGCTTTAAAAAACGTAGTAACATTTATCTAGATTCTCTGTTTTTTTTTTTTTTTTTGCTTTTTTTTTTTTGTTGGTGAATATGTCTAATACATTTTTGTGATGCATTTTCATGAAATTGTAAAAATGCATAATAAATAGTAAAAATGCATTATGTCACATATATGAGGTATAGTTTCCCTACGCGTTAGAAATTAAGTTTTGACTAGAATTATTTTTTCTGATAGGGTTTAGATTTCCCGTGTATGGTTTAGTTTTCAATAATGAAGGTTTATTTTTTTTAAATTTAATCAGGAAAAATAATTGCTAGTCAAAAATTTAATCTCTAACCCGTAGTTAAAATTTTTAATTATGTTATTAATATTAAACCTTAAACACTAAACCCTAAACCTTTTGGGAAAACTGAATCCTATACTGTGAAATTAAAAGTAAACTCTTGCCGGAAATCTAAACAATAGCTGAAAAAAAAACCGAACTGTTGACGTAAAAAAAAAATGTATACTAAAATATGAAACAACATAAACAGAAATATGCAATATTTTTTACTAAGGGTTTGGTTTTTTCGGCTAATGTTTAGATTTCCGACAAGAGTGTATTTTTCACAGCATAGGGTTTAATTTTCCCATGTATGGTTTAGGTTTAGGGATCAGGGTTTAAAATAAATATTATAATTACGAGTTAGAGATTAAATTTTCGAATATAAATTATTTTATCCATTAAAATATCGTGCCCAGAAAAAGGGGTCATGATAAGTGGTCATGATAAGTGGGAAAGATGGACTACAATATTACAAAAAATGCATAATCAAAACACCATATATGCAACAAAGATTATAAAAAATAATGCATAGACAAAATATTATATATGCAACACAGATCGAGACAAATGTATAACCAAAATATCATTTATGCAACACTGATCGCAAAATTGTGCATAATCAGAACAACATATATGCAACTCCAATTGAAAAGAATGCATAACCAAAACACCATATATGCAAAGTTAAAAATAAAAAAAATGCATTACTACAACATTTTAAATAAATCATTCCAACATATATATACTGAAGTAATAAAATTTGACTAGGTTTAGTTTTTCAATATAGGGTTTAGGGTTTAGTGTTTAGGGTTTAAAATAAGTATTATAATTATGGGTTAGAGATTAAACTTCCGAATATGAATTATTTTATCCACTAGTCAAGTTCTACTAAAATGTCGTGCCTAAAAAAAGGGGTCATGATAAGTGGGAGATGGACTACAAAATTGCAAAAAATGCATAATCAAAACACCATATATGCAATATGGATTATTAAAAAATGCATAAACAAAATATTATATATGCAACACCGATCGAGACAAATGTATAACCAAAATATCATATGCAACACCGATCGCAAAATAGTGCATAAACAGAACAACATATATGCAACGCCAATTGAAAAGAATGCATAACCAAAATACCATATATGCAAAGTTAAAAATAGAAAAATGCATTATTTCTACAAAATTGTAAATAAATCATTCCAACATATAATGAAGTAATAAAATTTGCCTAGAGTTTAGTTTTCCCATATAGGGTTTGGGGTTTAGTGTTTATGTAATATCCCGGAATAATATATATATATATATATATATATATATATATATATATATATATTAAGCTAAAATAGTATAAGTAGAAATATTCTATAAATTAGAGATTAACTTATGCAGAGATTACAAGTTGAAATTTAGAATTTAATTGACATCTACCGTTATACCGTAAGTGAGAAGAATTTATCGAGGATAATTTTGAGAAGGGTACTGAAGATAGAAAACACATGAAAGAATTTATATGAATCTATAGAAGCAGATTTAAATTATTATTGTATGAGTACAATAAATAATGTAAATACATAGAGAAATAAATGAAAAATGATATTAGTAGTATTAGAATAATCAAATAATAAGATGTATAGCAATATAAGAAATTAAAATAAACTAAAATAAAATAAAAAGGAAAAGAAAATAGAAGTGAGGAACGGGATTTTAAACTCACGCAGGCCCGGTCCTGGGCCTAGGCCAGGGGTGTAGCCGCCTAGGGCCCAGGACCAAAAGGGGCCCCAAAAAAATTCTAATACATATGTAGAAGCTCATATCAAAAATTATAAAGCCCAAAATTATTTAAAAAGAAGATAGAAAGACCCAAGAAAGTTAGACTATGCCTACACCTACACGTGGATTCCACTTGGTTTAGTTTTACTTTGTAGAACTAGTTTGTATCCCGTCGAAATTCGACGGGGTACTATTTTATTGTATATTTATTAAAATAGTAGTATTATTATAATTTGTTAAAACGATTATTATTTTATTTCTAATTTATTGTAAAGTGCCTTAAATTGATAATATACATTTTTGTTACAAAAATTTTATAATTATAGCTATTGATACATACTAAAAGAATTCTAAAAAATTATTGGCTAATGAGCCACATCAAAACCAATTTTGTGTCTAATATATTCTCAGGTAGTTTAAATTCAAAATATACATTTTGTTACAAACATTTGACAATTATAACTATCGATACATACTAAAAAAAAAATTAAAAATATATTGGCCAACAAGCCACTTCAAAATCGAATATGAATCGCCCGTGGCTGTGCACACTTGATGCCGATTTAGGCAAAAAAATATTGGTCGACGGGCCGCCTCAAAATTGGATATAGTCCCGTGGCTAGGCGCACCTGCTGCATCCACCAATTTAAGGGTCTAACAAACCTCCCCCACCAAAACTCGAAGACGTCCTCGTCATGTGGGATAGCCCTCTTGTCTTCGATCCATTTTCAGGAACAACTCGTTCACCACAAGCGAGTTCTCCCGGCACACCACGTCCATTGCTTGACGTAGCTCCCGCCAAGACTTTTTCATACGTGAGCACACCACGGCTCACACTTGGCTGTTTCATCGCCATGTCCTTTCCAGGCTCCACATGGTCATCTCTCGGCATGTCTTGACCCTCATCTAACATTTGCATACCCGAAATATACTGTATCGTGTTGACCCGAGCCTTCTCATCTACTAATTCAGCGACCACATCCATTCAACGTCTCCCTATGTTAGCCTTCCGCTTCGGACAGTCCCGTATCTGGTGGTCTCCATCACATATGAAGCACCCGCAAAGCTTATCCCAGCCCGCGAAGCATGACTCGCTGCACCACCCGTGCTGGGTCGTTAAAAGTCTTCTTGTTCCAACCTTTTCTCATATCCTTAGCACATCCTGCATCCTCATGTTCGGGCTCGGAAGAGTCACCTGCCTTCAAGTCCACCAACTCCTTGGCAGCGGCTAGCATGGACGGCAAATCCTTGACACCCGTAAGCACCTCATCTCAGTTTGGCCAAATGCTGCAATACATAAGAGCATTTTAAAACCTCGTTGGCCAATGGTCCACCTCAAAATCGAAATAGTATTGGAGCCAAAAAAAAAAAAGTTCAAAAACTTCTTAGCCAACGGACCTCAATAACAAAATAATGTTAGGACAAAAATATTTTTTACTAAAAATCAGTCTAGCCTGATCAATTTGAACTGAAAAATAGTTTTATGATAATTTGTTAGAGAATATGTTTTAGAAAGTTGCGTTAAATTTTATTAGAAAAATAGTTTAATGCGGTGTACTCCATTATCGAGTAGTTGTACTCTATTTATACGTATTAATAAAAAAAATCAAATCATTGAAGAAAATATCCATTATGAAATTTTTCATGGCTAATGGGCCACCTCAAAATCAATATAGTATTAGGGCCAAAATATTTTAACAAAAAAAAATAGCCAATTTGAATTGAAAATAGCTCACGAAGCTCATTTTTGTGTTTAATTATTGTCAATTATTTTAAATTAAAAAATATATTTTTTTTACAAAAACTCGACAATTAAAACTATCTATACATACTAAAAGAATTTAGAAAATTTATTGGCCAATGAGCCACCTCAAAATTGATTGATTTTGTGTTTAATAATTAAAAATATATCTTCATTATGAAATTTTTCATAGCTAATGGGCCACCTCAAAATCAATATAGTATTAGGGCCAAAATATTTTAACAGACAAAAAAAAAAAAGTTTAGCCAATCCGAATTAAAAATAGCTCACGAATCTCATTTTTGTGTCTAATTATTGTCAATTATTTTAAATTAAAAAAAAATGTTATAAAAATTCGACAATTAAAACTATCTATACATACTAAAAGAATTTAGAAAATTTATTGGCCAATGGGCCACTCAAACATATATTTATAATTTAATAAAATGAACATAATGTAGTTGATAATGATTCAAAGCTGATTGAATAATGAATGTATATATTGTAAACCTTAAATAAGTATTATTTAGTGATGTGGTGTAGTGGTATAAAACATAACCTATCATGTGGGAGATCATGAGTTCGAATCCTCCAATTCTCATAATTAAATTTTTAAATTTTATGTATAATATAATTATGTACAATATAGATAGATTATAATAATAATTAATATATATAAATAATTAATATGTATAAATATATATGGATGGTAATAAGAGATTGATGAAATCTTAATTATGTGAATTTATTATATTAAATAATGATTTAATATGTATAAAAATTCAGAATTTAGATAAATAGGGAACGGAGGCCGTATGAGGTGCCACATAGGCGCTTGGATGGCTCTCGTGCTCCTAATCCGCATCGGAAGAATCCTCCAATTCTCATAATTAAATTTTTAAATTTTATGTATAATATAATTATGTACAATATAGATAGATTATAATAATAATTAATATATAAAAATAATTAATATGTATAAATATATATGGATGGTAATAAGAGATTAATGAAATCTTAATTATGTGAATTTATTATATTAAATAATGATTTAATATGTATAAAAATTCAGAATTTAGATAAATAGGGAACGGAGGCCGTATGAGGCGCCACGTAGGCGCTTGGATGGCTCTCGTGCTCCGAATCCACATCGGAACGTATAATATATTGATATCACATTCAATGGTTTTTCAATTAATAATAGGAAAATAAAAAATAAAGAAAAAATAACGAATTAGAGTACATAATGAGCACTGTGTGCGTGTGTGTACATATTTTATACATTATAGCTAATTAACCCCAATAATAATGAATCAAAAATTATATATGGAGTACTTTCCTCGTTAGAAAAGCATACTAAAATGTTAAAGTTAATCAATTAGTAGTAAATCTTTTCACACATGAATAATTTCTTAATGATTTGACTCATTGTAAATTTTGATTTCTAATATTTTTTAGAACAATAAGGAAAGCGTAAAATTTCTCTACAAATAAAATGATACTCCCTCCGTCTCACTTCAAACGTCTCATATTTTGAATATATGTGAGGTATAAAATAATAAAGTGAGACGTTTGAAATGAGACGGAGGGAGTACTTCTAAATTTACATGTCTAAACAAATTGAAATAAAAATATAATAAATATTATATATAATTTTATTATGTGTATGGATCATTTAAATTATATATATACTATAAGCCCTATCTAAGATGATACGTTTTTTATTATTATTTTATACTTCGTACATCATTTAAAAAATATTCGGAGTATCATTTTAAATGGAACGAACATAATACTCTTAGGAATAGGGGCCCACATTTTTAATTTCGCCTAGGGCCACTGAAATCTCAGGACCGGGGCTGAACTCACGAAATAGAGCACCCCTTTTCCCTTCTCCAAATGCAGAAACACGCAAATCCCTTACTCTTTTCTTCGATTTCAACCGGAAAATCACAAGAAAAACTTGGAAAAACTTGGAGCAATTACTACGCAAGGTAATTCTACAACTAGGTACGATTATTGGATTGAATTTGCAGCTTATCACCTCTTTTGCATAATCCCTAAAATCGATTCTCTCATCCCCTTGCTAGAATCGATTCTTCATTCAATTCTTGTTGTTTAGGAGCTCTATGGTGATAATTAGTCATGAACTTGTTGATTATTTAAGGATATATATCTGTTTCTACAAGCTGTAGATAGACGGATCTTCTCTTCAAGCTTGAGTTGGTAGAATTTGAACATTAGCTCTATTTCTTGATAATTCTGTATGTGTATTGAATCTATTGGTAGTGTTTGGTGCAAGAAAAGTATAATAAACTATAACCCTTGCCTAAGAGTTCATGATGGCCGACCCTCTCCTCTCCTTGCAGGCAAATTTAACCTTGTTGATTCTATGCTTTTATGCTTGAATAAGTATTTTTAGTTTATAATCTAGTATTTTGGAATCTTGAGAAGTCAAATTGTTGTTGTTAGATTCCGGGGCTGAAAATCAATAGACTTCGAACTGAATTCTGGAAAAAAATACACCTTCTATATCATCTTAAATCTTATTCCATATGAAACCTCGTCTTTCTAGCTTTCCATAGGTATTTTCGGATTTTCATTCGTAGTTCGGATGATTTAGGTATGATTTTTCGAAGTTAGTATCAAAAATCTGCTGCTGTTTTTATAATTCCGAATCTGCCATGTTTTAAGAGCTTAATTCTGGACGTTTTAGTTTACCAAAACACAGTAAAACCAGTACCATCAGAAATCCCTTTTTGTTAGCTTTCCAATGATATTTTTGGAATTTCAAACCGAGTTCGGACGAGAGAGATATGATCAAAAGAAGATAGAGTGGTCAAGCTGTCAAAATGTTGTTATATAGTACTCCCTCCGTCTCGCTATATTTGACACATTTCTTTTCGACACGTGAATTAAGACGGAAGTGATTAGTGTGTAAAGTGTAATGTGTGTAGGGATATGGTGTTGTTTATGTATTTATACATATTTTAAAACAAGAGCATCATAGATGCATAAAAATATATTCATGTTTGATCTTAAATGAAAGATCGTATCGAGACCTTTAATTTGGTATAAAAATTATAAAAATCCGAGAACAAACGATCAAGTTATGACAATTTAAAGTTTTAGAATTTAAATTATATTGGGATATGTACTGAAAAGTGAAAAGTGAGTGAATGGTGAGATTTAATTATAGAAAGTTAAGTGTAATAAGGGAGTGTTAATTATTTCCCAAAAGGAAAGGTGTCAAACATAGTGAGACGGCCCAAAAAGGAAATAGTGTCAAAGATAGCGAGACGGAGGGAGTACAAAAATTTGTAAAATTCCAACTTAGGAAGAGAACTAAATTAGATAATGCCTCTAAATTCAAAGAAGGTATAAGAGACTTATTTATAGCATATTAAGCTACTAATAACTAAAAGTACTTGAGCTAATTCATAGAGGTATATATATCCATATAGATGGAATTAAAATGATATTTTCCTTAGTACAAGATGAACTAGAAACACCTTCTTATCAAAATAAGTGTGAAAAATGTATTGTAATTCTACCTATAAAGATGATATGAAGTAATCAATACCAGTAGAGAAAAGAGTATGTCCAATCAATAAAAAGAGAAACTCTAATTATTCCTGTATAAACCTAAAGCTAAGATATTAGTACTCTATTAATTATAAATAAATAGTAAGTACTAGAATTTAGAGCATAGTTGTTAATCGCCCATCGCGCAAAGCTCTTCTGGAGCTATCGCGCATCGCGTCGCGCGCGCTATTTGAATATGTAGCGCCAAAATCACATAAAACATATATATCACTAGAATTTCTAAATTTTAACCTATTATAAATCTAAAAACATAATTTAAGATAAAAATCAAAGTACTTGGTCCCTCAAAACAATTCCAAACTTGAATGTCTTAAACAAAATGCAATACTTAAGTCTTATGTTACTACTAAAGACACGAGGTTTCACCAAAAACATCTAACAATACTACCATTACGTGTATTGTTTGGTTCAACCAAACTTCCATATAACTACCCAATATCCTTTTCTCTTTCACTATGTGAACTTGCCATCAAACTTGAGGAGTTAGGTTGTAGGCAGAATTAAAAACGCAGAGATACATTGGATTGGAGGGTGAAGAAGATGAAAGCAAAGGAAGAGAAGTCAGAATACAAGAGTGTATCCGGTGCAAATTGCAGAATTCGATTTAAGTCACGAAAAAAAAAAACCTAATCTGACTGAAGTTTGAAGGCTCGTGCTGAAGTTTGAAGTTTGATCGTAGTAGTAGCAGAAGTCTGAAGTTCGATCGTAGTAGTAGCAGACAGAGATGAGAAGTTTTTTTTGTTGTTGTTGCACTCGGTTGATAGAAAAGAAAAGAAGATGAAGGCAGAAGACGTAAGAAAAAAGGATGAAGGCAGGAGAAGAAACGTTTAAGACTCTTGAGAGCCTAAGAGTCTGATAATAAAAAGACTCTTGATATTCTTATCTATTTAATTAGAATTTTAAACCCTAATGGATATTATCCATCACGTTAATTAATACTCCCTCCATTTCGTCGAATATGACCCCTTTCAATTTGGCCTATTCTGGCTCGCTTTTTCACGCTTCTTGATGATGGGTTTTAAAATGGATTTTTGAAGAATTTTTTCTTTTACGGGATACTCTGACAGTCATAGTATCCCGTAAAAGAAAAAAATCTTCAAAAATCTATTTTAAAACCCATCATCAAGAAGCGTGAAAAAGCGTGCCAGAATAGGCCAAATTGAAAGGGGTCATATTCGACGAAATGGAGGTAGTAGTACTTAATACTAGGCCCATTAACTTGCCCATAATTAATTAGTTTCTTTATAAAAATATTTAAAAAACCAGACATATACAAATAGCGCGCTATTATGCGCTACGGGCAATCACAAAATAGCGCATATAGCGCAAATAGCGAGCGCAATTTGAAACCTGCCTCGCGATCGCGATTCGTCGCGATGAGCTTGCGCGACGGTGCGCGATGCGCGATCACGATCACGATCTGCGCTATTAACAACTATGATTTAGAGGCAAAAAATTATCTACCTATTTAGCTCTAAGTTTATCAACATATACCTAGAACTTAAGAAAACTTAAAAGATACCTAAAGTTTTACTAATGGGACTAAAATACCCCTAATTCTCATTTCCCCCCCAAAACCATCCCCCACCCGCCCACCCCCCCACAGAACTCACTCTCACATTCGACCTTTTCCCTCCCCTATTTTTTCTCAACCTGCGCCGGTTGAACTCCCGCTCTCTCTCTCATTTTTGCCATTCTCTCGAGCACACTCTCTCGTGAACCCTCTCCCTCTCGTTTCCACAGTCTTTTCTCAGTAACCTTCGACAATATGGTGGCCGGAACGCATGGTTCCAAAAGAAAGCGAAAGCAACTTGAATCGGAGGGCCCCTCCGGCGAAAAGCAAGAAGAACCGGCGAGTGAGTATCCAGAAGAATAGACGGAGGATCATAGACCCAGCGCTTACCCGTTTTTCGAAGCAGAGGTAAGAAAATATACAAGTTTTTTTTGGATTTATGGCTGACTCAATTTGGCAAATTTTATGTACTATTATTTAGGTTTAGTGGTAAGATAATGGAGAAAAACTCTATTCATAAGAAATTTTTGATTATGATGCTTGATTTGGGGTTCACATGCTTGAATTTAGGGTTTGCGTACTAGATTTTAGCCTAAAATGTTGGTAAAAAATGTTGGATTGTTGAATGCATGCGCTTTTATGTTCTTTGATAATTGAATCTGTTAATTCATGGTTGTAATTTCATAATATCTTATGTCTGACCGGGATACTAAAAAATTGTCAATATCCTACTGTCTTGATAATAGTTGTCGGAAAATGTTCAAGTCTTACTGTGTATATGGTGAACATTGTTCAATTCTTGCAACATGCAGGACATAGTAGGATTATGTCAAATCTTAGTGCCTTGGTGGTGAGAAATGAACATTTCTTATATGCTCATGGCTTATATGATATTGTCAAAAAGCTTACTGCCTTAATCCTTGTCCAAAGGGTTGTAAGAAATATGCACTCTTACTATGCCGATAGTGAGAATTGATGGTTTCTTATGACCTCATGGTAGTAGTTGGTTGAATATATAAATTCTAATATGATGATATGCGGAGTTTGGTCTCACACTGATAGTGTTGTAAGAACTAGTCAATTATTACTAATGTCTTGGTGAGAAAAGGCTAAATTCTAACTACATGTTTCCTGTCTGTTGCTTTCCTGACTTGGATACTAGAAAATTGTCAATATCTTACCGACTTGATGGTGTGGAATTAAAGTATCTTATAACATCGGATAATAGTTGTCGGAAAATGTTCAAGTCTTACTGTGTGTATGGTGAGCATTGTTCAATTCTTGCAACATGCGGGACATAGTAAGATTATGCAAATCTTAGCGTCTTGGTGGTGAGAAATGAACATTTCTTATACCCTCAAGGCTCAATATGATATTGTCAAAAAGCTTACTACTTTATCCTTGTGCGAAGGGTTGTAAAAAATATGCACTCTTACTATGCCGATAGTAAGAACTGATAGTTTCTTATGACCTCATGATAGTAGTTGGTTGAATATATAAATTCTAATATGATGATATGTGTGGTTTGGTCTCACACTAATAGTGTTGTAAGAACTGGTAATTGTTGCTAATGTCTTGGTGAGAAAAGGCTAATTTCTTGTCACGACCGCACTTTGCTAATCGATAGCTCAGTTTGGTATAAATCGTGAATATGGGTAATATGAAGTAAATTCGGGAATAAATGAGGGTTAACAACGAAACAACTCAATAATTTAGGACTTAGATTTCATATAATAGAGATGGCATTATCAATGGTTTTTCCCATGAGAATAGATGTCATGATCCTGACTCGGTACACCCAATTGAAAGAGAATAAAGAGTGTACGCAGCGGAAAGGTGTTTGAAACATATGTATGAAGACATATGTTACCAAGAGTGATTACTTCTAATTTATTCTTGACAAAATCTTCGTTGGTCACTTCGCTTCGACAACTGCTCAACCTGCACATCGGAAATAATGTACAGGGCGTGAGTACAAAGTACTCAGTGGACACATGCCCAAAATCATTTAGTTATTGTCAAGCCATCACTTGGTGAATCATAGGGTTTTTCTTTAAAATGCTTATGTTCACAAAAATATTTGCATTGTTAAAAGCGACTGATTAGTCTCTTCTTGTGTAATCTACCATATCTGAGCTTGTTGTGCCCGAGGAGTTGGCCACCTCACTCGGTCACGCGATCGGTTACCACGCTGAGTGACACGACCAATGTGTACACTAGTCCAAGTATGACTTCTAATCACACAAGGACCCGAATTCGATTCTTAAATTGGCATTTCGCCATTCAACAGATAGGCATCATACAAAATTGAAAACATTTATGGCATGACAATTATAAAAGAGCTAACATCTAATAAAACATGATTTTTATTTTATAGAAAGCCCACCTCGTTGCTCTTCTAAATTGCTACGAGACTTGATTTCTGTTTCGGCTACTGGCCCTCCTTCGCGTACCCTTTTGATTGAAAAATCGAGGTAAGATTCGTGTTGTAACGAATAAAACCTTAAATAATTTCTAGTCTTATTTCTCATCGGAGTTTATTCTAATTTCAATAACGTGGTTACTGTTATCTAAACCGAGTTCTAAATTCCGTTATATGAACGGTTTATAATGAATGTCTTTGAATAAATCATTAATTGATTTGTTTATATCTTAGAGTTAATTAATTGAGAAGCTTCTCAATAAATAATTCGCTAAATAAATTAATCGGAGGGTAAGATAATTTCTAATTTAATTAACTTATTACTATAAGTTAATTGAGAAAATAATTCACTTAAGAGTTATAAGCTACTAAATGTAATTGTGTAATTGACTATCTTAATCAATTAGTCTAAATTATTAACCTTAGTTAATAGGCTTATTTTAAGTTAATTAACGATAACGCGAATATCTATCGAATTTAATTACGGAAAAATATAATTTAATAAGTCGCGTTTTGATCCGTAAATAACTAGAGATTTGGCTCGTAATTTAATTAAAGAGTTTCGGTCTTTCAAGGAATAAATCCCGGCCCAAGAACCCGCATAATCCAGCCCAACTCTTATCCGGCCCAATGACTAAAAAAAAGGAAAATAAAAGAAAAGGAAAGAAAAAGAAATAAACATAATCCCCCACCCCCCTTCTCTCTCTTTCTCTCTCGATTTTCTTCTGCACTTCACAGCGATCCCTTCTCTCATCTTCTCGAATTTCCGGCCGACGGCCGACAATTGGCGTTGCCGCCCATGGTTGAAACCTGCGGCTGTTACTTCCCATTTCTTGTGATTTCCTTCCCGATTGAGCTATGGGACGAATCCCTAGTTCAAGAATTTTGGGCCGAATCTACACCGATCCCTCTTTCGTCGATCTCTGGCTGAAAACCCGCCGTTTCCGGCAGCGTTCTCTCTACTTTCGTCCGCGCAGAGACGGCGCCGATGGCTCCCTCTTTACGGCCGCAACTCCCGCTGTTCCAACTTTCTATATTTTTGGATAGAGTAAAATCCCTAATCTAAGAGATTAGGGGACATTTGTTCCTAAATTTTCCGGTCACGAAACGGGCGGCGGCGAGGCTGCCTCCACCGGCAATAGCTCCCGTCGCTGCCTCTCTCTCATTCTTGTTATGTCGATTTTTTTTTTTCTTTTTATTAAAATAATTTCTTAATTCTGATTTCCTCCCTTCTTCCTCTGTTTTTGCAGGTCCGATGTAGTTAACGATGAGGACGCCGTTCGTGCCCTTTGTCGACTCGACTGAGTCGAGGCCTGCACCGTTGACTCCCTTGCTCTCTGCTGGCCACGTTCGGTACCGACGGGTCTTCTCTATGTCGGGCCACGTGCCTCAACGAGGTTCGATTCTAAGCTAAGTGTCTTTACCTTATTCTTTGTCTTTCGAACTTTTTTTTTTAGTGTATGCCTACTGTTTTAGATCTTGGACTAGGGCATGTTCTTTAATCTCCTATTTGTATATAGAATAACATAATTCTGGGAATTGGTATAACATGTCAACTAGCACTTCTTGAGAAACTGAAACGAGCATGATGATTTAGTGCTTCCTAATTTCCATCTTGCTTGGAGTGGGTACTTGGTTACTCATTCAATTAATTGACATGCTTGTTTTGTTTCGAGTTTAAGAATCTGCATAGGTTTTCTATTGTTGATTCTAAGTTCTTTTTTTTTTTTGCTTGAGTTGGTTTTGGATGTTTCAAAAGTATAAGGCAGACTTGAATTTGAACTAGGAGAGGTGCTTGGTTTCTGGAAATACCTTGTGGACTGAGATATTAAGGTGGCTGCTGTAGCTCTTCCTCCTCCCACTCCTTCACTTCCTTTTGCATGAATAGTTTGAGAATTTGGAGGGTTTATGTTAGGCTCAGCTGTGTTGTAGAGTTGTTAAGCTACAAGAGTTGATGGGTTGGAAAGATTACCTAGCTGCTGAAAGTTGAGTGTGTAGATTGAATGAAATGGTGGTTCTACTTCTCCTTTCTCTCTCTTTTGGGCTGCCGTCTCCTTCACTACTCTCAAGTTCTCCCTTTATGTATTTTGAATTGAGAGTGTGGAGTGAAAGATGGCTGCAGAGAAGGGTGTATTTATACAAGGTAATGGACAGCTTTGTAACTAGTTATTGGTTAAAACTATGGCTTATTTGTTGGGTAATAGCCTTCCATAATCCTTTAGCTGATTTCCTTTTTCTTATTTGCAGATTTGCCTGCTGCAGAGGGGGCTGCTGGTGGGCTGATTTTATTGGGATGAAAGATTGATTTGCCATTTTTTTCTTCTTGATTAGATAGGAGCCGTGTTGCTCTATCTTAGTATAATCGATCAATTATTCCTTGGTCAATAACTGCATTAGCATCCTAAAATTGGAGTTGATGTAATATGTAATTCTTTATTTAATATTTGATTAGTGGGTTCTATATATATCTAAGTATATAATGGCTGAATTGCCTCTTTGTAGTAATGAGGAAATTAATCCTCTATTGTTATGCTTCTCTTCTATTTATTTGGGCTTGGCCCAATAGTTAATGGGCCTGATCCGATACTTAACTCGACTAATGGGCTCGGCCCAAATTTGAAAGTGGCTTTGCCTGATAACTTATCACACACTAATTTCAAGTTGGTTTTTCTTAGCTAAGAGAATAATCGAAACTTAAAACAATGAACTTTGTCAATTAATTCAATTGAACATTTAATCGATTACTCGCTAACCAATGAAAAGTGATTAGTATCAAGTTGCTCATGTTTCTAACTCGAGAATTTCTTTTCTCAGAAATAAATATAACGATTAGAAGTCGAAATTGATTTACTAGAAATTACTAATTTCTTTTAGTAACATAATTAAGCTTCTAATGATAGTTAGGAAAATACAGGACATTACATTTCTTTCTAAATGTTTCATGTCCGTTGCTTTCCTAACTTGTATTCTTACCATTTGTCTTTCTTATATATGCAAGGTTACCTGGACATACAAACGCTTGCACCTGGTTGACAAGCCAACAAAGCTAATTCCTGTTGGTTACAAAATAATGACGATACTTAAGCCCTACAAAAGCGAGCGCCGCACGATATATCAAAAATCCCTCAAAGTTGATGCAGCTCAAGAACTGTTTGCCTTCAAGTTCGACCCCACCGAAAGCAAGAAGAGGAGACCGAGGGAAGAAGAAGAAGAAGAAGAACAACAACAACAACAACAACAACAACAACAAGACAGCCACGTGGAAAATCTAACTAGGTTATAGTCATGACTGCTATGTTTGACTAGAGATATTATACGAAAATGATAAAATCTTATTGCGATAATAATAAGAAATGATCAATTCTTATGTCCTGTGGGTGATATTTGTTAGAATTCTTAAATTCTTATCATAATTATGTTAAGAAAATCATTATAATTTCAGACTGTAGTCTAAAAGTATCTAAATTTAGATATGAATTATTACATGCATTTTACCGGTTTGAATTCGTACTATCATCATGGTTAGAATTAATAATTTCTTATGGCTTGTGATTGCTTGTGGTTAGAAATGATAAATTTTTACTGCTATAATAATGAGAATTGATCAATTCGTTGGACGTATGGTAAATATTTGTTAGAATTCTTAAATTCTTCATACATATGTTGTTGCTACCCTTTTGTTGCCACACTTTGAAACTTAGTATGTGTAAATCTAGTAAATCATGTTAAGAATGTAGCTCGTTTAACTACTCGTACTATCACTTTTGATAATCCTCTTTTGTCGAACTTGTTGAGATACAATCATATTTCGTAACTCGAAGCATATGAAGCTAATGTTGTTAAACGAGGTTCGTCCTTTGATTGTAAATGAAATATCGAGTTTGTTTTCCCTTGATCTGTGGTATTAGTTCAGAATTATTTTGATGTCGAATCATTGGAGTTAGTATAAAGAATTATTCTTTCCATTTCATCTTGAATTAATTTGAAGGAATTAAGTACAGATACTCGTCTTGGTTCTAGCCGTTTCATCTCGAATAATTTCGAAAGAGTCGAGTTCTTTACAGGTTGTCGTTTTGTTCTATTTTTATTCAGTCGCGTCCCGGATTCCGAGCTAATCTCGTGGTTAGGATTTCGGGGCGTGACAGTTTAGGATTTAGGATTTAAAATAAATATTATAATTATGGGTTAGAGATTAAATTTCTGAATATGAATTATTTTATCTACTAATCAAGTTCTACTAAAATATGGTGCCCAAAAAAATGAGTCATGATAAGTGGTTACAGAGGGACTACAAAATTACAAAAAAAATGCATAATCAAAACACCATATATGCAACATGGATTATTAAAAAATGCATAAATAAGATATTATTTATGAAACACCGATCGAGACAAATGCATAACCAAAATATCATATATGCAACACCGATAGTAAAATAGTGCATAACCAAAAAGATATATATGCAACGCCAATAGAAAGAATGCATAATCACAATACCATATATCGCAAAATAATATGATTATAAAACTAAAGGAAGATGAATAAAAATAAAAAATAAAAAAAGAAGAAGATTAGAAATGCAAACAAAGATTAAAGAAAATGCAACAGAATTTTCATATGCAGTTTGTTATTGCACAAGAATATTATGCATAATATTATATAATTATTGCATCAAATTGTGTAATAATATGCACAAGAATAAATGACGAAAAGGAGTAGATTGATCAAGAATGCAAGTAATATAAGAATAAGAAATGAAGAATCCAAAGTAGGAGAAAAAAGATATAAAAAAAACTTGTAAAATATAGTAATATTTTTATTTTAAGAAGGATAATCCCACAACATCAGCCGACCACTAAATACGAGAAGAGGTGATAAAATTGAAGTTGACTTTACTATGCTTATTACTATTAGAATTAGAATTAATAATTAATGTGCATTGATTTTAAAGAAATTTGTTAAATTTCAATTTAAGCTTAGCCATTCATCCAACTTAAATCAATGGTATCTAAAAGTTTTTAAATTCCACACTAGAGTTAGTTTCTACTAAAATCAAACCCTATATGATTTAACAAGAAATTAAAAGATAATACCTCCATGAGTAGGAAAAGCCGTACTCAAGGATTCCCAGTGGTGGGGTTCCCACACGTCGTCAAGAACTATGAAATATCGTTTCCCGGTGAGGCGTTGGTGAAGCTCTTTCTTCACTTTTTCTTGGCGGCCTACTTTGTCCTCGATGGGCCCCAGACGCTTTAGTTCATCGTCGGAAATGCCCAGCTGCAGCAGTATCTGCTTCATGATATCTTCGGGGTTGAATTCTCTTGAAACAACAACCCACGCCCTGAACTCAAACCCACCAGCAACCTCGGTGTGGTTGTATATTTTACAATGCAAGTGTTGATTTCCCCATTCCGCCCATTCCCAAAATGGCTGCAACGGAAAGCCCTTTGCTCTTCTCAAATACTGCTTTTCCAAGTAGTAGTTTCACATCTTTCTCCAAACCCACCACCTGTTGGTCGGGTTTCCAATAAGCCAGCCTCCGCCGCGTCTCGATTTCCTCCTGCGATTTCGTCCTTGTGCTGGGTTCGTCGACATCTTTTTGAATATCGTACCTGACCCGCCTATCATCGATGTCTTTGAGCTTTTGGCGTATGGACGCGATCTGTTCTCCGATCTTATTGAGATGGTAGAGACGGTTGGGGAAGCAACCGTACCTCTTCTTCAATTTTTTACTCTGGACTTTGAGGACGAACATCTCGATGGCATCTTCTGCATCATGAGCCACCTTTCTTACATCAGATATCCATATGCGAATGTTCTGGCTCTCGCTCTGCTTCTTGGCTGCGTCTTTCAAGAAACCCTGCATACTTTTCAGCTCATCTCTCACCCACTCCACCTCTCCCTTCACGCTTAGGAGGAAAACTGCCTTCTCGATCAGCAGTTTGCCCAGCGTCTCCACCGCAAATGAAACCGCTGCCTCCGCCGCCATTTTTGTACCTATGCGTGTGTGTGTTTTTGCTGTGTGAGAGAGTGAGAGGGAGAGATCTAGCACACTATACTCTTCGACGAAACTCAAGTCTCTTGGGTTTTGCCAAGCACCTGGATGATTCAAATAATCCAATAAATAATATTATAATCACTCAAGATTTTACCCAATTTCAGTAATAAGGAAACCTTCATACCTTAACATTCAATTTTAGATCTCTAAATCTGAAGAAAAACAATCGAAAGCTCCTGCCATTATTTTGTGTCGGCAACTAGATCAAATATTTGAGGCACATATTTTGTGGCCCGCCGGTTTTTAATTCTAGATATAACACCTTTTTTTTTTTTTTGGGGAAATATGCAAAAATAGTCACTTTGAGATAATAAAGATAAATAATAGTCACTTGGATAAAAAAGAAAAAAAATAGTCACCCTTACCATAATACTTCCGCTCTTGCCAAATTCACGAATTTAAATTCGTGAATTGCTCTAAAAATATAAGGCAATTCACGAATTTTACAAACTCAATTCGTGAATTACTCACAAAAAATGCTTGAATTTACGAATTCACTCAAAAAAAATGCCTGAATTCATGAATTCAATTTCGTGAATTCGTGAATTAGTGAAAAAAAACAAGCAATTCACGAAATTCATTAGTGGTTATTTTTTATCCTTTTTATCTAAGTGGCTATTTTTTATCTTTTTTATCTACGTGGCTATTATTTATCTTTACTATCCCAAAGTGACTATTTTACTAGTTACCCCTTTTTTTTTAACTAGCAAATGACATGTGCGTTGCACGTGGATACACTTATATTATACTAAAATATAAAAAGAAAATAATGAATAGATACAAAACGTGAAAAACATAAAATGAAATCATGTAAAAATTATAAATATATATGTCATTGTTTAAAAAAAAAAAACTAAGCTACTTTTAATATGGTTATACGAGTTGAAATGTGAATCTATGTTCACATTAAATCTTTTCTTGTTTGATTTTAATAGATTTTGAACATTTCTTCTATTTGCTTTTGGAGATAAATTTGTCCGTCTCATCATCATCATTGGCAATTTCTATGCAATCTTTAAACTTCTTTTTTTTTGTAATTCTTCTCCCCCCCCTTTTTAACATAATTAACATGAAAATTAAAGACCGCGCCACGGAGGACTTGAACCTGAAACATTTGGTCTCAGGCATTAACTTCCTACCGCTAGGCCAACACACACACACCCCTTTTCTCATTTCCTTCTCTTCATGATGTTGCAACTCTATGATTGATTTTTTTCTTTTCTTCCACTTGAATTGGCTTGATGGTGTTTCCTTGATTTTTTTTATTCTGTCTCTCATCTAAATGAGCAATAACTACAATATCTCTCTCATATGAGGTATTATCACTATCTCTTTCTACCTATATAGCTGGTGAATTATATACACATCTAAATTTACATCTTTGAAGATATAAAGTTCGACAGTATCCATTGAAAGGCCAGTCCTTCAATCTTCTTAAAAGTTTGGCATATAAATTGGTCTCTATAATTTTCATAAGTTTCTTCATTATTACCTTTGATATATTTGAATTTGGCATCATGTTCATTCTATTTTCAACCTCATTCCCGTCTCAAAAAAGTACAACTAAAAAAATCCCAGATTAAATTCATTTGGAATCAACCTTTAAATGCAAGTTCTTTATCTAATTTTACACCAAACGAGTAGATGAAATATGGAATTGTATGAACGAATATTTTTTTCTAAAATTAATCGCCTCTTGTGATTCATAAGTAAACAAATCGTACAATTCATTGGGAACTTCAGTAGATACAAGTACAATTTTCCATTACCACAACAAAAAGTCGGAGGTTCAACTAAATAAAACAATATGAGTTAAGGTGTATAAATATTAATATGTGGATGATTGTGCTTGCGTGCATAACATGATAAGAAAATTATTTACCATTCAAATCACGTGAATTGACATTGACAAAGACTTGCATGAGGCCGGCCGCATAATGTGGCCAGGCCTTGAAAGCTAATAAATTACTTGGCTCAATCCATTACTTGTATTGTTTTCAGTTGTAGGCCTGTTACATTGTGGGCTTTGTGGTTGGGTCGTACCGTGCCACTGGCTGCACAGGAGTATGCCTCATTGACATTTGAACTTCGTTTCTTTAATTTGGAATATTTCTGTTTCATATGTTAAAGTCTTCTTTATCGATACACCTCTATAGTTATTATATTATTAAAAAAATAGATACAAATAAGTTTGCATCGGTAACATAAATATTTATTCAAATTATTGAATTATGAATAATCACCTAATTAAAGAAGAACTTGACATGGATAATGCTCCGTGATGAGTACCTAAATATAGCAGTTCAAGTCGACTCAAAGCTGCTGCTAATTATGATTGTAAACTTTCAGCTAAATTAAATTTTCAATCGTAAAATTATTGGCGTGTCCGATCGGAAATAATTTACTATAGAAGAAAAATTATTGGTGACATCAATCAATAATTACTTTAGAATACTATGATGTGTTGTTTTAAGTTTGAGTGAAGACATTTACATTTTAAATTATCAAAAGAAAACGAATAAAAATACACCTTGTTGAAATAGAATTTAAATTGAGGAGATAAAATTGAAGACAGCCGAGCAATTGATAATTTTATAAATTCTCTAACCTCCGAATTATATCAAAGATGATATTCTTTTATCTTAAATATAAGTTACAACAGACGAAACATAAGTATTAGAGAAGTAGAACTATACTTGGATAATAAATATTCGTAGAATTAGTGAAGGACAAATAATATTATAATATCTCATAAATATTTATATTAGATTTTAATTTGTAATGAGAATTAAAAAAATTACGATTCACCGCGAGTATAATTAAAAATAAATCATTATATAGTATTAAAATATACCATGAATATATAGCTATATATAGTATATCTATTATATTGCTAGTATATTATAATTTTTTTAATAGTGGATTGACTTGATGTATAGTGTTGAGGTAGGTGGACGTATGAGGATAATATTCAATTATTATTTTTTAATGATGACCTGATATTACATTAATGCCCTTTAATTAAAGTTTAATAAAGGGATATAATAGGTAAAACATATTTTGTAAGAATGCATACTTTTATAATAGTAATAGATATGAATATTAGTTTATAAAAACGCTCTCGTACTCATTGTATAATGTGCAAGTGCCACATTAATAATTTTTTGTTTTAGGGTTAATTTTATTTTAGTATGATTAATTTTTATATAATTTATTTTTTGAATGTATATTTATAATAATTTTAATTTACTAGTATCTGTCCTATTTGAAGTTTAGGCCAGTGAAAAAAAAAAAAAAGGAATAATGTCCATCACCAAAATTCCCTTCGCCAAAGTGATTTAAACAAAACAAGATTTTTCCGGTTTTGTTTTCTAATTAAAAGATGACAGTAGCACAGAAATGTTTTGAAAAATGTTGTCTAATTTGAAAAGTAAGTCAAGGATCGTGATTTATTCGGCTACTTATCTAATTAATTAACTCTTAAGTATTGCAAAATCTCGTAACTTTGTGGCAAATTACGAGCACATTGAAGTGCATTAACATTGACTACGTGTAAACGATATTAAAACTGCAGATGGAGCTAGAAATCAAACATACCTTCTAAATCAGAAAATATTGTCCGTGGAAATGTGCAGCCGCCATTTATATATTCCTAGTGTGTGTGTGTGTGATTTCTGGCTTCACTACTCTCTCATGAGATCCACACTCTTTATCCTTCCTTTGCAATTGCATGGAGAATTGATTTGTGCTTGAATTGGAGTTTAAATACTTGCACGGAGAATCGATTTGTACATGAATCGGAGTTTAGAAAAGAAAGAGAGGAATAAAGCATATATTTCTTTGTGATGACTCCACCATATATGCTAATTGGCTTATTAGAAAGCTACTAGTTTGCAAAAGTTGGCGTGTGTCGCATGAAAAGAAGAAGTAGATACTTTAATTAGGGAAGAATCTCATAAAGCAAGGAAAAGGAGAAGCAGCTGCATGCAAGCATGGAACAAAAATCTGCTTGTGGCGTAAGGTATCAAGCAATTAAGGGATCAATTAATTGTGTATGTCGTCCACCTGAAATTTTAATTTAGTTTTACAGCGTAATGACATTTCACAAAAGGAGACTATCATCAAGAATTAATGAAAAAAAATATTAAAAATATAGAAGTCCATAATACGAAACAAGAATTATAAATTAAAATATTAGAAGTTCATAATACAAAACAAGAATGATAAATTAAAATAAATACCTTGATCTTCTGTCGCCTCCATAACTACGCCATAAATAAAGAAAAAAACTTAAATGGAGAAAGTTAATATACATAGGTTTTAGGTTTTAGCGATTCGTTATTTCTATTAAAAACTTAATCTAGAAAAACAATTTAATTAATAGAAAATCCTTTTAAAAATGGTCCAACAATTTAGTTAATATGAATAATCCTTTTAGTTAATTGCAGATTTGATGCGCTCCGGCAAATTCTCAACATCAAAATGTTGGCATTTAGTGATGATGAATTGATTAAGCTTCGGCATTGCACTTTCTTCAATCTCCATCTTGCACGTATATCTCATATTCTTGACATGGAGGACTTTGAGGGTGGGGAATATAATCCGCCATTTCTGATCACCATTATTCCATCACGTATAATCACTTCATCCAACTTCAGATAGAGCAAGTTGGGCAGTTTCTCCAGTACGGGCATCGACTCTTCATCCAACAACATCCCGCTCAAGTTCAGGCGTGAGAGGCTGGGAGGGAAGTAGACAGGCAGCGCTACACCTGTGAACAAAATGCTACGCAATTTAAGCCGAGTTACACGGAGTAGAGAGGTAAGCCCCTCCAAGTCGGTCGACGGCTTGTATACGGATAAGGTGATATGGAAAAGATTTTCAAGCGATGACAAACATGTGAAGAGGCTGCTTGTTTCTCCTATGTCTAACACTTCAATGCCCAATTTGGAAACACTGCTCATTCATTCTTTGTATCTTCCGTACATCAGAACAACTCTTCAATGCCCAATTTGGAAACACTGCTCATTCTTTGTATCTTCCATACATCAGAACAACTCTCCACCCGAAACAAGTGCAGCGTCTGAAGCTTCCTCATATTTCCTAGACCCACCTTAGAGGATTCTACGTGTGTGTAAAGATGACGCAGGCTCTCCATTTTCAGTATAACTTCGTCGACTTTGATACCCCTCTATGACCTCGTAAATCAAGGACCTCAAGGTTTTTAAGCTTTGCCCATGAGCGTGGGAGCCTCGATACTCTTTTTCTATTGCAACTCATTTTGAAGTATCTTAATCCGGCATCTCACCAATTCCCAAGTGGAGGACCCTAAGCAGCTCAAAGCTCTTCCAATAAGACAGACGATGGGCCATCATTAATAAACTGTCTGTCCTCATCATAAGAATGGACAAAGAGAGAGCGAAGATGTTGGTTTCGATTGGTGGGGTAAGAAACTTGTTTCATTGCAGTATATTGCACGATGTCGAGGTTAGGTAAGGAATACTGATGTGAATTCCACTCCTCCCTTACAACCTCCAAATCTATCTCCTCTTTTGCTTTTCTTATGGATAGGTCACGGAGAAGGTCGTGCATTTGGCAGTATTTTACTTTATTATCATATGCCATTTGATTAACTTGAACCATGTTTCGACTGATCAACTCATTTAAATAATCTCTAGCTACTTCTTCTCTTTCAACTTCTTGCACCACCGATCCTTGTATAACCCATAGATGTACCAACTCTTTCACCTTGATGATAGCGTCTTCTTTGAAGAATCCCAAACACAAGAAGCAGGCCTTCCAATTCTAGAGGAGATGATCCTTCCAATTCTAGAGGAGATGATTCTTGTGCTCAAGATTGCACTTCTGTGCACTGCTAAGCGCCCCAAGGACCGGCCCTCGATGAGAGACATTGTAACGATGCTAGGAGAGGCGAAGCCGAGGAGGAAGAGCATATGCCAGAGCTGGGACTATAGTGCAAATAAAGAGAAACTCATCTTTGCACATTCACCAGTTATAACTTATAGGCCTTCTGTAGTTGAGGAAATTGAGCTTCTGAGTTTATTTGAATGATTTGGAGTTTGGTTTTACTTGTGTTGATGAATTGTAAATTTGAGTTGTATTTTTTTTTAATTACCTTTTTAAGGGTGTGATGATAAGGAAAAGAAGCATATATAGTGTTTATACAAAGATAGTTTTTTTTTCCTTCGATTTGAGATTACAGTTACTGATGGAACATTTTGTTTTGTGCAGATGGAACTTGTTACCTCTGCTTCGCAACATTCTATTAAATAAAATTTACTAATTAATAGATCTGTCAAATTCAGTTCGGCCTGAATACTAAATTTAGACCATGATCGAATTTCAGGCCGGCCCAACAAGGGAAAAATGTACTAGGATTTGCATTTGAGCTATAAGAATTTAGTCTACACAAGAGAAAGGTAGTAAGCCAAGCTACATAATTGCATGAGAATTTGAAAATATTATGTATATATGCGCATCGAGAATGCCAATAATAATAATAATAATAATAATAATAATAATAATAATAATAATAATAATAATAATATGACCTCATTATAATCTATTTTTTTATACTATGAACGATAAGCGGCTTGACAATTAAAATTTGAATGAATACGACTACACGAGAAAATGTTACCCTCATTAATCTATTATTCAATTACTATAAACAACATGCGCTTGACAAACAAAATTTGAACGAATGACTATATTATAAAATGTTGCTCTCATTAACATATTTTTTAATTATTGTCAACAATGGACGACTTCACTTCAAAATTTGAATGATACTCCTACTCCTCATTAATCTATTTTTCAAATACTACGAACAATGAGCAGCTTGATATTCGATATTCAAAAGTCAAATGAGTTAATCTATTTTTCAATTATTGTAAATAACGGGGGGCTTGACATTCAAACATGTAAAATTAAATAAAAAATATTAATTATCCCTCATTAATCAATTTTATTTTGTAATATAATTGGATTGTAAAATGTTTTTCTAATAAAACATTGCACTACTATTTTTTAAAATAACTATGCTAATTTTTTATACTTTACTTCCAACAAAACTAGTTTAGTGCCCGTCGAGATTCGACGGGACTCACTTTTCGTGGAAAATAATAATAATAATATATTTTTAAAGATTATAGTATTGTTAGGATCCATTTAAAAATTAAAATAAAAAAAACATTAAATTGAATTTAAAAATGAAAAAAAAAAAAAAGATCAATGAGGCGTATGACATTTCTCGATTAGTTTTACTCGTTTTGAATGTCAAGTAGCTCGTTGATCATTGTAATAGAAAAATCGATTAGGTGAGTTCTCGTCTCTCATGTAGTTATACTCATTTTGAATGTTAAGCCGTTAATTATACGTTGTAATATAGCAATAAGTTGACAATTGGTAATATTTTTCATATTAAGTATTCTGTTCGTCGAAAAAATAGGTCAATAAGAGGTAAGATTTTTTTCGCATGGTTATATTTATTTAAAGTAAATCCGTCCGTCGTTCGATATAATTGAAGGATAGAATGTCAAGTAGCCCGTCATTTAAATATTGATTAAGGATAGCCTCCATCTGTCACGACCGCACTTTGCTAATCGATAGCTAAGTTTGGTAAATTCGTGACTATAAAATATGAATCTGAAATAGTGGGTAAATGAAGAACATTTCTTGAATCGACTCTCAGGGCAATCTCATTTCTAGATAATCTGATACTTATAACTGATAAAGTAGGACAATTCTTGTCATGATTCTGACTCAGAACACATCTAAATCGAAAGGAACTTTAAGAACATCAGAGTGTACGCTACGGAAGTATGGCTATAAATACATGTATGAAGACATGTATTACCAAGAGTTATCAACAACTAAATCTTCGCTAAATTGACAAAAGCTCCGCCGGTCACTCCGCTTCAACCTGCTCAACCTGCACATTAAAAACAATGTACAGGGCTAAGTACAAATTGTACTCAGTGAACACTTTGCCCAAAACTGATTTTATTGTCATCCATATACTGAGTGAAACATAGGGTTTTTCTTAAAAGTCTATGTTCACTAAAATCTCTTAGTTCTTAAAAGTGACTGCAGTCAAATTTCAGTTGTAATCCACCATATCTGATCTGTGGTGCCCGAGGAGGTGGCCACCTCACTCGTCACCTGATCGATCGTCACACTAGACGATTCGACCACTGTGTACACTAATCCAAGTATAGCAGTTGGCCATACAGGGACCCGAATTCGATTAAATAACATTGGCATAGCCAATAGCAGATAGGCATCATACAAAAACAAAACATTTTATGGAATGACAATACTTTAAAAGAGCTATATCAACTAATAAAACATGCTTTGTTTTAAAAGAAAGCCCACCTCGTCTGCTCTTCTTAGCTGTTAATGAGCTCTTACGCCTTCTTGGCTACTGCTCTCTCTTCGCTTGACCTTCGTTCAGAGAATGGAATAAGATTCTCGCTTATCGATATAAACTTATCGAAATTAATTCTAATCTTAGGTTTATTTGAATATCGATCTTAATTCCAGTGACGTCGTCACTGCTATCTAAGCTCGATTTATTTATTCCGTTATGTGAACGGATTATGCGAGAAATTTCTTAATAAATCATTACTTGATTTATTGTTAGCTAGGAATTAATTTAATTAAGAAGCTTCTCAATAATTAATTCTAATTGTATAATTGATTAGCTTAATCAATTAAATCTTGATTATTAAAATCTGGGTTATTTAACTTATTTCTATAAGTTAATTCTTAAGCTCGTAAACTAATTCACTCGAGAATTATTAATCTCTGAGTTAATATTTGTGGGTGTTGTATAATTTAATTAGTAGTTCTTGAACTACTTAATTAATTAGTGTTGGTGAGAACTAAATAACAATTCTAGTCCAAAGGAGAATTAAAACACGGCCCATTGTTTAGTAAATAAACGGCCCAAGAATTAAGTCTCGGCCCAGTTTTCAGTTTGACCCAAACCCTGAACCCATGAACCCGACCCGGCTGAAAACAAAACAACCCCTCTTCTTCCCCCTTCATTCAGTCGGCCGATCCTCTCTCTCTCTCTCTCATTTCTCATTTCGATCATCTCTCTTTCTCAGCGGTACGACTCGCCGGCGGCTGGCGCCGTTGCCAAACACCGGCGCTCCGGTGATCGTCCTCCTCTCCTTCTTCTGTATTTGTGATTTTCCCCAAATCAAGCTGGAAAAATTGAAATCCTAATCGAAGGAATCAGGGCAGCGCTTCTCCCTTCCTCTCTAGCCCGCCGATTTTCGGCGAGGCTTCTTTCGGTTACGGTGAGACGGCGCCGCCTCGGGCGTCGCTTGGCTACCTCAATTTGATCCCGACATCTCCACCTTTCATGGCGTGTCGACCTCTCCTCCGGCAGAAATCGACCTCCGGCGCGGCGCAACTCCCGTAGACTCTACGCGCGCGCTCTCTCTAGGATTTCAATCCTAAAATAAAATCCCTAATCCGACATTCGTCCCACACGATTTCAGCTTCTCCGTCGCCCTCTCTCATTCTATTTTACTTTAATATAGCTTGTTGTTTTGTTCTAGTTTATGGAATAGATTAGGCTTGTATCCCTGAATTTGAATAAAAGTGTAGTTTTGGAGTTTTAAAAAAAAACGATTGAGAAGTATGTCAACTTGTGAAAGTTCTCTTTCTCTGCTTGTTTTGTCTATTTAATAGTTTCCTAACTTTCTTTTGGTTGTAGTTTAGGATTTAAACAGTTTCTATTCATGAAAACCATCTAGCCTTTTGGTTCTAGGTTGAGTAGTAAATATGGATATTTCAACTCAAGTATATGCTTGGTAGTTGTGGGAAAGTTTGAGGGCAGCATACCTTGTTTTTCTTGCTTGAAGTGAACTATTTGATTTATCAATTTATTGAATAAGCATGCTTTTCCAAAGGAGCTAGTAACTGAGTTGGTTGTTTTAAGTATATACCTTAATGAAGTTGGAGAGTTAGGGGCTGCTGCAGTGGAAAATAAAATGAATGGAGCTCTGCTCCTGTTCTCCCCCCCCCCCCCCCCCCTTCTGCGGTTGCTACTGCTCAGCTTCTCTGCTTCAGTTCCCCCCCCAGATTTCTCTTTTGTCTTCTCTATGTTTTTCTGATTTTGCTAAGGTATGAAATGGTGTAGTGTTGGTTGATGTAAGAGGGTATATATGCTTATTGTTTGCTTACTCCCTGCGCCATAAATCCCCCAACTCTTCCTTTCATTAATGGTTGATTCAACTTGCTTGTTTTGTAGGTCTTTGGCTCTAGGATGCAGCTATGGGAGTAGCTATTTTGTGTAGAAGCAAAAGATATTGATGTTCCCTTTTTCCTTTGAATTAAAAATCGTGTAGCTCCTTTTTGTATCTTCATTATCTACTAGCCCACAATTGTTGACTTTGTGATGTTGTAACTTAAATGATCCCTTAGAGTGTACATTGGATTGCTCTCGTAGGAATTAAAGAAGTATTTGTAATAAATACTTAGAACTTGGTTACTGAAGTAGTATGTTTGGCTATATCGGCACTCGCTTGTAGTAATTAATATGTAATTGATTGGTGTTGTAAGAAATATATATGTGTGTGTTGTAACTAGCTTTTAATATAATTGGGTTTATCCAATATCTCGAGTGTAGTGAGTTTGATCCCATAATTACTGACTAATGGCTCAGCCCAAACGAATTAGTATAATGGGTTTGGTCCGTCTACTTACTAATAACTCGTGACTAGTTAATCGAAAACTGGAATCGAATTAACTTGATAACTTGTAACAAAGAAATAATTCGTTACTTAGTCGAATACGAAACAAGTGTCTATTTGGATAATCGATAAATAATCACTGTTTGGGAATCAAGTGGCTACTTGAATTAACTTTAGAATTTCTTATAAAGAAATCCATTACACATAAGTGAAATTAAATCACTAAGGGTGAATAATTTCTTCTAATTACTTCTAAAGTGGATAGGAAAATACGGGGCGTTACATCCTACCCCCCTTAAAAAAAAATTCGTCCCGAAATTTGCATACCTTAATTAAAAAGCTTTGGATATTTTTCTTTCATTTTATCCTCAAGCTCCCACATGGCTTTTTCTTGCTCGTGATGCTTCCACAAAACTTTCACCGAAGTGACCGATTTATTTCTGAGTTGTTGCACCTTGCGGTCTAGAATTGCTTTTGGTCTGCTTTCATAACTCAAGTCTGAATTGAGTTCTACTTCATCTTGGTGAATTACGTGCTTTGGATCATGTACGTATTTCCTAAGCTGTGAGACGTGGAAAACATTGTGTACGTTTCCAAAACTTGGCGGCAATGCAAATCTGTATGCTACTGGACCTATTCTCTCTAGAATTTCGTATGGTCCAATAAAACGGGGTCTTAGCTTTCCTTTGACACCGAACCTCACTATCCCCTTGGAAGGAGAGACTTTCAAAAAAAATACCTTGTCTCCTATTTCGAACTGAATTTCTATTCGTCTATTATCTGCATATGATTTTTTTTTGTCTATTCTGAGCCTCTTAAATTTTCTCTCTGATTTGGCGCACAATCTCGATCATTTCGTCTATCGCTTCAGGGCTTAGTATTTTTCTCTCACTTACTTTATTTTAAATAAAGTGGTGAAATATTTTCTTCCATATATTGCCTCATATGGCGCCATATCTATGGTCGCTTGATAGTTGTTGTTGTACGCAAATTCGATCAAGGGTAACACTGGCTCCCAGTGACCGCCTCGATCGAGCACAACTGTCCTCAGCATATCCTCGAAGGTCTGGATTGTCCTCTTTGACTGTCCATCTGTTTGAGGATGGAAAGTGGTACTAAAATTTAATCTAGTGCCCAATTCTTTTGTAAGCTCATCCAAAATTTCGATGTGAATTTCGAATCCCAGTCTGACTTGATCGAAACGGGCACACCATGCAAACGTACGATTTCTCGAACGTATAGTTGCGCCATTTTTTTTTTTATTTTTTATTTTTATGAATGAGTTATCGGAATTGGAATAAAGTGAGCACTCTTGGTCAGACGGTCTATAATTACCCAGATGGCTGTATTCCCTCGTCTTGACTTTGGTAATCCCGTCACAAAATCCATGACGATATGTTCCCATTTTCACTGTGGAATTTCTTAGGGCTGCAACTTGCCATAAGGTCGTTGGTGTAAAGCTTTCATTTGTTGACAAGCTAAACATTTCACGGCAAATGAAGCTATATCTCTCTTCGTGCCATCCCACCAAAATATCTTTTCCAGATCTTGGTACATCTTCGTACTCCCAGGGTGGGCGGTGTATGGTGTATCGTGAGCTTCACTCAGGATTTCCTTTCCGAGCTCTTGACTAGGTGGAATGCACAGTCGTCCTTCAACCGTAATCGCATTACCTGCTTCTTCATGATAATCTTTGGGCTCTCAAATTCTTATCTGAAATCGTCCTCACTGTTGGGACCTCGTACGTATTTTATTTTATAACCCTACTCGCCAGTGATAGGTACTACTCGTTTGCTGAATTTGATGGTCCACCTGTCTTGATCGTCTATGTGGTTGTTATCTAAAAACAATATCAATCAAATTGCTATTTGATTCTATCAAAAAAATACTACTCATAATTCACCTTCTTGAGGAAATCTCGCATAGATTAAGCTTTGAATCGGAATTGCCCAGACGACTAAGCACTTGCTTGGTCATTGGGTCTGTTTAATAATAAATTACTCGTGTAAAATGAAATTTACTAATTGCTTCTACTTAGGCGATAATTATTAGGGAATCCTCTCGTTGAGGTCTATTCCATCTGGAAATAATAATGTAACTAATACTTGTTTTCCCAAAGTTTTCATATCAATGTAACTTGATTTGTAGAGATGTGGTCTCAAAACGCGATAAAACCTCTAAGCTCTCTTTGTTGAACTCATGAATGGGTGTCCACTCATTTGTTCGAATAAGTATTTGAGACTTTTGTGATCCGTGAAGATTTCACACCGAACTCCTTAGAGGTGGTGTCTCTAAGTCTTCAGGGCATGCACAACTGCTGCTAGTTCTAGGTCGTGGGTTGATTGATTGAGCTCGTGGGGTCTGAGCTGCCTAGATGCGTAGGCTATCACCCTTTTCTTCTTGTATTATTGACGTATCAGCGTAAACTACATACTCTTTCTCTGGTGTTGGAACTGCCAGAATTGGTGCGATGGTCTGTTTTGCTTTCAACTGTTGGAAGTTTGACTCGCATTCTGGGGTCCATTGATATTTGATTCCCTTTTTGCAATAGCTGTGTTAGTGGCTTGCTACCTTGGAGAATCCTTCTATGAATCTCCTATAGTAACCAGCTAATCTTAAGAAAACTATGAATCTCATTCGGCGTCGATGTGAATTTCCAATTTCGTACTGCTTAAACTTTTGCAGGATCAACTTTGATTCCCTCAGATGACACGATGTGTCCCAAAATACTACTTCTTTTAGCCAAAGCCCGCGCTTGCTGAAGTTGGCATAGAGTTTCTCTACCCTTATGTCTCTAACACGGTTCCCAAGTGTTCCTCATGCTCTTTTTTGTTCTCCGAATAAATCAAGACATCGTCTATGAATACTAGCACGAACTTGTCTAAGTAGGGGTGGAAACAAGATTCATGAGGTCCATGAATATTGTTGGTGCGTTAGTTAACCCGAACGGCACAACTACAAACTCGTAGTGGCCATATCTGGTCCGAAAAGCTATCTTGGGTATATCCTCTGGTCGAATCTTTATCTGACGGTAGCCTGATTTCAAATCTATTTTTGAAAACACACTTGCTCCCTTGAGTTGGTCGAACAGATTGTCGATTCTAGGTAGATGGTACTTGTGCTTGAGAGTGAGCTTGTTCAATGTTCGATAATCTATGCACATTCTCATGGAACTGTTTTTTTTTCTCCTTCACAAATAGTACCGGCGCTTCTCATGGTGACACGCTCGGTCTGATGAACCCTAGGTCCAATAATTCCTGAAGTTGCACCTTCAGTTCCTCTAATTCTCTTGGTGCCATCCTGTATGGTGCCTTGGATACCGGAGCTGATCCAGGTTCCAAATCGATGGTGAATTCCATCTTTCTGTCGGGCGACAGCCCTGGCAGTACTTTTTGGAAAAATGTCAGGGATTTCTCGAACGATTTCCACGTCCTCTACCTTCCTTTCTTATTCGTCTTTCGGTTCTTCGTTTAGGTACACAAGGTAAGCTGGATACCCTTTCTTTGTCATTGTTGTTGCTTGAAGGGTGGAGATGATTTGACTTCCGATTATTCATAGCAATTCCGTGAAAGATCGTGGGTTTCTTTCCCGGAATCCTAACAGAAATTCGTCTCTCCTTGCATAGGATGTGGCATAGTTTTCAGCTAGCCAATCAATTCCTAAGATGACATCTACATCCTTCATCGGTATAACGCTAAGGGTTTTCACTAGGAGCTTGCGTGAACCTATGTCGAGCTCTAGGTTTGAACAACAATGTATAAGAGTGATAGTTCCTCCTACAGGTGACGTGATTCTCAGACTTGTTCATGTTTGCTCCGTTCTTAACCTTAGGTTATCTACGCATGCTTTAGCGATTAAATAATGGTAAGCTCCCATATCGGATAAAACTATAAAGGTATATTGTGGGGCACGCCCATATCTGCTAAGTTTCATTAATTCCTGGTGGGTTGTTTCTGTTTCATCGCATAGGCCTTCGCCTTCTGCCACCGCTTGTACAAAAACCGTTGTTGGTTCTTAGGTGGGAGTTGGGGTGGTGGTGGGGGAGACTGCCGTGGCGTTTCACTTCCTCTTTTCGTGGAAAGTTACTTGGGTATAAAGCCTTCTCACTTTATACTGTTCTTAACGGCATTGTCTACCTTGATGTTCTCGTTACTTGTCATATATCCACGTCTCTGCCCTTTTGGCGTCTAAGTGCTAGCATGCTTTCTTATCTCTTAAGAACATCTCACTATTCTCAACTCGCTTATCTTATAGTGAAAGAACTCCACCTTGACTTGAATGGGCATTCTCATAGATCATTCTCCCTTGGAGTAGTAAAATTCTGGGCTAGTCTGGACCCTACGGTTTATCATATACTACTACATTTGCTCTGTTAGATCTATGGAATCTAACTTGCCGATTATCCTCGGTCTCTTCAATCATACTAGAAGTTTCCCCCACATGGTTAAGATCACTACCTTTGTACCATAAGAGTCTCAAATTCCTTATACAGAATTAACTCATGTGTCTGATTTAACTCCTCCACCTACTCGATCTAGTTTAAATCTTATCTCGATGCTACTGATTTAGGAACTTTTCTAACTCGTGCGTATGGCGCCTCTAATTCCTTAATCTTAATAGATTATCGTTGTTAATTGGTCTTAGCCACCAAGTAGACAAGTGTATCAGCTCCCTTGATTTACTTGCTACATGCGTCTTTAAAACTGGTCCTTATACTGATATAGGTCATAATACTTTTATCCACCTCTCCCATTTCTTCATTCGAGGAGATTCTCTTAAGGGATCTTTAAGGTCCTTTACACTCCATATCAATTTAAATCTCTTATTGATAATTCTCAATTATCTATGTATTCTTAGAATACCGGGTTTCGATTCCTTGCTATTCTAGGTCTTAATTTCTCTTTATTCTGATCTGGTCACCAACTTTTGGTATATTATAAAGGCACTATGCTTTTGTCACACTCTGAACTTTCGAGTGGCTAAATTCTTACGTTTCATTGGTTTCAAAGAAGACAATTCGAAACGAGATAATTTGTGAAGTGATATTAGGAGGTAATTCCATAGGAATAATATTTAATTTCCAGTATGATATTCAATCAACTAGTTCCCTTAATAAATTTTCAGACCAGTGTGGAAAGCGTAGTCAGAGGGCAGAAACAAAATAACAAAGGGTCGAAGAGAAAGACCCTCTTGTAGATACCCATCTGAATTTTGGTCTACGAATGATGCTACTGAGATTGAGATTACGTAGAGTGGCCAGTTCCACGTAAGCGCCTCCTCAATAGGGGACCATCCATCGTACTTTGGTAGCTTTGTCAATGAATGACGAAATAAGGTTTTCAAGGCTTAGAAAACTTTTGTTTTAGTTCAAAACTTTCTCTGCTCGTTATCTTTCGGGAAACAACTAGACTTTACTAGTTTCAAGGGGATCAAGATAGTATATACCACCTCGTAAGGCATTGGTATGTAAGGTTATCTCTTAAATTACTATCTTCATAATTCTGACGATCTTCAGCTGACTATTCCTCCGTGTAGGAGACTGATATCCCTTTACATCTTATGGGGGACTAATCTTGTAATGGAGCGTTTTATTGTTGCTAACGACGCATACCAGCGTGTGGAGATAAACTTTCAAATTTAGTTCCTTTTTCTAGTAACGTATCGATGATCGATCATCATGGCTTGAAAATCTAGCGGAGTAAGATGCAAGGGTGTCCCAGATATGGCTTTAACGTCTCAAAGAACAACTCCTCTTTGAATACTT
Source organism: Mentha longifolia (assembly GCA_001642375.2). Classification (NCBI taxonomy): domain Eukaryota; kingdom Viridiplantae; phylum Streptophyta; class Magnoliopsida; order Lamiales; family Lamiaceae; genus Mentha; species Mentha longifolia. The sequence continues at coordinate 31,974,475 of CM038118.1, read as the reverse complement.
ATTTCTTATAAAAGTTGCAATTTGGTTGCAACACTTTAGTGAATTTGCCATTCGCCGCAAATGCACTACGCCATAGTTCTCACTACTATAATTAATAGTACATGAACTTATCTTGTCTATCTTTCTTATATCTTCTCGTAATCTGTCATCTTTCTCTAAGTATGTAGTAACATACTTACTTGTTTTGTTACAAGGTATTTTTATGCTAACTTTAGCATTGAGTGTATGCTAAATTTAAAGGCATTAGCAGCCTTAAGTTATTCGATCGCCTTTGGATAACGGATAACAATCTCTTCGGCTTGAATTGCTACGTGATTCGCGTCATGCTTCTCTTTTTTCTCTTTTTGGCTTCTTGCAACACTGTCTGTCTCTTCTTCTTGATCGTCAGGGAAAAGAAAACTCGTTTCAAATCCTAGATCTAAGCATGCTTGTTCATGTACGTGACGTAAGCAACTATGTTCTCTTATGGAATCTCTTTTCTCTCTCTAAATGATCAAGAATAAGTTTCTACTAAGTTCTTTAAAAGTAGAGTTTCTAAATTTCATTCATCTCGAAGAAAATATTTACCCTTACCTTGTTGAGCGTGTTGAGTCGGAGTGCCGAGCATTTGTCAAATAACTCTACTAAGTCTAGCGATTCAAGTCTAGACTTTACTTTGAAGAAGACTCTTGGATTTCAGAGCAACCGAGTGCTCTGATACCACTCTGTCACGACCGCACTTTGCTAATCGATAGCTAAGTTTGGTAAATTCGTGACTATAAAATATGAATCTGAAATAGTGGGTAAATGAAGAACATTTCTTGAATCGACTCTCAGGGCAATCTCATTTCTAGATAATCTGATACTTATAACTGATAAAGTAGGACAATTCTTGTCATGATTCTGACTCAGAACACATCTAAATCGAAAGGAACTTTAAGAACATCAGAGTGTACGCTACGGAAGTATGGCTATAAATACATGTATGAAGACATGTATTACCAAGAGTTATCAACAACTAAATCTTCGCTAAATTGACAAAAGCTCCGCCGGTCACTCCGCTTCAACCTGCTCAACCTGCACATTAAAAACAATGTACAGGGCTAAGTACAAATTGTACTCAGTGAACACTTTGCCCAAAACTGATTTTATTGTCATCCATATACTGAGTGAAACATAGGGTTTTTCTTAAAAGTCTATGTTCACTAAAATCTCTTAGTTCTTAAAAGTGACTGCAGTCAAATTTCAGTTGTAATCCACCATATCTGATCTGTGGTGCCCGAGGAGGTGGCCACCTCACTCGTCACCTGATCGATCGTCACACTAGACGATTCGACCACTGTGTACACTAATCCAAGTATAGCAGTTGGCCATACAGGGACCCGAATTCGATTAAATAACATTGGCATAGCCAATAGCAGATAGGCATCATACAAAAACAAAACATTTTATGGAATGACAATACTTTAAAAGAGCTATATCAACTAATAAAACATGCTTTGTTTTAAAAGAAAGCCCACCTCGTCTGCTCTTCTTAGCTGTTAATGAGCTCTTACGCCTTCTTGGCTACTGCTCTCTCTTCGCTTGACCTTCGTTCAGAGAATGGAATAAGATTCTCGCTTATCGATATAAACTTATCGAAATTAATTCTAATCTTAGGTTTATTTGAATATCGATCTTAATTCCAGTGACGTCGTCACTGCTATCTAAGCTCGATTTATTTATTCCGTTATGTGAACGGATTATGCGAGAAATTTCTTAATAAATCATTACTTGATTTATTGTTAGCTAGGAATTAATTTAATTAAGAAGCTTCTCAATAATTAATTCTAATTGTATAATTGATTAGCTTAATCAATTAAATCTTGATTATTAAAATCTGGGTTATTTAACTTATTTCTATAAGTTAATTCTTAAGCTCGTAAACTAATTCACTCGAGAATTATTAATCTCTGAGTTAATATTTGTGGGTGTTGTATAATTTAATTAGTAGTTCTTGAACTACTTAATTAATTAGTGTTGGTGAGAACTAAATAACAATTCTAGTCCAAAGGAGAATTAAAACACGGCCCATTGTTTAGTAAATAAACGGCCCAAGAATTAAGTCTCGGCCCAGTTTTCAGTTTGACCCAAACCCTGAACCCATGAACCCGACCCGGCTGAAAACAAAACAACCCCTCTTCTTCCCCCTTCATTCAGTCGGCCGATCCTCTCTCTCTCTCTCTCATTTCTCATTTCGATCATCTCTCTTTCTCAGCGGTACGACTCGCCGGCGGCTGGCGCCGTTGCCAAACACCGGCGCTCCGGTGATCGTCCTCCTCTCCTTCTTCTGTATTTGTGATTTTCCCCAAATCAAGCTGGAAAAATTGAAATCCTAATCGAAGGAATCAGGGCAGCGCTTCTCCCTTCCTCTCTAGCCCGCCGATTTTCGGCGAGGCTTCTTTCGGTTACGGTGAGACGGCGCCGCCTCGGGCGTCGCTTGGCTACCTCAATTTGATCCCGACATCTCCACCTTTCATGGCGTGTCGACCTCTCCTCCGGCAGAAATCGACCTCCGGCGCGGCGCAACTCCCGTAGACTCTACGCGCGCGCTCTCTCTAGGATTTCAATCCTAAAATAAAATCCCTAATCCGACATTCGTCCCACACGATTTCAGCTTCTCCGTCGCCCTCTCTCATTCTATTTTACTTTAATATAGCTTGTTGTTTTGTTCTAGTTTATGGAATAGATTAGGCTTGTATCCCTGAATTTGAATAAAAGTGTAGTTTTGGAGTTTTAAAAAAAAACGATTGAGAAGTATGTCAACTTGTGAAAGTTCTCTTTCTCTGCTTGTTTTGTCTATTTAATAGTTTCCTAACTTTCTTTTGGTTGTAGTTTAGGATTTAAACAGTTTCTATTCATGAAAACCATCTAGCCTTTTGGTTCTAGGTTGAGTAGTAAATATGGATATTTCAACTCAAGTATATGCTTGGTAGTTGTGGGAAAGTTTGAGGGCAGCATACCTTGTTTTTCTTGCTTGAAGTGAACTATTTGATTTATCAATTTATTGAATAAGCATGCTTTTCCAAAGGAGCTAGTAACTGAGTTGGTTGTTTTAAGTATATACCTTAATGAAGTTGGAGAGTTAGGGGCTGCTGCAGTGGAAAATAAAATGAATGGAGCTCTGCTCCTGTTCTCCCCCCCCCCCCCCCCCCCCCCCTTCTGCGGTTGCTACTGCTCAGCTTCTCTGCTTCAGTTCCCTCCCCAGATTTCTCTTTTGTCTTCTCTATGTTTTTCTGATTTTGCTAAGGTATGAAATGGTGTAGTGTTGGTTGATGTAAGAGGGTATATATGCTTATTGTTTGCTTACTCCCTGCGCCATAAATCCCCCAACTCTTCCTTTCATTAATGGTTGATTCAACTTGCTTGTTTTGTAGGTCTTTGGCTCTAGGATGCAGCTATGGGAGTAGCTATTTTGTGTAGAAGCAAAAGATATTGATGTTCCCTTTTTCCTTTGAATTAAAAATCGTGTAGCTCCTTTTTGTATCTTCATTATCTACTAGCCCACAATTGTTGACTTTGTGATGTTGTAACTTAAATGATCCCTTAGAGTGTACATTGGATTGCTCTCGTAGGAATTAAAGAAGTATTTGTAATAAATACTTAGAACTTGGTTACTGAAGTAGTATGTTTGGCTATATCGGCACTCGCTTGTAGTAATTAATATGTAATTGATTGGTGTTGTAAGAAATATATATGTGTGTGTTGTAACTAGCTTTTAATATAATTGGGTTTATCCAATATCTCGAGTGTAGTGAGTTTGATCCCATAATTACTGACTAATGGCTCAGCCCAAACGAATTAGTATAATGGGCTTGGTCCGTCTACTTACTAATAACTCGTGACTAGTTAATCGAAAACTGGAATCGAATTAACTTGATAACTTGTAACAAAGAAATAATTCGTTACTTAGTCGAATACGAAACAAGTGTCTATTTGGATAATCGATAAATAATCACTGTTTGGGAATCAAGTGGCTACTTGAATTAACTTTAGAATTTCTTATAAAGAAATCCATTACACATAAGTGAAATTAAATCACTAAGGGTGAATAATTTCTTCTAATTACTTCTAAAGTGGATAGGAAAATACGGGGCGAAATTCGATTTAGCACCTTCATACATACTCCTATAAACCACCTGTCCGTCCCTACTCTACTAACAAACTATAAGCCGTAATGGCATAATTTTCTCGTTAATGTGAAGTCTTTTAAATATTTATCCGGGATAAAACTGAGATGATTCTATTATATTTGAGTTTCCTGATGAAGTAGTCTCTCTCAAAAATGAGGAAAGAGGCGGAGCGGTGGTGTGCAATTGCTGTTGGTGAAATTTGCAGAATAGATGAAGGAGGGAGAGCGAGAACATTCAACAGATATGCATCATACAAAATTGAAAACATTTATGGCATGACAATTATAAAAGAGCTAACATCTAATAAAACATGATTTTTATTTTATAGAAAGCCCACCTCGTTGCTCTTCTAAATTGCTACGAGACTTGATTTCTGTTTCGGCTACTGGCCCTCCTTCGCGTACCCTTTTGATTGAAAAATCGAGGTAAGATTCGTGTTGTAACGAATAAAACCTTAAATAATTTCTAGTCTTATTTCTCATCGGAGTTTATTCTAATTTCAATAACGTGGTTACTGTTATCTAAACCGAGTTCTAAATTCCGTTATATGAACGGTTTATAATGAATGTCTTTGAATAAATCATTAATTGATTTGTTTATATCTTAGAGTTAATTAATTGAGAAGCTTCTCAATAAATAATTCGCTAAATAAATTAATCGGAGGGTAAGATAATTTCTAATTTAATTAACTTATTACTATAAGTTAATTGAGAAAATAATTCACTTAAGAGTTATAAGCTACTAAATGTAATTGTGTAATTGACTATCTTAATCAATTAGTCTAAATTATTAACCTTAGTTAATAGGCTTATTTTAAGTTAATTAACGATAACGCGAATATCTATCGAATTTAATTACGGAAAAATATAATTTAATAAGTCGCGTTTTGATCCGTAAATAACTAGAGATTTGGCTCGTAATTTAATTAAAGAGTTTCGGTCTTTCAAGGAATAAATCCCGGCCCAAGAACCCGCATAATCCAGCCCAACTCTTATCCGGCCCAATGACTAAAAAAAAGGAAAATAAAAGAAAAGGAAAGAAAAAGAAATAAACATAATCCCCCACCCCCCTTCTCTCTCTTTCTCTCTCGATTTTCTTCTGCACTTCACAGCGATCCCTTCTCTCATCTTCTCGAATTTCCGGCCGACGGCCGACAATTGGCGTTGCCGCCCATGGTTGAAACCTGCGGCTGTTACTTCCCATTTCTTGTGATTTCCTTCCCGATTGAGCTATGGGACGAATCCCTAGTTCAAGAATTTTGGGCCGAATCTACACCGATCCCTCTTTCGTCGATCTCTGGCTGAAAACCCGCCGTTTCCGGCAGCGTTCTCTCTACTTTCGTCCGCGCAGAGACGGCGCCGATGGCTCCCTCTTTACGGCCGCAACTCCCGCTGTTCCAACTTTCTATATTTTTGGATAGAGTAAAATCCCTAATCTAAGAGATTAGGGGACATTTGTTCCTAAATTTTCCGGTCACGAAACGGGCGGCGGCGAGGCTGCCTCCACCGGCAATAGCTCCCGTCGCTGCCTCTCTCTCATTCTTGTTATGTCGATTTTTTTTTTTCTTTTTATTAAAATAATTTCTTAATTCTGATTTCCTCCCTTCTTCCTCTGTTTTTGCAGGTCCGATGTAGTTAACGATGAGGACGCCGTTCGTGCCCTTTGTCGACTCGACTGAGTCGAGGCCTGCACCGTTGACTCCCTTGCTCTCTGCTGGCCACGTTCGGTACCGACGGGTCTTCTCTATGTCGGGCCACGTGCCTCAACGAGGTTCGATTCTAAGCTAAGTGTCTTTACCTTATTCTTTGTCTTTCGAACTTTTTTTTTTAGTGTATGCCTACTGTTTTAGATCTTGGACTAGGGCATGTTCTTTAATCTCCTATTTGTATATAGAATAACATAATTCTGGGAATTGGTATAACATGTCAACTAGCACTTCTTGAGAAACTGAAACGAGCATGATGATTTAGTGCTTCCTAATTTCCATCTTGCTTGGAGTGGGTACTTGGTTACTCATTCAATTAATTGACATGCTTGTTTTGTTTCGAGTTTAAGAATCTGCATAGGTTTTCTATTGTTGATTCTAAGTTCTTTTTTTTTTTTGCTTGAGTTGGTTTTGGATGTTTCAAAAGTATAAGGCAGACTTGAATTTGAACTAGGAGAGGTGCTTGGTTTCTGGAAATACCTTGTGGACTGAGATATTAAGGTGGCTGCTGTAGCTCTTCCTCCTCCCACTCCTTCACTTCCTTTTGCATGAATAGTTTGAGAATTTGGAGGGTTTATGTTAGGCTCAGCTGTGTTGTAGAGTTGTTAAGCTACAAGAGTTGATGGGTTGGAAAGATTACCTAGCTGCTGAAAGTTGAGTGTGTAGATTGAATGAAATGGTGGTTCTACTTCTCCTTTCTCTCTCTTTTGGGCTGCCGTCTCCTTCACTACTCTCAAGTTCTCCCTTTATGTATTTTGAATTGAGAGTGTGGAGTGAAAGATGGCTGCAGAGAAGGGTGTATTTATACAAGGTAATGGACAGCTTTGTAACTAGTTATTGGTTAAAACTATGGCTTATTTGTTGGGTAATAGCCTTCCATAATCCTTTAGCTGATTTCCTTTTTCTTATTTGCAGATTTGCCTGCTGCAGAGGGGGCTGCTGGTGGGCTGATTTTATTGGGATGAAAGATTGATTTGCCATTTTTTTCTTCTTGATTAGATAGGAGCCGTGTTGCTCTATCTTAGTATAATCGATCAATTATTCCTTGGTCAATAACTGCATTAGCATCCTAAAATTGGAGTTGATGTAATATGTAATTCTTTATTTAATATTTGATTAGTGGGTTCTATATATATCTAAGTATATAATGGCTGAATTGCCTCTTTGTAGTAATGAGGAAATTAATCCTCTATTGTTATGCTTCTCTTCTATTTATTTGGGCTTGGCCCAATAGTTAATGGGCCTGATCCGATACTTAACTCGACTAATGGGCTCGGCCCAAATTTGAAAGTGGCTTTGCCTGATAACTTATCACACACTAATTTCAAGTTGGTTTTTCTTAGCTAAGAGAATAATCGAAACTTAAAACAATGAACTTTGTCAATTAATTCAATTGAACATTTAATCGATTACTCGCTAACCAATGAAAAGTGATTAGTATCAAGTTGCTCATGTTTCTAACTCGAGAATTTCTTTTCTCAGAAATAAATATAACGATTAGAAGTCGAAATTGATTTACTAGAAATTACTAATTTCTTTTAGTAACATAATTAAGCTTCTAATGATAGTTAGGAAAATACAGGACATTACATTTCTTTCTAAATGTTTCATGTCCGTTGCTTTCCTAACTTGTATTCTTACCATTTGTCTTTCTTATATATGCAAGGTTACCTGGACATACAAACGCTTGCACCTGGTTGACAAGCCAACAAAGCTAATTCCTGTTGGTTACAAAATAATGACGATACTTAAGCCCTACAAAAGCGAGCGCCGCACGATATATCAAAAATCCCTCAAAGTTGATGCAGCTCAAGAACTGTTTGCCTTCAAGTTCGACCCCACCGAAAGCAAGAAGAGGAGACCGAGGGAAGAAGAAGAAGAAGAAGAACAACAACAACAACAACAACAACAACAACAAGACAGCCACGTGGAAAATCTAACTAGGTTATAGTCATGACTGCTATGTTTGACTAGAGATATTATACGAAAATGATAAAATCTTATTGCGATAATAATAAGAAATGATCAATTCTTATGTCCTGTGGGTGATATTTGTTAGAATTCTTAAATTCTTATCATAATTATGTTAAGAAAATCATTATAATTTCAGACTGTAGTCTAAAAGTATCTAAATTTAGATATGAATTATTACATGCATTTTACCGGTTTGAATTCGTACTATCATCATGGTTAGAATTAATAATTTCTTATGGCTTGTGATTGCTTGTGGTTAGAAATGATAAATTTTTACTGCTATAATAATGAGAATTGATCAATTCGTTGGACGTATGGTAAATATTTGTTAGAATTCTTAAATTCTTCATACATATGTTGTTGCTACCCTTTTGTTGCCACACTTTGAAACTTAGTATGTGTAAATCTAGTAAATCATGTTAAGAATGTAGCTCGTTTAACTACTCGTACTATCACTTTTGATAATCCTCTTTTGTCGAACTTGTTGAGATACAATCATATTTCGTAACTCGAAGCATATGAAGCTAATGTTGTTAAACGAGGTTCGTCCTTTGATTGTAAATGAAATATCGAGTTTGTTTTCCCTTGATCTGTGGTATTAGTTCAGAATTATTTTGATGTCGAATCATTGGAGTTAGTATAAAGAATTATTCTTTCCATTTCATCTTGAATTAATTTGAAGGAATTAAGTACAGATACTCGTCTTGGTTCTAGCCGTTTCATCTCGAATAATTTCGAAAGAGTCGAGTTCTTTACAGGTTGTCGTTTTGTTCTACTTTTATTCAGTCGCGTCCCGGATTCCGAGCTAATCTCGTGGTTAGGATTTCGGGGCGTGACAGTTTAGGATTTAGGATTTAAAATAAATATTATAATTATGGGTTAGAGATTAAATTTCTGAATATGAATTATTTTATCTACTAATCAAGTTCTACTAAAATATGGTGCCCAAAAAAATGAGTCATGATAAGTGGTTACAGAGGGACTACAAAATTACAAAAAAAATGCATAATCAAAACACCATATATGCAACATGGATTATTAAAAAATGCATAAATAAGATATTATTTATGAAACACCGATCGAGACAAATGCATAACCAAAATATCATATATGCAACACCGATAGTAAAATAGTGCATAACCAAAAAGATATATATGCAACGCCAATAGAAAGAATGCATAATCACAATACCATATATCGCAAAATAATATGATTATAAAACTAAAGGAAGATGAATAAAAATAAAAAATAAAAAAAGAAGAAGATTAGAAATGCAAACAAAGATTAAAGAAAATGCAACAGAATTTTCATATGCAGTTTGTTATTGCACAAGAATATTATGCATAATATTATATAATTATTGCATCAAATTGTGTAATAATATGCACAAGAATAAATGACGAAAAGGAGTAGATTGATCAAGAATGCAAGTAATATAAGAATAAGAAATGAAGAATCCAAAGTAGGAGAAAAAAGATATAAAAAAAACTTGTAAAATATAGTAATATTTTTATTTTAAGAAGGATAATCCCACAACATCAGCCGACCACTAAATACGAGAAGAGGTGATAAAATTGAAGTTGACTTTACTATGCTTATTACTATTAGAATTAGAATTAATAATTAATGTGCATTGATTTTAAAGAAATTTGTTAAATTTCAATTTAAGCTTAGCCATTCATCCAACTTAAATCAATGGTATCTAAAAGTTTTTAAATTCCACACTAGAGTTAGTTTCTACTAAAATCAAACCCTATATGATTTAACAAGAAATTAAAAGATAATACCTCCATGAGTAGGAAAAGCCGTACTCAAGGATTCCCAGTGGTGGGGTTCCCACACGTCGTCAAGAACTATGAAATATCGTTTCCCGGTGAGGCGTTGGTGAAGCTCTTTCTTCACTTTTTCTTGGCGGCCTACTTTGTCCTCGATGGGCCCCAGACGCTTTAGTTCATCGTCGGAAATGCCCAGCTGCAGCAGTATCTGCTTCATGATATCTTCGGGGTTGAATTCTCTTGAAACAACAACCCACGCCCTGAACTCAAACCCACCAGCAACCTCGGTGTGGTTGTATATTTTACAATGCAAGTGTTGATTTCCCCATTCCGCCCATTCCCAAAATGGCTGCAACGGAAAGCCCTTTGCTCTTCTCAAATACTGCTTTTCCAAGTAGTAGTTTCACATCTTTCTCCAAACCCACCACCTGTTGGTCGGGTTTCCAATAAGCCAGCCTCCGCCGCGTCTCGATTTCCTCCTGCGATTTCGTCCTTGTGCTGGGTTCGTCGACATCTTTTGAATATCGTACCTGACCCGCCTATCATCGATGTCTTTGAGCTTTTGGCGTATGGACGCGATCTGTTCTCCGATCTTATTGAGATGGTAGAGACGGTTGGGGAAGCAACCGTACCTCTTCTTCAATTTTTTACTCTGGACTTTGAGGACGAACATCTCGATGGCATCTTCTGCATCATGAGCCACCTTTCTTACATCAGATATCCATATGCGAATGTTCTGGCTCTCGCTCTGCTTCTTGGCTGCGTCTTTCAAGAAACCCTGCATACTTTTCAGCTCATCTCTCACCCACTCCACCTCTCCCTTCACGCTTAGGAGGAAAACTGCCTTCTCGATCAGCAGTTTGCCCAGCGTCTCCACCGCAAATGAAACCGCTGCCTCCGCCGCCATTTTTGTACCTATGCGTGTGTGTGTTTTTGCTGTGTGAGAGAGTGAGAGGGAGAGATCTAGCACACTATACTCTTCGACGAAACTCAAGTCTCTTGGGTTTTGCCAAGCACCTGGATGATTCAAATAATCCAATAAATAATATTATAATCACTCAAGATTTTACCCAATTTCAGTAATAAGGAAACCTTCATACCTTAACATTCAATTTTAGATCTCTAAATCTGAAGAAAAACAATCGAAAGCTCCTGCCATTATTTTGTGTCGGCAACTAGATCAAATATTTGAGGCACATATTTTGTGGCCCGCCGGTTTTTAATTCTAGATATAACACCTTTTTTTTTTTTGGGGAAATATGCAAAAATAGTCACTTTGAGATAGTAAAGATAAATAATAGTCACTTGGATAAAAAAGAAAAAAAAATAGTCACCCTTACCATAATACTTCCGCTCTTGCCAAATTCACGAATTTAAATTCGTGAATTGCTCTAAAAATATAAGGCAATTCACGAATTTTACAAACTCAATTCGTGAATTACTCACAAAAAATGCTTGAATTTACGAATTCACTCAAAAAAAATGCCTGAATTCATGAATTCAATTTCGTGAATTCGTGAATTAGTGAAAAAAAACAAGCAATTCACGAAATTCATTAGTGGTTATTTTTTATCCTTTTTTATCTAAGTGGCTATTTTTTATCTTTTTTATCTACGTGGCTATTATTTATCTTTACTATCCCAAAGTGACTATTTTACTAGTTACCCCTTTTTTTTTAACTAGCAAATGACATGTGCGTTGCACGTGGATACACTTATATTATACTAAAATATAAAAAGAAAATAATGAATAGATACAAAACGTGAAAAACATAAAATGAAATCATGTAAAAATTATAAATATATATGTCATTGTTTAAAAAAAAAAAACTAAGCTACTTTTAATATGGTTATACGAGTTGAAATGTGAATCTATGTTCACATTAAATCTTTTCTTGTTTGATTTTAATAGATTTTGAACATTTCTTCTATTTGCTTTTGGAGATAAATTTGTCCGTCTCATCATCATCATTGGCAATTTCTATGCAATCTTTAAACTTCTTTTTTTTTGTAATTCTTCTCCCCCCCTTTTTAACATAAGTAACATGAAAATTAAAGACCGCGCCACGGAGGACTTGAACCTGAAACATTTGGTCTCAGGCATTAACTTCCTACCGCTAGGCCAACACACACACACCTCTTTTCTCATTTCCTTCTCTTCATGATGTTGCAACTCTATGATTGATTTTTTTCTTTTCTTCCACTTGAATTGGCTTGATGGTGTTTCCTTGATTTTTTTTATTCTGTCTCTCATCTAAATGAGCAATAACTACAATATCTCTCTCATATGAGGTATTATCACTATCTCTTTCTACCTATATAGCTGGTGAATTATATACACATCTAAATTTACATCTTTGAAGATATAAAGTTCGACAGTATCCATTGAAAGGCCAGTCCTTCAATCTTCTTAAAAGTTTGGCATATAAATTGGTCTCTATAATTTTCATAAGTTTCTTCATTATTACCTTTGATATATTTGAATTTGGCATCATGTTCATTCTATTTTCAACCTCATTCCCGTCTCAAAAAAGTACAACTAAAAAAATCCCAGATTAAATTCATTTGGAATCAACCTTTAAATGCAAGTTCTTTATCTAATTTTACACCAAACGAGTAGATGAAATATGGAATTGTATGAACGAATATTTTTTTCTAAAATTAATCGCCTCTTGTGATTCATAAGTAAACAAATCGTACAATTCATTGGGAACTTCAGTAGATACAAGTACAATTTTCCATTACCACAACAAAAAGTCGGAGGTTCAACTAAATAAAACAATATGAGTTAAGGTGTATAAATATTAATATGTGGATGATTGTGCTTGCGTGCATAACATGATAAGAAAATTATTTACCATTCAAATCACGTGAATTGACATTGACAAAGACTTGCATGAGGCCGGCCGCATAATGTGGCCAGGCCTTGAAAGCTAATAAATTACTTGGCTCAATCCATTACTTGTATTGTTTTCAGTTGTAGGCCTGTTACATTGTGGGCTTTGTGGTTGGGTCGTACCGTGCCACTGGCTGCACAGGAGTATGCCTCATTGACATTTGAACTTCGTTTCTTTAATTTGGAATATTTCTGTTTCATATGTTAAAGTCTTCTTTATCGATACACCTCTATAGTTATTATATTATTAAAAAAATAGATACAAATAAGTTTGCATCGGTAACATAAATATTTATTCAAATTATTGAATTATGAATAATCACCTAATTAAAGAAGAACTTGACATGGATAATGCTCCGTGATGAGTACCTAAATATAGCAGTTCAAGTCGACTCAAAGCTGCTGCTAATTATGATTGTAAACTTTCAGCTAAATTAAATTTTCAATCGTAAAATTATTGGCGTGTCCGATCGGAAATAATTTACTATAGAAGAAAATTATTGGTGACATCAATCAATAATTACTTTAGAATATTATGATGTGTTGTTTTAAGTTTGAGTGAAGACATTTACATTTTAAATTATCAAAAGAAAACGAATAAAAATACACCTTGTTGAAATAGAATTTAAATTGAGGAGATAAAATTGAAGACAGCCGAGCAATTGATAATTTTATAAATTCTCTAACCTCCGAATTATATCAAAGATGATATTCTTTTATCTTAAATATAAGTTACAACAGACGAAACATAAGTATTAGAGAAGTAGAACTATACTTGGATAATAAATATTCGTAGAATTAGTGAAGGACAAATAATATTATAATATCTCATAAATATTTATATTAGATTTTAATTTGTAATGAGAATTAAAAAAATTACGATTCACCGCGAGTATAATTAAAAATAAATCATTATATAGTATTAAAATATACCATGAATATATAGCTATATATAGTATATCTATTATATTGCTAGTATATTATAATTTTTTTAATAGTGGATTGACTTGATGTATAGTGTTGAGGTAGGTGGACGTATGAGGATAATATTCAATTATTATTTTTTAATGATGACCTGATATTACATTAATGCCCTTTAATTAAAGTTTAATAAAGGGATATAATAGGTAAAACATATTTTGTAAGAATGCATACTTTTATAATAGTAATAGATATGAATATTAGTTTATAAAAACGCTCTCGTACTCATTGTATAATGTGCAAGTGCCACATTAATAATTTTTTGTTTTAGGGTTAATTTTATTTTAGTATGATTAATTTTTATATAATTTATTTTTTGAATGTATATTTATAATAATTTTAATTTACTAGTATCTGTCCTATTTGAAGTTTAGGCCAGTGAAAAAAAAAAAAAAGGAATAATGTCCATCACCAAAATTCCCTTCGCCAAAGTGATTTAAACAAAACAAGATTTTTCCGGTTTTGTTTTCTAATTAAAAGATGACAGTAGCACAGAAATGTTTTGAAAAATGTTGTCTAATTTGAAAAGTAAGTCAAGGATCGTGATTTATTCGGCTACTTATCTAATTAATTAACTCTTAAGTATTGCAAAATCTCGTAACTTTGTGGCAAATTACGAGCACATTGAAGTGCATTAACATTGACTACGTGTAAACGATATTAAAACTGCAGATGGAGCTAGAAATCAAACATACCTTCTAAATCAGAAAATATTGTCCGTGGAAATGTGCAGCCGCCATTTATATATTCCTAGTGTGTGTGTGTGTGATTTCTGGCTTCACTACTCTCTCATGAGATCCACACTCTTTATCCTTCCTTTGCAATTGCATGGAGAATTGATTTGTGCTTGAATTGGAGTTTAAATACTTGCACGGAGAATCGATTTGTACATGAATCGGAGTTTAGAAAAGAAAGAGAGGAATAAAGCATATATTTCTTTGTGATGACTCCACCATATATGCTAATTGGCTTATTAGAAAGCTACTAGTTTGCAAAAGTTGGCGTGTGTCGCATGAAAAGAAGAAGTAGATACTTTAATTAGGGAAGAATCTCATAAAGCAAGGAAAAGGAGAAGCAGCTGCATGCAAGCATGGAACAAAAATCTGCTTGTGGCGTAAGGTATCAAGCAATTAAGGGATCAATTAATTGTGTATGTCGTCCACCTGAAATTTTAATTTAGTTTTACAGCGTAATGACATTTCACAAAAGGAGACTATCATCAAGAATTAATGAAAAAAAATATTAAAAATATAGAAGTCCATAATACGAAACAAGAATTATAAATTAAAATATTAGAAGTTCATAATACAAAACAAGAATGATAAATTAAAATAAATACCTTGATCTTCTGTCGCCTCCATAACTACGCCATAAATAAAGAAAAAAACTTAAATGGAGAAAGTTAATATACATAGGTTTTAGGTTTTAGCGATTCGTTATTTCTATTAAAAACTTAATCTAGAAAAACAATTTAATTAATAGAAAATCCTTTTAAAAATGGTCCAACAATTTAGTTAATATGAATAATCCTTTTAGTTAATTGCAGATTTGATGCGCTCCGGCAAATTCTCAACATCAAAATGTTGGCATTTAGTGATGATGAATTGATTAAGCTTCGGCATTGCACTTTCTTCAATCTCCATCTTGCACGTATATCTCATATTCTTGACATGGAGGACTTTGAGGGTGGGGAATATAATCCGCCATTTCTGATCACCATTATTCCATCACGTATAATCACTTCATCCAACTTCAGATAGAGCAAGTTGGGCAGTTTCTCCAGTACGGGCATCGACTCTTCATCCAACAACATCCCGCTCAAGTTCAGGCGTGAGAGGCTGGGAGGGAAGTAGACAGGCAGCGCTACACCTGTGAACAAAATGCTACGCAATTTAAGCCGAGTTACACGGAGTAGAGAGGTAAGCCCCTCCAAGTCGGTCGACGGCTTGTATACGGATAAGGTGATATGGAAAAGATTTTCAAGCGATGACAAACATGTGAAGAGGCTGCTTGTTTCTCCTATGTCTAACACTTCAATGCCCAATTTGGAAACACTGCTCATTCATTCTTTGTATCTTCCGTACATCAGAACAACTCTTCAATGCCCAATTTGGAAACACTGCTCATTCTTTGTATCTTCCATACATCAGAACAACTCTCCACCCGAAACAAGTGCAGCGTCTGAAGCTTCCTCATATTTCCTAGACCCACCTTAGAGGATTCTACGTGTGTGTAAAGATGACGCAGGCTCTCCATTTTCAGTATAACTTCGTCGACTTTGATACCCCTCTATGACCT
The DNA here is from genome assembly GCA_001642375.2 of Mentha longifolia. Lineage (NCBI taxonomy): Eukaryota > Viridiplantae > Streptophyta > Magnoliopsida > Lamiales > Lamiaceae > Mentha > Mentha longifolia. Next base: position 31,958,696 of record CM038118.1, on the reverse strand, counting down.
CGTAAATCAAGGACCTCAAGGTTTTTAAGCTTTGCCCATGAGCGTGGGAGCCTCGATACTCTTTTTCTATTGCAACTCATTTTGAAGTATCTTAATCCGGCATCTCACCAATTCCCAAGTGGAGGACCCTAAGCAGCTCAAAGCTCTTCCAATAAGACAGACGATGGGCCATCATTAATAAACTGTCTGTCCTCATCATAAGAATGGACAAAGAGAGAGCGAAGATGTTGGTTTCGATTGGTGGGGTAAGAAACTTGTTTCATTGCAGTATATTGCACGATGTCGAGGTTAGGTAAGGAATACTGATGTGAATTCCACTCCTCCCTTACAACCTCCAAATCTATCTCCTCTTTTGCTTTTCTTATGGATAGGTCACGGAGAAGGTCGTGCATTTGGCAGTATTTTACTTTATTATCATATGCCATTTGATTAACTTGAACCATGTTTCGACTGATCAACTCATTTAAATAATCTCTAGCTACTTCTTCTCTTTCAACTTCTTGCACCACCGATCCTTGTATAACCCATAGATGTACCAACTCTTTCACCTTGATGATAGCGTCTTCTTTGAAGAATCCCAAACACAAGAAGCAGGCCTTCCAATTCTAGAGGAGATGATCCTTCCAATTCTAGAGGAGATGATTCTTGTGCTCAAGATTGCACTTCTGTGCACTGCTAAGCGCCCCAAGGACCGGCCCTCGATGAGAGACATTGTAACGATGCTAGGAGAGGCGAAGCCGAGGAGGAAGAGCATATGCCAGAGCTGGGACTATAGTGCAAATAAAGAGAAACTCATCTTTGCACATTCACCAGTTATAACTTATAGGCCTTCTGTAGTTGAGGAAATTGAGCTTCTGAGTTTATTTGAATGATTTGGAGTTTGGTTTTACTTGTGTTGATGAATTGTAAATTTGAGTTGTATTTTTTTTTAATTACCTTTTTAAGGGTGTGATGATAAGGAAAAGAAGCATATATAGTGTTTATACAAAGATAGTTTTTTTTTCCTTCGATTTGAGATTACAGTTACTGATGGAACATTTTGTTTTGTGCAGATGGAACTTGTTACCTCTGCTTCGCAACATTCTATTAAATAAAATTTACTAATTAATAGATCTGTCAAATTCAGTTCGGCCTGAATACTAAATTTAGACCATGATCGAATTTCAGGCCGGCCCAACAAGGGAAAAATGTACTAGGATTTGCATTTGAGCTATAAGAATTTAGTCTACACAAGAGAAAGGTAGTAAGCCAAGCTACATAATTGCATGAGAATTTGAAAATATTATGTATATATGCGCATCGAGAATGCCAATAATAATAATAATAATAATAATAATAATAATAATAATAATAATAATAATAATATGACCTCATTATAATCTATTTTTTTATACTATGAACGATAAGCGGCTTGACAATTAAAATTTGAATGAATACGACTACACGAGAAAATGTTACCCTCATTAATCTATTATTCAATTACTATAAACAACATGCGCTTGACAAACAAAATTTGAACGAATGACTATATTATAAAATGTTGCTCTCATTAACATATTTTTTAATTATTGTCAACAATGGACGACTTCACTTCAAAATTTGAATGATACTCCTACTCCTCATTAATCTATTTTTCAAATACTACGAACAATGAGCAGCTTGATATTCGATATTCAAAAGTCAAATGAGTTAATCTATTTTTCAATTATTGTAAATAACGGGGGGCTTGACATTCAAAACATGTAAAATTAAATAAAAAATATTAATTATCCCTCATTAATCAATTTTATTTTGTAATATAATTGGATTGTAAAATGTTTTTCTAATAAAACATTGCACTACTATTTTTTAAAATAACTATGCTAATTTTTTATACTTTACTTCCAACAAAACTAGTTTAGTGCCCGTCGAGATTCGACGGGACTCACTTTTCGTGGAAAATAATAATAATAATATATTTTTAAAGATTATAGTATTGTTAGGATCCATTTAAAAATTAAAATAAAAAAAACATTAAATTGAATTTAAAAATGAAAAAAAAAAAAAAAGATCAATGAGGCGTATGACATTTCTCGATTAGTTTTACTCGTTTTGAATGTCAAGTAGCTCGTTGATCATTGTAATAGAAAAATCGATTAGGTGAGTTCTCGTCTCTCATGTAGTTATACTCATTTTGAATGTTAAGCCGTTAATTATACGTTGTAATATAGCAATAAGTTGACAATTGGTAATATTTTTCATATTAAGTATTCTGTTCGTCGAAAAAATAGGTCAATAAGAGGTAAGATTTTTTTCGCATGGTTATATTTATTTAAAGTAAATCCGTCCGTCGTTCGATATAATTGAAGGATAGAATGTCAAGTAGCCCGTCATTTAAATATTGATTAAGGATAGCTCCATCATATTTGAGTTTTCCTATTGATGAAATCATATTCTCAAAATTCGATTTAGCACCTTCATACATACTCCTATAAACCATCTGTCCGTCCCTACTCTACTAACAAACTATAAGCCGTAATGGCATAATTTTCTCGTTAATGTGAAGTCTTTTAAATATTTATCCGGGATAAAACTGAGATGATTCTATTATATTTGAGTTTCCTGATGAAGTAGTCTCTCTCAAAAATGAGGAAAGAGGCGGAGCGGTGGTGTGCAATTGCTGTTGGTGAAATTTGCAGAATAGATGAAGGAGGGAGAGCGAGAACAAAGAGATGAACTGCCAGAATTAGGGAAGGGTTGAGGTTTTTTATTTTTTTAATTTAATTTCATTAAGGGTATACATGTCATTACATGTTAAAAATGGCTAGAATTAGACCATTTACTTATTGATGGCCAAAAAAGACTTTTATTTTATGAGAATGGCTACTTATGGGTATTCACACTTATGGTATTTTAGTTATTTGTGTTTGAAATATTTCAGCTATATAGGATATTTGGTATTGCTAGAGCAATACAAAAGATTAAGTGCGAAATATCGATGGAGAAACATAGTTCAAGAACCCCAAACAAATCAAGTTGAAAGATATAAAAAACCAATCAAGTGAGCAAAATTTAAGCTTACTAACGCAATCATCACCGAGTAATATTATTTCGCAAAGCAAATGCCCTAAAGCAATGTAACATGTGATTATCCTTTTACAATATACTAGTGTTGCGCCCGTGCACTGCACGAAATATATAAATTATAAAGAGTGGTAAGATAAACAGAAAATTAAAATTATATATTTTTTCTCTCACATCATTATTGAACAAAATACAATAACTTATTTATATTTTTAATACAAATTTAATTTTTATAATATTGAAAACCTAAAATAATTTTAAGAGAATATAAGTAAATATAATTTTAAATATTCATGCAATAGAAATATAAACACATGCTATACTACATGTCTACATTTATATGAAACTACTATTGATATTATAGTATTTGAATTATTATATTTTTGGTATGTTATTTAAATTCATAATAGTGATCTAAATAATTAGTAATTATTATTTTCCTTTATTAATTTGATAAATTTCTTTGAAAAAAATAATACATCAAGAAATTAAGCAATAAACCATGATCACAGTAAATTTATCGATCAATAGCTTTAAATCTAACTTATATTATTTCACAAAAGTTTAATTAATAATTAGTTTTATTTGTGACAATGTATTCAAATTTTCTATTGTCACAACAAAATTTTACACAAGTTATTTATAAAAAAAATAGAATTGAAAAAATAAATAAATGACATATGGATATAGCAAAATAAAGAAATTAATAGAATGATTTAATGCAAAAATATATTAGCAAACAATGAAACACTATTTATAATCTAAATCCATTTATTACCAAATCCATTGGATAATTCACAATTCTTTGAAATAAATCACCTTCATAAAACTATTGGACAATTGATGGTCACTTTTGGAGGGAAAATGACATACTTGTAATATTTGCCAACAATTCTACTTTTATATATTGTATAGATTGGCTCCTATTTTTTGCAATTAAAAACTATTGTTCATTTGTGGTCATTGATTATTGACCATTGCTAAAGGACTAAAGTTAAATATCCGCTTTCTATTTTTGTTGAATTGTATAAAATTCCTTATAACCTTAAGTAAAATATCTGAAAAACTAAAGTGTTTGTTTATATATTTATTTTACCAGATTTTCTTTCATGTTTGTGCTATTATTTGAAACTTTTTGATTTTGAGAATAGCATAGGATCCACGTGCAACCACGTAATCTATGCTAGTAGGTGAAAAAGAAGGAATTGAAAGAAGAGGAGCTAAAACTATATACTCCGTACTATATATCGTCCCGAAGAATTGCAGATTTGATGCGCTCCGGAAGATTCTCAACATCGAAATCTGGGCATCTACGGATGATGAATTGATTCAGCTCCGGCATTGCACTTTCTTCAATCTTCATCGTCCATATATGTTCGAAATTCAGTGCACTTTCGTCAAACGTGATTTTCCATATCCTTATATTCTTGATATGGAGGACTTTGAGGCTGTGGAACCCGCCACTTGTGATCACCATTGTTTGCTTCGTTGAATCCACCCTATTTAGTTTGAGATAGATCAACTTGGCTAGTTTCTCCTGTACGGCCATGGAGTCTTCCTCCAACAACATATTGCTCAAGGTCAAGTGTGAGAGGTTGGGAGGGAAGTAGGCGGGCAGCTTCCTATACCTGAATCTATCATAGCCGTTGCCATCCAATTTAAGTCGAGTGAGACGGTGCAGAGAGCTAAGTCCCTCCAGGTGGGTCCACGACTCATAATAAATTCATATAAGCGTGAACTCCGCACCACCAAACTTATATGATGTATTATTATGACGATACTGATCAAACAAGTCAATCTAATTACACTAAAATATCCAACAAATAATACACTACTTTCATATTTTATTAAAAAAATTAATTTAATTAACACGTGTCCGATCATCCCGGATATAAATTTGTGTTATGAGAGGGAGTATTATTTTTTATTTTTATAATTTTTTTAATAAAATCATAAAAAATTTATATTTGGATAGTTCTTTGATAAGATCGGGCCTATATAAAGGACGGGGCGAGACGTGATCGAGAGCAAATCTACAAGAATTAATTAATCATTCCCATAAAAGTTAATTAATCTTTGTTTGATTTTAATTTTGTGTTGTTAATTGGAAGATGAAGATGAATATGAAGGTGGAGGTAACGAGGCGAGAGTGTTGGTGAAGCCATGCAATCCCACTCCATCTCACCTGCGCACGTGCAAGATATCGATGGTCGACGAAATCAACCCCTCCATGCACGTGATGCGGATTCTCCACTTCCCACCTTCGTCTTTAGACTACGTAGAGTGCTCCTTGGAAGAATCCTTGGCTCAAGTGCTGTCCCTGTTCTACCCGCTGGCCGGTAGGTACAACAGGGAGCAGCGCTTGGTCGTCTGTGACGACCAAGGAGCCGAGTTCTCCGAGGCTCGGATCAACTGCCGCCTCAGCCAGGTCATCGGGGCGGACTCCGAGCTTCTCAACCATCTCCTCCCCTCGACATTTGTGCCGTAGACGACCCCATGCTGGCGGTCCGGGCCAACAGGTTCGAATGCGGGGGGTGGACCATCGCGGTGTGTGTCTCTCTCAGGGTTTGCGACTCCGCCGCGCTCGGCGTATTCCTCACCACCTGGGCCAATGCATCGATCGGTGGACCGCTCGTCATCCATCCCGATTTCGACATTGCTACTTACTTCCCTTCCCGGAACTTGCCCCGCTCGAGTTCCAGGTCTCCAGGAGCGTGGTGTCCAGGAAGTTCCTGTTCGACAAGAAAACCATCGCCAGTCTCCGGGAAACGATCGTCCCGGAATTGAAATCGGCCGGCATCGACCGGGCCCCGTCCAGGGTTGTGGCGGTCTCGGCCGCGCTCACCCAGGCCCTCCTCCGGCCAAATCCGAATGTTTGGGATGCAATTGACCAATGGGTTTTGTTCTCCTCGAAAAGACGAAGACATGAAGGGGTGATTCGTTCATTTTGGTGGAGAAATTGACGATTTCTTACAGGGTAGAGGTAAGAAATGGTCAAATTCTTATGATAAGAGTCATTTTTTAGGTTTTCGGATTTAAGCATTTTTTTGTTGTATTTTTATGGAATCTGATGCTAGGGGAGAGGGAGAGAGGGATGCAAATTCGAAGGATTATATGTTGGGATTTGAAGGAATATATATATTTTTAAAGGATTATTTGTAAAACTGCACTAGTGTAAAAATAACAAAGATGTTTTTTTTATATGATTATGTAATAAATGATCAAATTCTTGCGTTCGATACATAAGAATTGATATATTTCTAGCATTGAATAAATGATTCGTATATTTTTTGTGTATGATTATGTAAGAAATGATCCAATTTCGTGGTAAGAATTCATTTATATATATAAGAATTTAATCAGATAGGTAAGAATTCATATTCTATGTAATTGATTTCTTACTCTATGTAAATTCTTACATTCTTTAAGATATATTTGAATTTCTATTATATTTGAATTTCTATTCAATTCTTACACTTAAGTTTTGAATTCTTATCTGAAGCAGACATCATGATGAATTCTTACTCTATGTAAATGATTTCTTACTCCATTGTTTTCTGAATTTGAATAGTATATTTTCTGAATTTCAATTCAATTCTTACTATTATGATTTGAATTCTTATCTGAAGCATAGATCTTCATGAAATCTTACTCATAAGTTTTTAATTTTTACTTGGATCTTACATCTTCGTGAATTTCTATTCAATTCTTACACTTAAAGTTCTGAATTTTTACCTGGAGCAGATATCTTGATGAATTCTTACTCTGTATAAATGATTTCTTACTCCATTGTTTTCTGAATTTGAATAGTATGTAATCTGAATTTCAATTCAATTCTTACTATTATGATTTGAATTCTTATCTGAAGCATAGATCTTTCATGAATTCTTACTCATAAGTTTTTAATTCTTACTTGGATCTTACATCTTCGTGAATTTATATTCTATGAAAATACTTTCTTACTCAATGTAGATTCTTACATTCTTGAAAATATATGTACATTTCTGTTGTATGTAAATTTCTATTCAATTTTTACTCTTTAGAGAGGCTGATTTCGAGAAAGATAGAGCAAACGTCTTCCTCCCAATGGCCCGACTCGTACCCCAACTTGAGAAAGCAATGGAATATGCTTACCGTTTTTTCGATATTAATCTAGATAGAAATGTATCAATTCTTACATATAGATCGCAAGAATTGGGTCATTTCTTACATAATCATACACAAAAAATATGTTCACTGTTTCTTCGATGTTAATCTGATAGAATTTTATAAATTCTTACATATCGATCACATGAATTGGATCATTTCTTATATAATCATACACAAAAAATATGCTCACCGTTTCTTCGATATTAATCTAGATAGAAATGTATCAATTCTTACATATAGATCTCAAGAATTTGATCATGTCTTACGTAATCATACACAAAAAATCATACATAAAAATTTCGTATTTCTTACTAACAAATCACGATTCCACCCACATTTTCTAATATTACATTGTTTCTAATTTGTTAATAATATGTATTTCTTGCCTATTATTTACTAATAATTTGTATTTCTTACCAATACATGAGTCTATTACAACATGCATTATCTAGTGCCTACCTCACAAATCTCTCTCAGGCATAATTACAACACACAATGCCCCTCCCAAAGAAAAAAAAGCAAAAATCTCAAATTAGTAGCCAAAAAAATATTTTAATTTCTCTCACCTAATTTGAGAAAACACATAATGCTTCCAAAATAAACAAGAGAGGGAAAAGAAGCATGAATGCTCGAAAATGAGTGAAAACAAAATCAAAGAAGAATGAAAACAAATTGAAAAAAGTAAAAGACCAGAAAAATATCCACTGTTTCTTCAATGTTAATCTATATAGAATTGTATCAATTCGTACATATCGATCGCAAGAATTGGATCATTTCTTACATAAACATACACAAAAATGTGCCCACTATTTCTTCGATATTAATTTAGATATAAATGTATCAATTCTTACATATAGATCACAAGAATTGGATAATTTCTTACATAACCATACACAAAAAATCATACACAAAAATATGTCCACCGTTTCTTCGATATTAATCTATTGTCACGACCGTACTTTGCTAATTGATAGCTAAGCTCGGTAATTCGTGACTATGGTGGAAATTAACGAATAATTTACGAAAGGTGGGAAAGTCGGGAATTTGATACGAACATATTATAGAACAAACACCGATAGACGGAATAAGTATGACATCACTCGTCATGATCTTGAATTACAACCATATCGAAGGATTAGAAGTATCAGAGTGTATGCAGCGGAAATGTGTTTAAGAATACATGTATGGAGACATGTATTACCAAGAGAAATCTTCAACTAATACTACTTGCTAACTTTGACAAAAGCATCACCGGTCACTCTCCCTTCATCCTGCTCAACCTGCACATCGGAAATAATATACAGGGCGTGAGTACAGAGTACTCAGTGGACACATGCCCAAATCATTTTATTGTCAAGCCATTCATAGTGAAACATAGGGTTTTTCTTGAAAGGCCTATGTTCACGAAAATTTGAGTTATCTTAAAAGCGACTGCAGTCTAGGTTCTGTAGTATTCTACCATATCTGAGTCTGTTGTGTCCGAGGAGGTGGTCACCTCACTCAGTCACGTGATCGGTCACTATCTGGAATGACACGATCGATGTGTACACTAGTCCAAGAATAATAGCTGATCATTCAAGGACCCGAATTCGATTTATGAATTGGCATTTCGCCATTTAACAGATAGGCATCATACAAAAACTGAAAACATTTATGGCATGACAACACTTAAAAAGAGCTAATAATCTAATAAAACATGTTTTGTTTTATAGAAAGCCCACCTCGTTGTTTTCTACTGCAACGAGACTTGATCTCCGCTCCTGCTATTGTCCATCCTTCACATACCCTTCGATTAAAAATCGAGGTAAGATTCGTATTCTAACGAATAAAATCTTATCTAAGATTTTAGTTTTAATATTAATCGGGGGTTATTCTAAATCCAGTAACGTGGTTACTGTTATCTAGGCTCGAGTTATCAATACCGTTATATGAACGATGCCTAAGATTTATTATAAATAAATCAATCTTGATTTATGGTGAAACTGGGCTAATTAATTCCAATGGGTAATTGATTAGCTAAATCAATTAATCTAAAATATAAATTTTGGTTAATTAATTTATCTAAAGTTAATTGTTTAAATTGCGAAATAATTCATTTAGAATTATCAAAATTTAAGCTGGAGTGGAATAAGATTTTATTAATCGTGTCTCGTTTCATAATTAATTGGAAATTGGGCTTATAAATTAATTAATGGTTTCGGCCCACTTAGCAAGTAGATCCGGCCCATTGCCTCTCAGCCCAAGACTGGCCCAAGTCCATGGCCCGGTTCGCTAACCCGACCCGAGATCTGGCCCGGTTGAACAAAACTAGCCCCTTTCTTCTCGTTCATTTCACAGAGCGAGGCTCTGATTCTCCCTCTTTCTATTCGCGATTCTTCTTCAGTCGCTCTTCTCTTTCATTCGATTCTCCGGTTATCTTTTTTCCGGAAAGACTTCGAGCGGCGCCTTAACTAATGGGCCGCCGTCGAACTGTTGATATCCTCTCCTTGCCCGTCTCTCTGGTTCTGGCGTCCTTGCCCCAAATCAGAACCCTTGGTCCAGAATTTTGGGGAAAATCATTCTCTTACCGATTTCCGGCGAGATACATTGTCTCCGGCTTCTGGAGAAGGCTCGGCCACCACGGTAAGATGGTGCTATCTCGGCGTTGCTCAACAGCCTCAGCTCGAGCCCGTCGGCCTCTGCTCCGCCTTCTGTCGATGCGTGTCTCTGTCTTCCGGCCGCTGCCGCTCTGGCAGCGCAACTCCCGTGGTTTCCGGTGATTTCTTCCCGATCGCCTATATTAAAAACCCTAGTTCGGAAGAGCTAGGGGACATTCAATGCTCCCTCGTTTTTTTTTTTTGTTCTCGATTCCGACGGCTTTCTTTCTAATTCATTTGTTATTCGAACTTGGTTTAATAAGGGAGTTTGATTGTTAACGTTCGTTATAAGGTTTTAGAACTAATTCTCGTTCTTCGTTCTTGTTACAGATTCTGGCGAACGATGACAGAACACCTCAGCTGCCCGCTGCTGGTCTTTCCCCGTTCGGCTTCTTCACCGTCGAGGCCTTGCACCTCGATGAAGGTTCAATTTCGTATCCTCAACCTCTCTGTTTTTAAAGCTAAGTTTTCTTCTTATGAAATTCCTTGGTTTTTAGTCTAAGTTTTCACAGCATGCTTTTTTTTTTTTTTTTTTTGTGGGCCTTTAGTTGATAGTATGTGACTGTTTGTTGCTGGAGAAAGGCCTGGGTTCAAGGGTGTGAGCATGCTAAGCTTGTGTGATAGTATGCAGCCTTAGGTTTAGAATTTTCAGAACTTAACATGCTTTATCAAGGCATCATGAGTAAATTAAGGGCATGTTTATGTGTGTTGGTTCATAGAGGAGTTTGTAGATGCATACGTAGGCTGACATTAGGATAGGGTTTTTGCACATACCTTGTGGTGTAGAAGATTGGTGTGGTCTCTGCGGTTTGGGGAGGGAAGATGGCTCTACTATCTCCTTCCTTAGCTGCTGCAAATCTCAACCTCCTTTCTCTTCTCTCCCACTCTTGCTTCTCTCTCTCTATTTCTCTCTATGCTTTGAATATGTGTTGGAGAGTTTAACAATGTAAGGCTTGAATTGGAGAAGGGGTGCGTATATAGAGAGTCTAACTTGGAGCTCTTTGGGTAAGTTGACTTTGGAAGTGGGAGTGTGGTATTTCAAGGATACTCTTCTTGTGTTAGTTTTGTTTCTATTTGAGATAGTCTGCAGATTTGCTCTTGTCCTCACATTACAGATTTTGGTTCCCTTCTTTTTGTTTTATTGTTTGACCTTTTTCCTACTTTTGCAGGTTTCCCCTTCGAGGTGGTGCTGCTGTTACAGCTGGTATGTTGTGTGCTGGTGCCTTAAAAGGGGCTGATTTCATTCCTATTTTTAGATAGCTAAGAGCTGTTTTAGTTTATTCCATTGTATAAACTTGTAATTCGAAATCTGCTGTTGTTCCTTGTCTGCCTTGGGGTTTGAAAACAAATGTATACAATCTTACTATTAATACTATTATTGTTATGCCATTTTCCTAGGAATTTAATTAGTATATAACTAATTTCTTTGACTTCGAGTATCTACTTGGGCTCGACCAAGTTATTATCGGTTGGGCTTCAACCCCTAAATTAATAAGTGGGTTTGGCCCGATCTAATTACTCAATTGGGCATTAGCCCAATCATTTAAAACCGAGAAATCAATAACTAGCTCATACTCTAGCTATTTTAATTCGCTCAACATTTAGCTAAAATGATCGAGGTTAATATCGATTCAGGTATTCGAATACTAAATCGAGCACTTAGTCGATTATACCCATAAGCTAAATATTTTAGAATTCGAGTTGTTACTCGATCCTATTATTACCCAATAATTGATTACTTGTCGATAATAAGTTGTAGAAGTCGAGTCGCTACTCAATTCTATTATTGCTCTCTAAGCAATTGTTCTTGAATACTAGAAGTTGATAAGTTGAGATCGACAACGTAATTAAATTATTTTAGATAGTTTAGAAAATGCGGGGCGTTACATCTATATGGGAATGTATCAATTCCTACATATAAATCGCAAGAATTCGATCATTTCTTATAGAATTCACGTTTTTTGTATTTTCTTATCACGAAATTACAATTATCACATCTCATCGACATGTATACATCTCATTTTCACTTGAAAAAATTGTTACTTGAGATTGAATAATACAACTAAAACATGGAAAGAAAGCTAATGTTGAGACAACTCCTAAATCTTGAGCACAAGCTACTTCCGCTGCAACTCACTCCACAAGGTCTACATGTCACCCCTTCCGAAAACTGTCAACACCTAAAGATAATAGATGAAGAAAAATTAGAAAAAGAACTCATTGCAACAGCAAAAGCAAAAAACATACCAACTCCCGTTGCTCACATTGGTAAGAATTGATAATTCTTACTAACATATTCGTAGCAATCATGAATTCTCACCAACACATGGGTCAAAAACTTATAAAGTCTTACCAATGTGAGAAACGGTTTCAATAATCATGAATTCTTATAACATATTTGTAGTTATTTCACCGAAAATTCAGAATAAGAACCATCAATTCTTACCAAATACACGTCATTATCTGATTACAAATTAGATTTGACCCCTAATTTAAGCATTCAACCCTACAATCTAGCATATCAAGCCAAAAATCGACCAGATTCATGTATTTCGTTTTAGTAAATGAAGAATCTATGCCTAAAATGTAATATCCCGTATTTTCCTTAAATTCTCGTTATTATTTAAGTAAATAAATTAAGGAAAAGTCATCCGTGTTTCTAATATTTAATTTCTATTTTTAGACCAAAGTTATGTTTAACGAGAAGAAACAATCAATTAGAAGGAGGAAGTAATACTACCTAAAGTAGGATCAAATGTCTATTTGATTATTAAGATAGCTTTGTTCTATTACCGAAATCGATTAAGTAATTTATTCAATTTATGGATTGAATAAATTATTAGAATTCTCTATTACCTTAATAGAGAATTATTAAGTTAAACATGTTGATTAAATATTAATCAAATCCCAATTAGTATTAATCAAGTTAGTATCGTTTAGACCAAAACCAATCGTTCTAATCAAGTATTGTAGCCCAATAGTCCTGTATATAATTCAGTACATCAAACATTTAAAAGCAAACTAGAATACAAGCCAGAAAATATTAAATAATTAAATAAAAGAAATTGTTGATACGGGAACTGTTCGTTACATCAGAATATACAATTATTAAGACCAACTTTATTACAAAAGAAATGCAAGTGTGATGATAACATAACAGACATCTTTGAACAAGATTTAATGCAAAGTAAAAGATTTCAAAAGCTGCTATGACTGAATAGTAGAGAAAGGCCAGTAACAACTTGCTAGCTTTGAAATTTGAGGAGCCTCATCATTAGGCTTGAATAATCTGTATAATAAAGAAAGGAACTTAGACATACTGCAATCTAGAAGCAATAAATAAGAGAGATGAAGAATAGTAAATACAAGAGAAAGAAACATAAAAAAAAATAGACAAAGAAGAAGAAGATTTAAATTCTGCCAAAAGACAAAAGAAAGGCACAATCAAGATCTAGATAATGCAACAAACCGATCCCTTAGAATCTGGGATTATAATCTTCAACAGTAGCAAGAAGCATGCTTCAAATCAGCTTTTAAAACCAACCCTCATCAATGCGATCTATTCACATTTCAAACTTCAGTTATAAGAACACACCCTCACGCAAAATTCACTCTCACACCAACACAAAAACAGTAAGAAAATAGAGAAATAGAAATCTGAGAAGAGGGAGAAGTTCGGACAGCAACTAGGGAGGAAGAAAGAAAGCCATTCTCAAATCACAAAAGCCAAACACCCATTCTTCAAGGTACTAATAATCGAATACCTATTTTCTTTCAATAAGAAGCATGTCTTCCTGGAATAAACAGTACACAAATCAAGCATGCTAAACTACAAGAAACTACATAAATGAAACAATTACTTGATAACAACATTGTATGCATTTTCCCTAAGTATGGAATCTGCCATTCTTCAAAACATGGAGACAAAACATAATACGAAAGCATAATTCTTGTTATGGCCAACCACAGTTTAAAAGAGTATAAGAAGCAAGTTGAGTTGGAATTCATAAAGCATGCTGAAAAGAACAAACATTCATACTCTGAAAATTTAGAAGCTTGTATGTTATTAAATCAATCTCAAAAGTTTAATACATAAGCTGCAACGTGAATGTACCTAAATCAGTTCTTAATTCAAAAGCATGAGAATAAGTTCTTTTAATCAAAGCAAGCGTTATTAATTCAAGACGTAAGATTAGAACCAAATCACTTAAGAGATATTTTATGTATCAAAGAAAAATCACAGAAACGGAGTTAACATTCATTGATTAAGGCATAAAATAACTCTTACGAAAAATCCTACTACAAGATAACATACACTGATCTGATTATGCTCTTTCTACTCATTGAAGAATTCTTAATATATTAGCAAAATCTGCACAAATCAAAAATTAGAGAACAAGAACAGAAACTTAGAACAGAACCTAAAGAACAAGCCTAAGCATAATCAGTTTCTTTATTCGATACAAAAATAAATAAGTAGAAAGGGGGCGAGAAGGGTACTGAAACGAGGGGGAAGTTTCTCGTTAATGCTGGAGCAGCGGCGGTCGGGGGCTATGGAGCAGCAGACAACGGTAGTGGTAGAGCTACGGGACGGCGGCGAAGCCTTCGCCGGAGCAACGGCGGCGTCCTCGCTGTGCCGGAAACCTGCAGAGAGAGACAGAAAGTTTTTATATAAGAAAATAATAATAAAAGAAAAAAAAAATGAAGAGTCGAAACCGGGCAGCAGCCCTTCGACTTGTTGCCGGCGGGACCATGGCGGAAGCGGCGGCAAAACTCCAGCAGCGGCGCCGACAAAAGGAGGAGAGGAATGGAGAAGAGGGCGAGAGAAGAGAAGAGAAGGAGAGGGAAAGGACGTGAGGGAAGGAGGAGGAGCCGGCGCCTGGGCCGGAGCTACGTCGACTGTCGCCGGAAGAGAAACGGCCGAGAGTGGGAGAGAGATGGAAGGGGGCGGCCGATTTAGAGATTAGAGAGAGAGAGAGAGTGAGAAATGGGAAGTGTGATACGGTGGCTGAGAAGAGAAACAAGGGTCTTGCCCCGGGTCGGATGCGGGTCGAGTTTGGGTTCTACGGGTTTTGGGCTGAATAAGAAAGTGGGTCGAATTATTCTGGGCCGAATTCGAGTTGGGCTGGAGATTTATTTGTGGGCTGGAGATTAATTTTGCGAAACTTTATATAATTAAAAGACTTGTTTAATTAATTGTTAAACTTTAATTTAATCAAGATTAAAATACTAATCAAGTTTTATTAACTCCATCAATTTTAGAAAATTATTTCTAACTCCAAGTAAATAAATATATGAACTTGAATCCAAATTAATAAATAATTGGATTCCTTTTATTACCTAAAATGGTTAGTTACTTAGCCATAAAAGCTTAAGAATTTCAAGACATTAATCTGTCAATTATTAATAGATTATTAATTCAAGAAGGAGATTAGGACGAACACTTTTAGTGAGTTCGTTTGGATTAAGAATTCTTATAATGTTATTATGACTAGGCACGACTTGGCGTGGACGTTGATCTAGTGTATCTCAAGACCAGTTCGTTTCCTACATTTCAAGAGGTGGGCTTTCTTATAAAACGAAGCAAATGAGATGTCTTTTGATTAAGATTAATTATTTTCAGAATTGTCATGCCAAAAATATTTTGTTTTAAGTATGATATCTATCTGTATTGGCTCTGCTAATTTTTAAGAATCGAATTCGGGTCCTAGCAAAGTAATATCCTTGCTTGGGCTAAAAGTGCACTAAGTGGCTGTGTGTCATCTAGCGGGTTGGCCGGTCCGGTGTCCGTGGGAGGAGGCCTCCTCTCCGGGCATAAAGAACTCAGATATGGTAATACTACTAAAGAATCTAGCATGCGCATGCACTCTTATATCACAAAAGAATTTTAGTAAGCATATGTCCTTTTATGAAAACCCCTATGCCTTACTATCTCTTGGCTTGATAATGTTACAATATACCTATATTTTCGGGCAATGTGTCAACTGGGTACCTTAGTACTCAGCCCTATACATTATTTCTAAAATGTGCAGGTTGAGCTGTGATGATTTGGAGTGCCGAGCAGAGCTTTTGTCATCGTTCAAAGTTGTGAAACTCTTGGTGATATATGTCATCATACATATATCTTAAGTATCATTCCGCTGCGTACACTCATTCACTTTTAAGCTATTGATTCGATCGTTATAAAGTTCACTTCCAGATATGTAATAGATATGCTCTCCGATCGGATTCTTGTAACCGATTGTAACTCATTATGAACTCTTCTATCTAATTGTTCGCTGAGTCAAAGATTCATATGAAATTCCTTTCCCCTTTCTATTCCCGAATTCTTAATTCCATCCCCTTAGTCACGTTTCCCCGGCTTAGTTATCCTTAGCGAAGTGCGGTCGTGACATAAAATCACATGATGGTAAGAAAATGATAATTCTTACCGACCAAATCACATAAATTCTTACCGATCAAATATGCTAATAATCAACTCTTGCCAACTTATTGATAAGATTAATCAATTCTTACCAACACATTGGTCAGAAACATAAATATTCTTACTAGTGTGAGTAAACATTTCAATAATCATCAATTCTTACAACATGTTTGTAGTTATTTCAACAGTAACCCAGCTTAAAATAAGCATTTAACCGGAAAGGGAACTATTAATTCTTACACATCACGCTATTATTTCATTACAAAATAGATTTGATCCCTAATTTAAGCACTCAACCCTACATAGCATATCAAGTCAAAAATCGAGCAACCTCTCAAATTAATCAAACGATTACTGTAACAATCACCATTTTTATTTTTTTTTTGCAATTTCTTATCAATAATCTTAAACTATACAGTAAACCCTAATATCAAGCATATGATTTCCAATAAGAATTTGACAATTTTTTACCTCTAAGCCGGTAAGAAATCGTCAATTTCTTACCTCTAATTATTTGATTTCTTACCTATTATTTGATTCTACCGCCGTACAACTCGCGATTTTCCGACAACTTCATCTTCTCCGGCATGTTTCTCCCTCGTTTCTCCACCAAAATAAGCAAACCACCCCTTCATCTCTTCGTCTTGACGAGGAGAACAAAGCCCAGTGGTCAATTGCACCACAAAGCATTCAGATTTGACCGAAAAAGGTAAAAAAAAAAAAAAAAAGAGTAATAAATGTAGAAAGAAAAAGAGGATGAAGATGTCTACCACCCAAAAACTCCAGCGGCTACATGAACGAACAATAGCCCGAACTCCGGCTTCCACCTGACCGTCAACAAACTCCTCATCGGTCGCAAAACCCTAAGAAAACATCAGAGCAGATTGTGTGAGAAAAAACATAATCAGGTCGCCGCCAGTTCCCTCGCAACCCCAACGACGTCGCGTCGGGTAATAACGCCGCCGTTCACGAAACCCTAACCACGCCGCCATCCGTCCGCTCCCGTCGCCTGCTAATAACTAGCAAATTGGAGTGAGCAAAAAGAGAGAGAACATTTTGAAGAAGGGAATGAATGAAAGTACCGAAGCAGATGAAAATGTATTTCAAATACAATGGGTTGGGGGGTATTTCAGTCCAGTCACATAAAATTTGGGTAAAATTTATTCTTTTTTAAGTTTGAGTCAATATTTGACTTTGTTAAGTGTAAGGAGGTATATGGGGGTATTACCACTAAATATAATTCTTGGTGAGCAATCTATATCTATACATAGAAATGATCCCCTACCCACGGTGGGCACACTTAATGTGCCCACCGGTGATGTGGCACTGTCACGTCTGCAATTTTTCCTTTTAGGGTTTAGTTTTTTATGTTAGGGTTTAATTATTTTTGGTAGGGTTTTTATTATCTTCCTTATATATTCCAATATCATGTCATCCGTGGGCACATTAAGCATGTCCACGGTGGGCATTGGAGCATTACTCTATCTATACAATATATAAAAATAGAATTATTGTCAAAAATTATAAAAATATCATTTTCCCTCCAAAAATGACCACCAATGGTCTAGTAGTTTTATGAAGGTGATATATTTCAAAAAGATATGAATTGTCCAATAGATTGGTAATAAA
Organism: Mentha longifolia; assembly: GCA_001642375.2. Taxonomy (NCBI): domain Eukaryota; kingdom Viridiplantae; phylum Streptophyta; class Magnoliopsida; order Lamiales; family Lamiaceae; genus Mentha; species Mentha longifolia. The sequence continues at coordinate 31,940,795 of CM038118.1, read as the reverse complement.
TGAATTTAAATTGTAATAGTGTTTCATTTTTTGCATTAAATCATTCTATTTGATTTTTTTTTATTTTGCTATATTCATATGTTATTTTTTTTTTTTCAATCCTACTTTTTATTTTTTTTTTCAATCCTACTTTTTTTTTATAAATAATTTGAATAAAATTTTGTGGTGACAATAGAAAATTTGAATACATTGTCACAAATAAAACTAATTATTAATTGAACTTTTGTGAAATAATATTAAGTTAGATTTAAAGTTATTGATCGATAAATTTATTGTGATCATGATTTATTACTTTTTTATGTATTATTTTTTCAAAGAAATTTATCAAAATAATAAAGGAAAATAATAATTACTAATTATTTAGATAACTATTAAGAATTTAAATAAAATATCAAGTTTAATATAAATGTAGACATGCAGTATAATATATGTTTTAAAATTATATTTACTTATATTCTTTTAAAATTATTTTAGGTTTTCAATAATATAAAAATTAAATTTTTATTAAAAATAACAATAATACGGAGTATATTGTATTGTGTTGTTCAATAATGATGTGAGAGAAAATATTGATTGGGCGTATTTTTTATATATATTTTATGGAATTTCTAGTGCATTTTGGTCTTCATCTTGAATAAATATTCATTATTTGGGAATAAATATGAATGTGATGGGTTTTGTAGGGAAATGATCGAATATTGAAGAATTTGCATACTTTTGGACAGATTTTGTGAAGATAAGAATTTTCAGGATGTATTGGACTGAACGAGAATCAGGAAGCGTGCCCATACCGCCTATGAAGTACTGGAGCTGAGCGAGAATGAAAGAATTTCGGGATTTTCAGCATCTAGAAGCCTTTTAATTAATTCCTTACGGGGATTAATTAATGTAATAGTAATTTTTAGTATTTTATTTAGCTAATATACTTTTAGATATTATTAGATATTATTTATTTATTGCTTTCCTAGATAGATTAGGTTTAGAGATTTTATTTCCTTATTTTAAGAAAATTTCCTAGCACTATATATATTAGTTATTAGATTAACTTGAGAAGACTTTTGGGGAGACTCACGTATTGTATATTGGAGAAGGGTGCAAACGGCTGGGAACATCAACTCACGCCTATTCTTCCTTTTCTTCACCACTAGTATTGATCCCGTGCGTTGCACGGGTATAAATTAGGAGTAATGCCCCAATGCTCACGGCTAATGTGACAATGGTATAAATAAAGAAACTAATAAAATTCTATCAAAATTAATTAAGCCCTACTATAAAAAATTAAAACTAACATAAAAAAAAAAAAAAAGAATCCCTAAATAAAAAAATTATCGACGTGGTACTGTCACATCAGCGGTGGACACATTAAATGTGCTCACGGTGGGCAGTACGCGGTGGATCATTTATGTACAAATGAGTACTCAGTGCTCCCTTTGTCCTATCTAAGATGATAAACGTTTTTTGAATAATTTTTAGATTGGAGGAAGGGAGTGATAACCATATATTCTTAAACTATCCAATTATTTAGGCAGATAAACCACTTTTTATATTGAGGCAAGAACAAAATTTCATTTAAATTAACATACGAACCCAAAAGTAAATTTTACTAAATCCATTTAATATAAAATTGAAGAATTGCATTCCTTGCATAGAGACGGTAAAATAAATTATTTTGAGTATTCTAAAAATTGAAAGCGCCAATCATAGGAAAAAAATGTAGACTTGTAAATATAAACACTACAAAATTTACTGGATAATAACTAATCAAAAATATGTTGGATAATTGCTAAAAGCCTTTGGTAGAATAATGACACATTTAAGCGAAAATGTGGCATCGTTGTAATTTTTTTACATCTATTCTACTTTTCTACGGAGTATATTGCAATAGATGTAATAGATTTTAGGCATGAAGAAAAAATTAGCCATAAAATCGTCAAAATAAAATAAAAGAAGGGCAAAAAGAAAAAAAAAACATGCAGTGAGAAAAAGATTTTAAAAAGTATAATATGAGTTGCAATACATTAAAAAAAGTTACTCCAATTTATATCTTTTGAAGCTCAGTTCGCAATTTTTAGAATTATGCGAGACAGTTGGCATTTACAATTATTTTTATATATGCATTGTATTAGATCCATCAATTTAAAGACTACACTAAGAAGCATTTATCCAACAGGTTTTTCAATGCATGTGTTGGCGGCAAAATGGCAGTGCTGTAATATTTTCCAACTATTTAGTTTTTAGATATTGTAATAGATTCTTATTTATTTTCTTTTGCTTTAATTTATTTATGATTTCTAGCTAATTTCTTTATTCCGGCAAAGACAGTGAGGTCTTGGCAAAATTATTCTGTGAGATCTAATTAGTTTTTATACTTTAATTTATATGCTTGCATCTGTTATTCTCTGTGTTTATTTTTATGAATTATTTCATGCTGCTAGGTAGTGCGCAATATTTAGTGGTTTGGAATTAATTTATAGCCAATTAAATCGGCCATACGTAATCGTGGTTGGATTTAATTAGTGGTAAATTGTCTTGTTTAAGTCAAGGGAATAACAGTCTAAATTCGATAATCCTGTGTCAGAGTTTATCGGTTTTGAATCGGGTTTCTCTAGTTTTTAATGCTGTCGACTCATTAAATCTATAGAGCGTCTCTTACGGATGTCAGTCGATTAGGGAAATAACTGGTGAAACGTCTTCCTGGTTATCAAGAATTTATGGAGAAATAAGATCGCGTCAGAAGCGTCTTCGGTGATCATAACTGGTTTGTTTGCATTAAATTAGAGTTATCATTGCATCGAGAATCAGAATAATTGAGCTAGGGCTGAACTTGTCTGCTGCCGGAATCATCTTTTAATTTGTTTGAAACAAAAATCAAAGTGTCTTTTAATTTCTTTGTTTATTTATTTTTTAATTTATTTTTGTAATTAGTTTAATAAAAATTCATATTTTGGCAGTCGGAAATTTAGAAGAAATCTCGCCGATCCCTTGGGAGACGATCTTGCTTACCACTGTCTGAGCAGTGTGGGCATACCGACCGAAAGTCGAAATTATTTTTGGTGTAAAACGACGCACCAAATATATAATTTTAATTTTCTATTTATTTTTTGTTAACATTCGATACGGTTTGCAATTTTAGAAAATATACAAATATTAAAACCAAATTATATACTCCCTCCGTCTCATTAAGAGTATTCCATTTTTTCATATTTTATCCATCCCATAAGATAAGAGTATATATTCCCTTTGCTTTTCTGTATACTATACTCCATCACAAATCATTTTATATTTACTTTCTACTATCTCAATTTATTTATTATAATATTAAAGCACCGTCTAACATTTTTTTAAAATATGTGCCAAAGCGAAACATGCATAATCCTATAAGACACATGCATAATCCTATAAGACAGATGGAGTATATTTTTCACATATAAATCACTTAATATATGGATTTGAACTGAGATACAAATTTTTTCCATTCTATTTACAGCGCGAGTTTTGTAGTCTTAGATGGTTGGAGTGATGTATGGGCACAGCATATACTTCCAAGTTAGGTTAGGTACAGTTTCTCTCTCAAGTCCCTATTAAAGAGCCTTATATATTTTACTCCCCGTCTCACTTCAGTAGTCCTGTTTCCTAAAATGGAAAGAATTGGCCACCACTAATCATCCAATCATCCACTCACCTTTCAACACATATCTCAATATAATTTAAATTGTAAAAGTTTAAACTATCATAACTTGCTCGTTTGTTTTTCGATTTTTATAATTTTTATACCAAATTAAAGGTCTTGATAGGATCTTTCATTTAAGACCATACATCAATATATATTTATGCGTCTATGGTGCTCTAGTTTTAAAATATTAGTAAAATTTTTATTAAAATAACAAACACTACACTTTAACTCTAAACACACTCTCCTAAAATCCCGTGCTGAAAAGCAACAAGACTACTGAAATGGGACGGAGGGAGTACAAAATATGTATTGTCTATCATATCCTTATCATATTTTAAATTTAAGGGTAATCATGTAATATTATATATTGTGTGTATTAGTAATACAATAACTCTTTTTTTATCAAACAAATTTTAAAGCTGCGCCACAAAAAACCCGAGACCTTTTTAGTCTAAGCCTTTACCCCTTACTATTAGGCCAACACACGTATACAATACAATAACTTTATTAATAAAATCAAAATAAGTTTGTTCGCAAATCTATGAACTAAAAGATTCATTACAAAAAATAATTTATGATATAAATATTTTGTTTTATTATTTAGTGTATTACCAATACATAATTTAATTATCTAACCATCATCAAATTAATTTTATGTAATTCGTCTTTTAAGAAAAGATAATTGATAATAAAATAATGATAAATAACATTTGGTAAAATAAAATTAATTTAGCCTAACGCCACAATTTGAAGATGACGAGATCAATAGTCAAAACGGCATTGTTTTGATCTTTAAAAATTATTTCTCGAAGTCATTAGATAGACATAAATTAAACAACTGGTCAAAGACTCAAAGACAACTGTAGCATCTAGCTTTCAGAGGTTTTGTGGCTGGCGGGTGTTTTAGCTAATACTCTATCTGTCCCAAAAATAATATTTTGTTTTTGGGCACGGTTTTAAGGAGCCACATGGTTAGTGTTAAGTGATATTGAATGCTTTAATTAGCAAATTTTGTAATAATTTTAAGTTTAGAAAATGGTGTACATTTATTAATTTATTTTTTTTGTATTATTGTTAATTAAATGTCAGATTATTATTTTTAATTAATAAAAACATAATTAATTTTTATAAACAAAATTATTTTAAAAAAATAATTAATTTAAGGAGCCATGTGGTTAGTGTCTTTTTTGTTTATTTCTTATGTTTTATATAAATAATGTTCAATTGTAATTATGTACAATTAATTAACTAATGATTCCCTTATTATTTTCAAAAATAAAAAAATGATGTTATTTCCGGGACGGCCTAATTGAGAATACAAGACACTATCTTTGAAAGGGAGGGAGGGAGTATAATAATGTGAATAGGATCAACATATTCTTTGAAGTTAGGAACAGTTTCTTTTAAATGCATACGCACGTTCATGCAAAATATTTCCAAAATATAAAAAGAAAAAATAAAATATCGGACGTTTGTAGAGGAGAGTTGACCCCAACCATTAAAGACTACAATACTGACGAACTGCTCCGTAAATAGAATGGAAAAAAATTGTATCTCAGTTCAAATCCATATATTAAGTGATTTATATGTGAAAAATATACTCCATATGTCCTATAAGATTATGCATGTTTCGTTTTGGCACGTATTTTAAAAAATTGTTAGACGGTGCTTTAATATTATAATAAATAAATTGAGATGATAGAAAGTAAAAATAAAATGATTTGTAATAGAGTATAGTATACATAAAAGCAAAGGGAATATATATATATATCAATATATAATTCCGCAGCGGATTCTTGATACCACAACGATCCATGCGCCTACGTGGCGTCCCTCTACATCCTCCGTTTTCTATTTATCTAGAATATGAATATATTTCCTTATTTTATATTTAAATTACATTTTCATAATTATATTATTATATTTTATTCCATGTATATCTTTTATTTTAGTTTTATATTCTATTCATATATGGATAAGTATTTAGAATAGTTTTTTTATTCGGAGCATTTATAATATACCTAAGCAATTCATAAGCACACGGTTAGCAACTACATAGATTATAATTAATTTTTGAATATTTTATAAACTTCATGAATATCTCGATTCCAACATAAGATTTCTTAAAATATTCTAATCAATTTTCGAATATTTATCATTGGTAACGTCTCATAATTTTGCCTTTATTGTAAATATATATATTTTTAATTTTCATAATTTTGCCTTTTTCATCAATAATTTGATCTAATTAATTCACAATAAGGACTTCAATCCCACATCGATTTTTTATAAGAATTCAACGAATGAGTACCTATATAAATAGCTATATATTCCCAACAACAAAATTCATAATTTTGATTTGTGGAGCCACAACATTATCGTGGAACCCTAAAGAAAACATTAATGTTAAATTAAAAAAAAAAAAATCAAAACACATTTATCATTGGTAATGTCACATAATTTTGCCTTTTTTTCCCATAAATTCTCATAATTTTGCCTTTTTGATCAATAGTTTAATCTAATTAATTCACAATAAGCACTTCAATCCCATTTTTTATAAGAATTTATCGAAGGAGTACCTATATAAGTAGCTTTATATCTAGGGATGGTAATTTGGGTTCGGATTTTCGGGTAAGGACAAAAATACCCGAGCCCGAACGGGTATTTGGGTACCCGAAACTCAAAAAATTCGGGTTCGGGGTCGGGTAGTGAGATTTGAAAATTTCGGGTATCGGGCATACCCGAACCGAAAAAAAAAATTCCAAAATCCCAAAATTTATATTTAAATTAATTATAAAATAAATAAATGATAGAGTTAATAAATAAAATAATTAATTATGAATAATTAACTTAACAAATTAACACTTAGACTTCAGCCACGACTCTCATTTCTCATTTCTTCATTTTATGTTTTATCAATTATGCAATTGTATACATAATATCCTTATAAACTATCAATATGCATTATTTAAAATAGAAAATATATAAATAAATAAAATACAATTTTTTCCTTTTATATTTTTGGATTTTTTCGGGTATTTGGGTACCTGAAAATATTTTCGGGTTCGGGTTCGGATAGTAAATTTTAAGATTTTCGGGTTTGGGTACACAAAAAATTCGGGACGGGTACCCGACCCGTACCGAATTACCATCCCTATTTATATCTTTCCAACAAAATTCATAATTTAATTTGTGGAGCTACAACATTATTGTGGAGCCCTAAAGAAAACATTAATTGTTAGATAAAAATAAAAAAATAAAAACACAAATAATATAAATAATTTTATAAAATTACCCCTTCCCCTACATACAATAAATAATAGAAAAAAATTTAAATTACAATGTATATTTATCCGTCCCACTTATTTAGGGATAGTAGACTGCATTTTTGTCTCACAAAAAGACAGTCAACTATTCCTATATAGGTGGACGTAAGTTTTTCAAACTATTCTTATTTCATAGTATATATATATATAATCCCAAAATTCGATATGGGATAATTGAATAAAATTAATTGATAATATAATATATTCGGCGAATAATATTATCCTTTTATTTTATAAGATATCTTGATAGGGGCTCTCTTATAGATGGATTTAACAGGCAATTTGACATTCAAAATTAATACAAGTACCCCAAATACATATTAAAAGAACTTTAAAAATTTCTTGGCCAAAAGACCACCTCAAAATCGAAGTAGTATTAGAGCTAAAATATTTTAATTTAAAAGTAAGTTAACCTGATCAACCGGAGCCTGACAAGGATAACCTGAAAATCGAATGAGTTGTCTGATCTTATATGTAATTCCGCAACATAACACATTAAACCACCTTGAATCGTTGGTTGCGATAATTTATTAAAATTTATATAAAAAATAAATAAATCAATAAAGATACTATTTAGGGATGGCAATTTACCTGCGGGTAAGCAGGTACCCGAACCTAATAGGCACGGGTTGAGGGTATTTAGTTCGGATATCCACAGGTAGCTTCGTTGTTAAAATTTACTATCCATTTAGTTCGAAGGTACGGGTATGGATAGTTACTATCAGACCCGTAAAACCCGCATACATGCGAAAATACCTACAGGTATTATCCGCAAAATACCCGCTACACGTATTTTATTTGATTATTTTGTGTTAATAAATTTTAATAATTACAAACTCCTATTTTATTTTAAAATGAACAAAAGAAAGAATAAATATTAAAAATTACATACTCCTACTTTGAATACTAACTGTGATTTATAGATTTATATTTTGAATATTAAATTTCTGGTCGAGGGCGGTTGGTACCTGACGGGTGGCGAGTTCACGGGTACTCGACGGGTGGCGGTATGGGTGGAGGATGGTACCTGTCGGGGGTCGCGGGTATGGGTATACATTATAAATAGTAAATGATTCAGTCGAATTTCGACGGGCGCTACATTAGAAAAGTAGAAAATTAAACGAAAAAGTTGTATATAATTGAAAATATTTTTTAAAATAAATTTTTACTATTATTTTGAAACAAATAATTAAAAATATTTTTTATTTTTTATTTTAAAATTAGATCCCGTCGAATTTCGACGGGCACTGCACTAGTTCTTATCTTATGGGATTGGATACAATAGGAATTAGTGGAATACTCTTAATGAGACGGAGGGAGGAGTATATAATTTGATTTGAATATTTGTATTTCTGTTTTTTATTCTCTAAAATCCCAAATCGAATCGAATATCATTATTTTTACAAAATTTAAAATCAAAGTCGAACCATTTACAAAAATAACAGTCGTGGCCGAATGTACTCTAATCAATTATGACATTTTCAATTATTACATAGCAATCACTCGATCGTTGGAGGAAAAAAATGCGAAAAGGTAGAAAGAAAAAAAGAAAGCAAATTAAATTTAATAATTAGGTAAGGCATGATCTTATGCTGATTATAATTGATGGAAATACAAAAATAACCAAACCCGAGTACCAAGTTTTCTTTATAAAAAAAACTCTAATCACATGCCAAAATAACAAAACTGAATCTATATTTTAGTTCGATCCAGCTAGACTTCTTATTTTTATTGAGTATTGCTCACCAATAATTATATACTGCCAATCAAGTTCAACTAGGCATATGCATATTGTTGCCACTAATTTTACACTGTGTCAGAGAAAACGATAAATAGCAGACGACCCTCCTTTGCAAGTGGAAGGCGACTTCTCTCAAGTCCCTATTCTTTCCAAGTTGCTTCAAATTTAAATACTTCGTCAACGTTGTCATGCCATCAAGTTGTTTGTGTTCCTAATTGAATTCCACAGTGTAACAAAAGGTCCGGAATAAAAAATTATTCCCAATAAATCACTTGGGATCTTTGTCACTGTTTTCTTATTCCAACCGTATAATAAATTTGAATTTTTATAATAAATTATCCCTGGCTAGGATGGACCAGCTTGGTTATCTTAACTTCAGGCTGCACAGTTAGATATTAGTGCACATTTTTTGTAGAGTTTCATTTCTCCATCTGATTAGCTCGTTTGTATATATGCCCCCTTGAGTGGGCTTTTTGTTTTAGGTGATTGAGTTCTATTTTGGAAGGTGAGCACTTTTGGTTCACCCTTACCACAAACTATGTTCATTTTCCCGTAAGGAGTTGTTTATATATATATCTGATGATGTTTCAAAAAAAAATGATAAATTTAAATTTTTATTAATTTTACACATTTAATTTAATAATTTTAATTTATAATGATTTAGCTTAATTTTATAATTAAAAATTAGATAACTAATATTATTTAAGGAAATAAAATTATGGGAACCTTTGGAGCCGAATGCACATACCTTTTGCTTCTATACACAATTAAGTTCGAGGCTGTCAAAACATAAGTTTAGTTTACCTATGCAATATACAAAAATAATCCAACACGTCAGAGATTATGATTATAGAGGAAAGTCTCATTCTCCGGTTTATCGTAAATTAAAAATCAATTATTTTCTGCATTCAAGTAATGGAATACAAAAGAAAATAGTTGAACGAGATATTTTCTGCATTGTCCTGCCTTCCCTGCTTAAATTTTTGGCCACTCAAATTGTTGAGGTCAGGAACTCTTTATCTCCGATCCATAAGATATTTTGTTGGTGTTGGAAATTTGGTGTTTTGACCAAATAAATAATAATTAATATTTAATTTATTAATTAAATTAAATATTATATTATTGTTCTACTCTCGGAGTAGATGAACGTGGTGTATTTATATGTTCAAAACCGATTTCCGGTGAGTGAGATATAAATGTTAAAAGGTTGGTGGAGAGTTACTTCTTTCTTGAAAGAAGTGTAAGTTAAGTGGTTGTGGATGAGGTCAGCTTCGGCCTCGGGTTTTAGTCTTTGACTTCGGCTTCGGCCTAGGTCTGCGACTTCAGCCTCGGCCTCGGCCTCGGTCTTGGTTTTCGACTTCGGCTTTGGTCCTCGATCTTAGACGTCGGCCTCGGTCCTGGCTTCGGCCTCGGGCTTGGGCTTTGGTCCTCGGACTTCGGCTTCGGCCTCGGTCTTTGACTTCGGCCTCGGCTTAGTCACTTCGGCTTCGGCCTGTGCCACTTCGGCATCGGCCTCTGCCACTTCGGCTTCGGCTTCGGCCTGTGCCACTTCGGCTTCGGCTTATGCCAGGCCTGTGCCACTTCGGCTTCGGCCTATACCACTTCGGCTTCGGCACCTCGGATGATTGCCTAGCTCAGCTGCATCCGGAAGAGGTTCTGGAAGGTGACTCTTCAGTTGAACAGTCAGGTGACTCTTCAACTGAACAGTCAACCTTTTCACCTTTTCGACTCCACCACTACTTCAAATAGCCTTTATGGCTGATTAATGCATTTAATGCATTAAATTCCCCTACATAGTGAGCAGCTTATAAATAGAGGGGATTGTAGGCATTTGAAGTACGGGAAAAATAAGCATAAGACATAAAATCGCATCTTGCTGCATTTTTCTCCTTTGTTCATTGTTCGAGCTCAGTTTTCACCTATATCCAGTTCGCCGGAGCTCTTGAGTTTTGCGGTGCTGCTACTCACGAGACGAAAGTCGTTTTATCTTTGGGGATGATACGCTATTACCGAGAGCACTACCGGGGCGTATTTCGTCTTGCGGAAAGAGGGTTTTCCTCGACTCGACTTTTATTATTATATATATATATTTTTTGTTCGTTGTAATCTTCATTTACATTTGTACGCCCGGCAAGTTTGTACTCAATTTTTTCCAACAGTTGGCATATTTACAACGTGTTCTGCTTCGTTTTAATATTTCTAGAAATTTTCATTATCAGAAATATAATATATTTGGTTACAATTAAGATAAATTACAAATAACAACATTTCATAAATTCACTACAACAAAAATGTCAAATAGTGACATAATTTTAGTGACACAAAGAGATTTGTCACAAAAATTGTTACATTTTAGATGTAGCTAAATTTAGCTACACTTATACACCCATCTATAATATTTTGTGACACATAAAAATATAAGTAAATTTGTTACATTTAAAAATATAGCAAATTTTGTGACATCTATACATATTACTAAATTTTATTACACCTTAAATTGTCACAAAATATTTTGTTACACATAGGCGTGTCGCAATCTTTCTCTCTCTCCATGACACCAACATACACTTTCATATATCACCTTAAACAATTTGGGCGCTTTTTGCCATAAAAATTATCCCACATCGAAAAACTACAAGAAAAATGAATGTATTTAATGAAAATGATCAACAAGCAATGTCAAGAACTAATTTCTCCAAATGCATTGTTTGAAATGAAGGATCGGGACATCAATTCCTTTTCACAAACGCTATTTGACAATTCCTTCTATGGTTCCACATGAGAAACCAATACGAATATAACCTATACATGTTCAATTGAACTATGAGCTAGAAGTCTTATATATATATATATATATATATATATATATATATATATTATAAAATATTTATAATTTTTTTAAATAAATAATTATAAATAAATTGTCAAAGAATAGTTACACTTTCACATGTCATAAAGATTAGCTACACTTATACATGCCATAAAGATTAGTTACACTCTCAAATGTCACTAAATTTAGTAACATGCATTTATTTTTGTGACACGCATATTAGTTACTCAACCATAAAATGTCACAATTCCTTTAAAATTATGTCACTATTTGAGCATTTTGTTGCATTGATTTATATCAAAAGATTACTCTATTTTGTACTACTAATATTTATTGCATTGATTAGTAAATAAATAGAAAGCGGCCACAAATGTACTGAACAGGGCCAGACTTGTGTAGACGCCCAAGAGGCCGGCGTCTCGAGCCCCAAAAATTTGAGGGCCCATTTTTTTTTAAAAAAAAATAGTATTAATGTGTAATTTTTTATTTTTATTTTGACTAATATTTTGATTAAACGTTATAAAATGCACACTTTGACTTGATTTTATTTGTATTTTTTTTTAACAATTTCGGAAAAATACACAATCTTTGATCTTTATTTTAATTTTGACCTGAATCTCATTTTTACCCATTTGATTCGAGCATAGTGCACACGGTGCATTGTAAGTTTCACCCGATAATCCACACATGTAGTAATGTATCTAAAAACGGCATCGCGTGAAGATCAAAGTTGATATATTTTTCTGAGTTTTGAAAGATTGTGTTGAAAATAAAAGCGAAACCTAAGTAAGTTTGTATATTGACAAAGACTTGTATCAGCCCGGCCGCACATTGCGGCCAAGCCTTTGAAAGCAAAATAAATTACCTGCCAATTAATCTACTTGGCCCACAACCCAAAAAAGAAAGCCTTATAAAAATATTCAATGGACCTCAATATGAGTTCGGGATGATGCAAGTATCTTCCTTGTATATTTTGCTGCATTTAACACTAATTTTTATCATATTTTCAATCATTCTTTTTCAGCATAAGTGTTTTTTTTTTTTCATATGCTAATATTTATTATATGTTCTATTTTTTTGTACTACGTACTACTCTGCGAGCAATTTCGGCAATCTTCTGGATTTGTTGGTGCATCGCATCGAGTTCGCCGGAGGATGAGGAGGAATCGGATTCAATTTCGGAAGAGCTCGACATTGTTGATGTTATGCAATTGTAGGAAATAGAATTTTTTGGTGATAGATTTTGTGTGTAAATTGTGTAGAAATTGTGGATAAAAGGTGTAGAAATTGTGTATGTGAGTGTGAGAATTTATAGGGGGGAGGAATTCCTAGCTGTTACAGCATCCAACGGCTTTCTGCAATTTTCTAATTTTTTTTAATTTTTTTACTCCTGAAATTGAATTTAAATATATATATATATATATATATATATATATATATATATATATGCAGCTGACATCATTTTGACGTCAGCAAAGGAGGCGCGAGCCTGGCTCTCCATCGCGCGTTGGACTCGCCGGCCGAGGGGCTCGCCAGCGTGGCCCGGGCTCGCGCGGCGGGCTCGAGCCCCTCGCCTCCGACGCGCGGGAGGTGCTCTGATATCACCTTTCTCCCCCCCCCCCTTTTTTCTTTTATTAGAAAGGAGGAACCGTGTGGTTCTTTTCCATGTAAGATTTATTTGTTTATTCTTTGGTTAATAGCTGCACTTAGTCATTCCAAGTGGGATGTAATTATTTAATTATTTATCTAATGGCATGTGTATCAGTACTATTAGCACAACTGATTTGAAAGGTGTTTGTATAAAGTATGGATTTTCGGTTCTCTTCCTTGTAGTACAAGGGTTGTTTCATTTATATTCATGTGCATGTGAACAAATAATGACTTGGCTCATTAAATAGTAATTTATGTAGAGGTGAAAACGGATCGGATATTTCCCGACCTATCCGGAGCCGTATCCTGATGGTATCGAATTCGGTACAAAAAATTACTATCCGGGCGGATACGAATTTGGATACGGATAGTTGACTTCGGATCCGGAATCGGATTCAGAATACATAATATCCGACCGTATCCGAGTTTTTCCATATTTTATCGGATATTATCCGGATAACAAATTCGGATATCCGAATTTTTTATTATATTTTATTTTTTATTAATATATATATATATATAATAATAATATAATATTAGTACTTAATTATGTAATTTTATTAAGAAAAAAGTCAGGAAACTAAATAATTCCCGAACTTCTTCTCCTCTCTTCTTCTTCGCGACGTCCCTTCACCGCCGTTGGCCGCCGCAAATGGAAGGAGACCCACCGTCGCCGATCAATCTTGCCATCGCCGAGGTGCCCGACGCCTCTTCACAGCCTCTGAATGCCCTTCCCAAACCTAGCACATCCATCCAAGAAATTAGGTCATTTCCAGCCCAGTGAAATCGCGATGGGGTTTTGCTTTTGGGTTATTATTCCGACTTATCCTTCCATATAAATTGGGCTACCTTGTGCCCAAGTATTGAATTTTAGTTTTGAATTGCAAAGGGATTTATTTGATTACGCACTTATCATGATTGTGGTGCAGTTAATATAAAGAGGATAAATCTTTTGCTCAGGAATATGTCTGCATATGAATAATTCATGTGCACAGTGTTATCTTTTTTCTTTTTCCTTTACTTTTCTTTTTTTTTTCTTTATCTTCAGTGTGTGACGTGTGTGTGTTCGTTTTCTTCTTCCTAGATGCATACATATACATTTTTTTTTCTCGTTTTATGAATCAAGAGAGCGAAGGATCCTTATACAAGTGTAAGGACGAATTCTTTGTTTTGTGTACTGCTCCACTTTAATTTAATCTGAATTAATTCAAGAACTCATTATTTTTTTTGCTCTTATGTAGGGAAAGCGCAAGAATATTGGGTAGGGTAGTTTTTTTTTTATGTGTTTCAATCACATTTTGATGATTTTTCGTATGAAATATATTATCCGATTATATTTATTCGAATTCGACCTGGATTCGTCCGATATCCGTCCTGTGTCCGTATACCGAATATTCCGAATTTGTATCTGAATCCGGCTTTTTCGTATCCGACTCCGAATTCGAGAAAAAAATATGGTTTATGATACGGTATAAGCACTATCCGGCCGTATCCGATCCGTTTTCACCCCTAAATTTATGGGTTGGCTTAATAGGAAACGGATCCAATACTTAAACGATTAATGGGCTTCGGCCCAAACGGATTTGACTTGGCCTGATAACTATCGTTCACTAATTTTCTCATGAATAATTAGTCGAGGTATTTGAGTTTGTTTTATCCTTAGCTAAGGATAATCAAGCTAAAATCAACTCCTTAGTCTAATAATTCAATAGAGCGCTAAATCATTTACTCGATCATTAACTACGAATAATTAATGATCAAGTTGCTGCTTGATTCTTACTTGGGAGCTTCTTTCTTGAAAATAAATATATCGTTCGGAAGTGGAATTAAATTACTAAGAGCTAACAATTTTCCTTTCGTGACATAATTAAGCTTCTAATGATAGTGAGGAAAATACAGGACATTACAAACAATTGCATGTTTTTTTTTTTAATATGGGTGGAGTCGCTATCAGTAAGATTTGAACACAGGACCTCGGTGTTAGCCAAAAGCTCTGCCTCTGATACAATGATACAATTCTATCTCATTTAAAAGCTCGAACTTATATATAGAGAGGTGTGGAATATATTCATTTATATTATGATTCCCAATAGTTGTCTTCAAGGAGGAATTTGACGATTTGGTTTCTCTGCTCGGTTGAAAGCTCTTTCTTCACCATGGTGTTTTTTCTTCTTGCTGCTTTGTTGTTTTTTAGTTTTGCAGAAATGTTGTTTTTAAACTCATAATTTGTAGTTTTGGATAGTTTGCTGGTTTGATGAATGATGGGTATTTATCAATGTTCTAAAAATTGTTAAGCGCTAGTCGGGTGGTGGAGGAGACTAGCACCTAGACAGCTAAGCGTGAGTGGCGCTTAGACGGATTTAGCATTAGCCGGGCGGTGGGGTACCGCCTAGCTCCTAGACGGGAATTAGGTGGGCCTAATTGGGGAAATGTGATGAAATTTCAAATTTTAGCCAAATTTGAAATTTGAGAGGTAACTTACGTGTATGAATGTTTGGATTTGAAATTTATGGCGCACTTTCATTGAACTTCGGGTTGGATAGGAACAGTGTGAATTATTTGAACTATTTCTTGTTGGATAGGAACTTCTTGTTGAAATTTATGTCTTAAATATGTGACTGCCTTGCACTTTGATTTGAATTTTCATTTCGGCAGGAAATTCAATAAAGCGATAAAATTGAAATTTATGATTTTTGTAGAAAATTCAAACTTGAGCGATTATGAGAACTTAATTAGTCTACATTCTTTAAAAGAGTTGGCACTTGGCACCACCTATTTGGCTAGTAGAATTGCTGCCGGCCAAGAGGAATTGGAGGAAATTCTTACAAACACGTATGCGTAGTGCACTCAGCTTTCACATATAAATATTATATTAATATATTTTATATTAATAGTATAATTATATGTGAGGGATAAGTATAGTACACTACACATACATCCATAAAAGTAAAATTTGAGGAATTGATTTCCTTCAAGTGCCTAATAGAATTTTTTTAGTACTGTAGCACTGCATATTGTAATTACTATGCAGAAAGTAATGTAGCACTGCCGTTTTCTCAATAAATAAAAAGGATATCGCACTGCGTATATATGCCCCAATAGCACGACGACGTTCCTTATAAGTTTAATCAAGTTCATTAATCAAAATTGGATTATAAAATAATACTAATGAAATCATAAATATTCAAGGTCCAATAATTCGACGGTGATTATTCTAAAATTAGAAATAAAGAAAAAATAAATTCTAAAATCCTCACTAGCTCCGTCCTCGTCGTTTATCTATCACTATATATATCTCAAGATTCTCTCCACTCTCATATACTCCTTAATTCATCATAATTATATATAGCGGCGGCAACCACCACCACTGCCGCCGTGCCGGAACTAAAAATGTCACTCGCCTTCGGCCCCGTCGTCACCTTTTTCTCCGGCTACCAAGTTGGAAGCAGGCGAGGAAATATTCTAGGTCTGCATTTTAAATGTTTAATTTCTTGATTATTTCAGCATATTTAAATGTTTGCAAGCATATATTTAATTAATGTATAGTACTACTACTATAACTATAATTTGTTGTTCTTTAACAGTCCACGGATTTCCAATGATCACCAATAAGTCATCTGTGACCGTCAAATGCAACATTAGTACAAAGGTTAGTTGTCAACTCAAATTCTAATTGTTATTAGATTAATACCTAAAAATAGCCTTTTTTTTCAATAAATAAAAGTTAATTTTAAAGTCCCATAAGTAAAATGTCTAATTATAGCCACAGTCACAACCATGTCATTGTTGTGTATGGTTGTGGTTGTGATACACAACTTGTCACGACCATGTGTCATGGTTGTGGCCATACGTGGTCGTGTGTGGTTGTGTATGGTCGTGCTTGGTTGTGTGTGGTCGTGCGTTGTTGTGCGTGGTCGTGGTTGTGTGTGGTCATGTATGATCGTGCATTGATATTGGACACCGTCATGACCTTGTGTGGTCGTGGTTGTGACACACGACCATGCGTCGTGGTTATGCGTGGTCATGTAGTCCGGCTAAAATTATACATTTTACTTAATTATGAAGGGCTAAAATTAGACATTTTACTTACTTATGAAAAAGAACTATTTTAAGGACTAGAAAAGTGTAAATAAGTCTAAATGTGGTTTTGAAGAACATCATCAAAATCAACTGCCGAGGGTTCCCAACAACTGATGCAAACTCTATTGAATATTATAACTCGGGCATTGTATTTGTCACGCCCCGATTCCTGTGAACCAGGGTGTGACGGGGGTTGGGTTAAAGAAGCGGGGAAGAAAGGGGATAATATTAATTTATAACCATTTTACGAGTATCTTAAACGTAAAATGAGACTATAATGAAAATGGTGGGGTAAACCGGCGTCAAGTCGCCAAGTGGAGTCGACCATCTACTACGACACATTGGAATTACCAAGAGTGAGTAGGAAATCGAGCGTCCAAGTGGAACCATTGCATGGCACTCTCCACCTTGCATAAAATAAAAGATGGGGTAAACCGGCTTTCAGTAAACTAGAGGAATCGAAATCCACTTCGAAAAATGGGATAACCATAATTGAGTGGGAATTCGAGCTTCCAAAAGGAACTGATACACGGCACTCTCCATCCAACAATAAGTAAAATGGGATGAGAGAAATAAGTTTAGAAAACAAATAAACTATATTATATAACTAGAGGGTTGGAAGATGACGCCCTCGACTTATTTATTATAAAAAAAAACTAGTAGGCTTGTTATCAGAGTTATAAGCAAAATAACATAGCGGAAACTTTATAAGACCCTGCAACAATCCCCTGCCTCAGCCTTGCTGCACATCACCTACTTCCAGACCTGAAAACATTTGAAAAAGTTTTGGGCTGAGTACTTGATGTACTCAGTGGTCATGCCCCTTTGGCAAGCATTTTGAAAACTGGCAATTTATCCATACATAGTATATCAAGAGGCTTGCAGAAAACAACTCTTGAAAATACAAATATCATTTTGGGGTATGTGATGTTCATTCTTGGACTCAACCAAGGCTACAAATCACCTTTGGTTCATCTAGACCGGGTTCAGGGCCGTAACCCTAAATAATCCCAGTACTTGCAGAAAACCCGAGTCGAAACTCAAGGAATTCGCCATTAGTTAACACACGACGTGATCAAGGCATCGTATGTAACCGGGGTGCGCACAATTCAGAGTTAGTATATCTGATACTAACAATGAATCTCGATCGATCCATAGAGTCATTTCTTGGAACATACACACAAAATATTTTTATGGATAATTGCATTTTATAACATAAATTTAAACAGCATTGAAAACAATGCCAAAATATTTTACCCACCTGTAACTTGGAGCAACAAGAGGATAGCTCTAAACTGATATACTATACTCCTTCTAAAAAGCCTTAAGAGAATACTATTTTTTTTAAAAACTTATTTTGTAAACTTGAATATATCGGTAGAAATTAGGGAAGAAGTTGAAGCTTGAGAATAAAAATATTTAAAGCTTCACATAGGTATTTATAGGAGAATTAAGTTGCTCACTCACTATTATAGCTTATGTTAGTCACTCATAGCTTTAGGTAGTCATCACCTGTATATGAACGACACGTATATTATGAAGATTGACATCACTTTAGTTCTAACATATAAGCCTATATATTCTACTCACCAAGGCTATATCTATGCTAGGATGCCACGTTTGAAATTATCTAAAAGTCATGCAACAATTCGCTTTAATATATATATGCGTATGTGCTAACATGAACCTAATCATTTTAAATATTTCATGCATTACTACACATGCATGCACGTATTTAATATACTAACATATATTCATTCATAATTATTGGACCTAAACATATATATTATATGATATTCTTTATATAATTATGCATGAAATTTATATATGGTCACGTATCTACTAATATACATATATATTAATCTATCATATTAGAGCTCATATATACATATATTATACGTGTATCTATCTATATATATATATTATTAGTTTAAGCATAATTTATTTAAATTCCTAATAATAATAATAATAATAATAATAATAATATTAATAATAATAATAATAATAAAAGCTAAATTTTAATAAAAAAATTCGGGATATTACAGTATTCACCTTCCGTTACTTTCATGATTATCCTATACCTGAAATTGGATTATGCAGTCCGGTCAATAGATGTATATTATAAAAACTATCTATGATGTTTAATATCACTTATTACTTTGGAATCGTCTCAATGGCATGATTGTTGCACTTATTGTATCTTGTATCTCCTCTATTATTATGGTACGATTTGCCACAATTTTAACATGCATCATACCATATTGACGATTGGTTTTTTATCCTTCCCACAGTTCCCATAAAACAATAGACATCAGTCTGAAATAAGACCAAAAAAAAGAAGGTTTGATTAACTTCAAACACAACACAATTATAATTAAAAAATTATAAGAGATCATTCATAATGAAATTATTCTATTAATAAATTAATATATTAATGAACAAAATATTGTTTCACAACACTTGTCACTGTCCTCGTATTTTAGTAAATAAACTCCTAAGCAAAAACTATGTGCCGGTTCCCTGCATTCTTTGCATGCCATTACCTTGCCACATTGCTCTCATTAAAAGAAATAAATCAATATCATAATGCATTACTCCCTTCGTCCCACTTCAATTGGCATGTATACTAAATCGAGCCGTCCCACACCAATTTGCTTGTTTCCTAAAATGGAAAGAATTAGCCATTAAATGGACCGCTAATCATCTCATCATCCACTCACCTTTCAGCACGTATCCCTATATAATTTAAATTCTAAAAATTTAAACTATCATAACTTGCTCATTTGTTCTTCGATTTTTATGAATTTTATGCCAAATTAAAGGTCTTGATATACTATTTCATTTAAGATCAGACATTAATATGTTTTTATGCATCTATGATGCTCTAGTTTTAAAACAATGAAATTTGCATTAAAATATTAAACACTGCACTTTATCTCTACACACACTCTCCTAAAATCTTGTGCAAAAAAAAAGACCTATTGAAGTGGGACGGAGGGAGTATTTTTTTTTTTTTGAGAAAATATCATAATTCATTATTAAGAAAATACGTATAATGGATGGATTTAGAATGATGATCAAAATAGAATTGTTGAATAAAATTATGTAAAAGTCAACTTTTAATTTTTATAAATACGTGTAGGTATATTACAATGAGTTAAATCATGTTTGATTTTTTTCCCTATAAATTTGTGCATATATCTAATTACAATGAAACAATGTTTGACTTTTTTTTTTAAATTTATAATACATTATTGATCTTAAACTAAATTAGTATTATTAGTCATCCTGCTTGCGTGTGTGTGAGAGTGTGTGTGTTGTGTTTGCCTGATAAAAAAAAAAATTATGATCAAAGTAGAATTGTTGAATAAGATTATGTAAAAGTCAACTTATATATATATATTTTATAAATACATGAGGTAAACCATGTATGATAATATCACAAGTTAAAATACTATGATATTTGAATTTATAACAGGGACAAAATAAGAAAATTAAATTTTGTAAAACAAGACATTTTTATAATAGGGTATAGATATACATTATTGAACCATGCACGTAGATTTGACTCATTTGGTTCCTATTTTCAATTCAAACATATGCCCTTGTTTTAGGGTTTGATGGGGAAAGCAAAAGAGAAGTTCGAGGGGCAAATCGGTAATTCTCCGATAACCCCGGCTCTTCAACTTGCAAATATACCCTCTAGTCTGTGCATAATCGACTCCCTCGAAAGGTTGGGAATCGACCGATACTTCCGACGTGAAATTGACATTGTTCTAGAGAACACATACAGGTCGATCTACACTGTGCAACTTTTTTTCCTATTTTTTCTATATGAAATACAAAATTATACATAACATGTACTCCTTCCGTTCCCCCCGCTATATTAGTCTTGTTTCTTTTGGGCACAATATTTTAGGCAGCACATATTTAGGGAATAAAATGGTAAATGAGACTAATTAATTACTATAAAGGGAGTAGTATGTTATTACTAGAGTTGAATAAATCTAAGAACCTCGTTCTCGTGCAATAGTCTACAAACTGCACTAGCAATATATCCATGCATATAGTTTAATGATCAACAGGCTATGGAAAGAGAAAGACAAAGATATATATTCCGATGTTACTACTCATGCAATGGCGTTTAGACTCTTGCGAGTCAAAGGATACAGGGTTTCATCAGGTACTTGGACCAGTCCAACTTGAACACCACTCACGTTTAGTTTACGTTAATATTAATTAATTAATTTATTTTTTTGGGAGTTTTTTTTAGAGGAACTGGCCCCATATGCTAACCAAGAGCGCTTCAGCCATCAAAAGATTGATGTGGCGATGACTATAGAGCTTTACAGAGCAGCACAAGAGAGAATATACGATGACGAGAGCAGTCTCGACAAACTACTTGCTTGGACCACCACTTTTCTCAACCACCAACTGCTCAGTAACTCCATTCTTGACAACAAGTTGCATAAGCTGGTGATTAATCCTACATATACACACAACACACAGTTTTATTCACAAGTAGTACAGAGATTATGTTCTTCAGATTTATAATTACTTATTTATTTATTTTACAAAATATTATAGGTGAAATACTACTTGAAAAACTACCATGGCAGAATCGATGCAGTGGGAGTTAGACTAAACCTCGACCTATATGAAATGAATCATTACAAAACTCTAAAGACTTCACATAGGTAAATTAATTAAAGATTGCATTAATGTTCAATAATTGTTGAAATTATATATGGGACATAATAGTAAAGCAAAAAAAGCGTGTTTTTAAATTAATTATTCTTAATTTGTTTCAGGTCCTCTAGTCTTAGTCTATGTAATGAAAACTTTGTACCATTTGCAAGTGAAGCTTTTCATATTTCTCAAGCTCAATATCAGAAAGAACTTGAGAAACTGCAAAGGTATGTGACATCAGAATCCACCTAAATTAGGTAAAATAATTAGTGATAAAATTGAAATATCAAACCAAAGTACATACATATGCAGGTGGTATGCAAATTGTAGGTTGGACAAGTTGAATTTTGGAAGAGATGTAGTAAGGATTTGTAGTTTTATGTCTTCAATCTTGATTGACGATCCTGAATTTTCCGATGCTCGTCTATTCATGGCTAAACAAATGGTGCTTGTAACACGTGTCGATGATTTCTTCGATCATGGAGGCTCTCGAGAAGAAGCCTACAAAATCATCGAATTAGTAAAAGAGTAAGCCTTTGATTTTGTTTATTACTGCTCTTTTATATATATATATTCTGCAGCTGACTTCTATTTCCATGTGCATATATCTGCAGATGGAAAGAGAAGTCAGCTGCAGAATGTGATTCGGAGGAAGTCGAAATCCTTTTTACAGCAGTATACAAAACAGTAAATGAAATGGCAGAGAACGCTCATGTTGAACAAGGACACAGTACTAGTACTGCCAAAGAATTTCTAGTTAAACTGGTACTTACTGCTTTCAACTTTGGTAAAATAATGAATGAATTAATTTATTAAGGTTAATCCATATTTTTTCTAATTAATTTTAACGCATGATTATGGGCAGTGGGTTGAAATACTATCAGCTTTCAAGATGGAATTAGATACATGGAGTGATGGTACGGAAGTAAGCTTGGACGAGTACTTGTCGTGGTCGTGGATTTCGAATGGCTGCAAACTATTTATACTAAGCTCCATGCATTTGCTCCCTGCAAAATTATGCGATGAAGAAATGCTTATGAGTGAAGAGTGCACTGATTTGTGTAGGCATGTTTCAATAGTTGGTCGCCTTCTCAACGATATCCACTCTTTTGAGGTAAATATTCTACGTAAAATGTTAAATTCCTATATATGTATTTGTAAGTGTTAATTGACTTAAAATACACAAACTTTTGCTCTGTTTTTCAACATTTTTCTGGGGATTTTAATTGGTTCTAATTCTAAAATACATGAGTTTACTCTGTATATATGTATGTGTAATTTGATAGAAGGAGCGCGAGGAAAATACGGGAAATAGTGTGAGCATTCTTGTAGCAGCTCGGGATAATGAAGAGGAAGCTATTACAAAGATAAAAGGAATAGTTGAATACCACAGGAGGAAATTGATGGAGATTGTGTACAAAAATGGAGGCATTTTCCCAAGAGAATGCAAAGACATATTTCTCAAGGCATGTAGGGCTGCATTTTACGTGTACTCGAGCAGCGATGAATTTACTTCTCCTAAACAAGTGATGGAAGATATGAAATCCCTAAGCTTCTAAGCTGCATAGATATCGTTGAATGGCTATGAAGAGAGACGTTATGCACTTCTAAGCTACCAAAGGATCGTCCCTTCGATGAGAGACGTTGTGGCGATGCTAGGAGAGGCAAAGTCTAGCTAGGAGAAATTAAAGAGCTTATGCGAGAGCTAGGGTTATAGTGCAAGTAAAGAGAAATTGATCTTTGAACATTCACTAGTCATAGGCCTAATGTAGCTGAGGAAATTGAACTTCGGAGTTTCTTTGAGTTCTTTGAAGTTTGATTTAAATTCCGTTTGCCCCATTCGTTTTTTTTTTTTTTTCCTATAATTTTTTAGTCCTTATCCACAATTTTTTATCTGACTAATTGGGTTGGCTCGTTCTTTCGAGCTAAGCCAACTTTCTTAACACGTCACTTGACACTCAAAATAAGTATACTATACGAGAAATATTTTCTTCATTGGTCTAACTTTTTTTTAATAGGTGTAAATATTTTGGCCCTAACCTTATTTTGATTTTCAGGTGGCCGGTTGGCCAAGAAAATTTTGTTTTTTTTAGTATGTATCGATTGTTATGATTGTCAGATTTTTGTAACAAAAAATATGTCATATTTTTAATTAGACACTTTACAATATATTAGACATAAAATGAGAATCATTTCAACCCCAACTTTTATAAAAAAAGACACTCGATTAATCGGACCAACCTACCAAGATTGGACTATTTTTGCGCTTTCCTTTTGGCTAATTTTTGGCCCTTACCCATATATATATATATCAAGCTATTTGAGTTGGTTCGCCCAGTTCGAGCTAAGCTAACTTTCCTACTAGGCCGAATCAGTTTGAATTAATGATCTCTATTTTAGTCTAAATGCTAAATTGGCTAATAATATTAAATTGTTTAATAAACTCTAAACCTTTGGTTTTCATGTTAACAAGGTTAAATTATTTTCAGATTAAAATATTTTTGACTCAAACTTTAAATTTTCGGTTTTGAGATGGGTTGTTGGGCCAAAAAAATTCTAAAAAAAAAATAAAAATTCGAGCTATATTTGATTTGGGTCGGTCAGGTTAAACTATTTTCAAATTGAAATATTTTGGCCCCAACACACTTATAATTTCTGGTGGCCCGTTGGGCCAAAAAGTTTCTGAAATTCACTATAAATAAAATGTCTAGAGAAATGCTACCAGTCTTTATTTTTTGTGTATATAATGATGAAAAATGGATATTAGGAAAATCAATAGGTCAAGTCATTCAGATGTCAGGTCATACATATCGAGCTCGGGCTATATTCAGTTCGAGTCAGTCAAGTTAAATTATTTTCAAATTAAAATATTTTGGCTCATATGTTAAACTTTTGGTTTTTCAGGTGGCTTGTTGGGCCAAGAAGTTTCTTAAAAAAAATTCGAGCTATATTTGAATGGATCAGCTAATATTGTTTTTGGATTATAATATTTTGGCCCTAATGCTAAACTTTCAGTTTTCAAATTTCTGAAAAATATTCAATTCTTCAAAAAAAAATAAAAAAAATATTCAATATGTATTGATTTTAATGATTGTTAGATTTTTGTAATAAAAATATGTTATATTTTTAACTAAAAACACTTGACCGTGCATTAGATACAATATGAACATCGTTTCAACCCGAACTTCTATAGAAAACAAATAATCTGCCAACCTACTGGGGTTGGGGTATTTCGATGGCCCATCTATTTTTTTTCTTTACCTACAAATTTTTGGCCTTAACCCACATGTTTTGTCAAGCTATCCGGATTGACTCACTCAATCCGAGCTAACCTAACTTCTCTAACGGACCATTTGATATTCAAATAATTATAACTAAACAAGAAATGTTTCCTTCATTTACCTAACATTTGCTATCAACAGGTGTCTTGATATATAAATATAGACTATATAGTACAACTACTTAATAAATATTGCACGATATTAAACTAATTTTCAAATAAAATTTAATCCGACTTTGTAACATACTCCCTCCGTCCCCATATTTGTGTGCATATTACCCGTGTGGGACGTCCCCTATATATATGTGCATTCCACAAATAGAAAGATTCTCTTATCAAAACTACTTATTCACCCTCCCTTTATTCCTACTTTTCCCACTTTTTATCTACATTTCTCACTTTCTTCCTACTTTATCTTATTTTTTCCGCTTTACACCAATTTTGTCTTAATCTGCGTGTCGTTTCTCTTTGCACTCATATATGGGGGACGGAGGGAGTATTTTTTTAATAAATTACTTCCTTCATCCACGATTTTTAGACCCTATTACTATATCGGGGCGTCCACGATCTTTGGACCCTTTCCATTATTGGTAGTAGACCGTACAATAAAAACACTTTAACACTTTACACTTTAACTTATTAACACATCATCAAAACACATTAAACTATGTGTCAGAATTTTTGGATTCAAAGATCATGGACATAAGGAGTATTATAATATTATCATTACAAAAATTATATATACCATCATTTTTACAATTTTATTTATTAAATATACTATAAAGTGACATTCCATCGAAATTAGTATGATAGCTATGGTTCAAAATTGTATTAGAGTTGCGCCGAATTTGGTAGTTAACCCATTAATCGATATTTATACTACCCAGTGGACTAAATATAGTAGCCACAAAGTGTACTAAAGGAGTGTCTAAGCTGATTAATTGCTTAGTTAGTGTGGCACTAAATTACCTTACTGTGTAATTTATTTAAGAGTTATTAAAAAAAAAAGTCAATTTTAATAAAATAGAATTAAATTTTAGCCACATATAAGATCGGCTCCACGGTGGATTTTGTTTTGGAAATCGAACTAGTGGTGTTGGCTAATGCCATAAATGTTGCGGCTTATGCCCTTTCCTACTTTGTTGGTTGAGGTTGAGGAATTTACTGCCTTTGACTATGGAGGATTTTGAGTAACTATGTAGCATGGGATAAGTAATTACTCTCTCCATTTCAAATAAATTGGCTTGTTTATTTTTTGACACGAGACTTCAGGAGTGTTTGTTTATAGATAAAATGTAATTTTTAATATTTTAGTGCAAATTTCATTATTTTAAAACTAAAGCATGATGCATAAAAACATATTGATGTCTGATCTCAAACGAAAGATCGTATCAAGACCTTTAATTTGGTATAAAAAAATAAAAATTGAAGAACAAACGAGCAAGTTATGATAATTTGAACTTTTACAATTTAAATTATATTGAGAGAAGTGCTAAGAGGTGAGTGGATGATGGAATGATTAGTGATCTATTTTTATTTTTTATTTTTTAAAAAACATCAGATATATATATATAATAAACCCCTTAGAAGAACATAATTTGTGGCGAGGATGAACCAAAAGTGTTCACCCTCCAAAGTACAACTCAATCACCTACAAAATAAAAGTCCACTCAAGGGGGCATATATACAAACGAGCTAATCAGATAAAGAATGGGGCTCGACAAAAAATATGCACTAAAATCTAACTGTGCAATCTAAAATTAGGATAACTAAGTTGGTCCATCCTAACCAGAGACAAAAAAAGGCCTCGGGACTAAGCTGGTATCAAAGGTGGTCATCGTCTGAAGCCGATGACCTAGGCGTGCCATGTAGTCGGCCAATTGATTTATTTAATGACTAATTCTTTCCATTTTAGGAAACATACCAATTGATGTGGGACGACCCGATTAGTATACATGCCAATTGAATTGGGATGGAGAGAGTAGATGGTATCTTTTATCCCCAAAATGGTGTCTCAATAGTGTCCCAAAATTTAATTTCTAGAAGTTTATATTATTTTTTTATAAAAATAAAAATACTACTATAGTAAACCATATTATACATTTATAAGAAAAAAATTGATTTTTTTTAAAATTATATACTACTTTAGTTTTGTATTTACCAACTCTAATATATTAATAAAAGTAAAATTAAATGCTAAAAAATAATTATAAACACTAATGAGGGTGGATGAACTCTTGAAAATAATCGTAAAATTTAACTAAATCATTATAAAAAATATATATATATTGAAAAGGATGCATAAAACTAGTAAAAAATTATATTTTTGGACATGATTGAGACGCTGAATTTGAGGCGAAGGATCCCAAGTCCATTAATTATTGTGTTAATATATATATATTTTTTTATCAGGCAAATACAACACACACCCACCCACACACGCACCCGGGGTGACTTGAACCCCCAACCTCTTGGTTGGAGGGGAAATGTCTTACCAACTGAGCTTGTTTTGGAGAGTTTATGCAAGTGAATAAAATTTGAGTTAAAAAATGGAGAGAGTGGTTTGTGGAGGTCTGGTTGAGGAAAACAAAGAGCAAGGGGAGATGACTGCACTTTTTGGTGATGTGTTTATTTTATTTTATTTTATTTATGAAAGAAAGGCAAATTGATTGGTAAGAATGACTAAAATTTATAGTACATTTTAATATTTATTTTGTTTTATTAAATTGGTTATTTTTGGGATCACCCTATTATTATTTAATATAGCAGCTAGCACTGGGTTTTCTAAGAAAAATAAATAGCAATAGGTTTATCAAAGAATGAATCATATAGATATTAATTATATATGATGAAATGCGCGATGTTACTTAAAGTTTCATTAAGTTCATTAATTAAACGATTCCGTAAGTCAGAGATGTTCCTTAAAGTTTCATTAAGTTCATTAATTAAACGATTCCATAAGTCAGAGAATGACTCATATAAAAATAAATTATATTATATTGTGATAAATATGAATAAATCTAAACCATTAATATGATTAATGTACAATTTATATTAAAGGAAATATAATTACAATACATAATAAGCATGGACGATGAAGCACACACAAAAACTTGGGTGAGGTCGGCCACATAGTGTGGCTGGGTCAAAGTGTCAATCTTTATACAGAAAAATATTAATCTATACGAATAAAAGTACCAATCTTTAACATAGTTATTTTATGAATAAAATGTCAATTTTTAAAAGTGTCAATCTTTATACAGAAAAGTGTTAATCTACACGAATAAAAGTGTCAGTGTTTTAGCCGTCCGCACGGTGCCTCTGGCTGATCCAAGTGTGTCCCCACCTCAATTGGTAAGATGCTTCCCCTCCAACCAAGAAACAGAGGATTCGAGTCACTTCGAGTGCGTGCGCGCGTGTGTAAGTGTATTGTGTTGTCTGATAAAATAAATAAATAAATATAATAAGTATGATAATACGTAAACATCAATGGTATATAAATAATATGCATGGTCATAAAATAAGCATAATTAGATGTATATTTAAGCATCATGCATGATTATGTACGGATGAGATCCTTTGTCTCAAATGTAGTGTACCAATCGTGTCCACAATCTTAATTTTTATTAGTTTTATATTAACTTTTATAAAAAATAAATTATCTTATGAAAATAAAAATGGCAGTGACAAGAGGATCCCAAGTGAAACACGTATAGATGTGCACATTCACACACACACACAAGAACTTATTTCTGTACGAACCATAAATATAATCCTTCTATATAATATTATATACAATAATATCATATATATATCAAGAACCTGAACCCCTCCTCTCTCATATACTCCTTAATTTCGCCAATATCCGGCAACCACCGTGGCCACCACCGCACCGGAACTAAAAATACATGTCACTCTCCTTCAGCGCCGTAGTTACCTTTTTCGCCGGCCACCGAGTTGAAAGCAGGCGAAAAAATATTCTAGGTTTGCATTTTTAAATGTTTAACTTAGCTTGTTTATGATTTCATAGTATAGATATTTAAATTAACTATTTGCATGTAGATTATTAATATATAGGAGTATTTGTTTTGACAGTAGTTCATGGATTTCCGATGGCCACCAATAAGTCATCTGTCGCCGTTAAATGCAACCTTAATGATACAAACGTAAGTTGGCAACTCTATTAATTAGATAAAACATATACTGAATATACATTACAGCAGCATCCCTTTTCTCCTCAATGGCTCAATCCGTATCCTCTATTGCATTTTCCATATTTTTCTTCGATTCAAATATATATATATATGCCCTTGTTTCGGGATTTGATGGAGAAAACAAGAGAGGAGTTCAAGGGGCAAGTCGATAATTCTCCGATAGCCCCGGCTCTTCGACTTTCGGATATACCTTCTAGTCTGTGTATAATCGACACTGTTGAAAGGTTGGGAATCGACCGCTACTTCCGATCTGACATCGATAATGTTCTAGAGCACACATACAGGTTGATCATCTAGATATATTATTCCTTTCCTTTCCTTTCCTTTCCTTTCCTTTCCTTTCCTCTTTGTACGAGGGTAAAGTGCAGCCGCTGTATATATTTGTATGATGAAATATGTGCAAATTAAAATAATACACCATGTTATTACTAGAATTGAATAACTCTAGTAATCTCATTCTCGTGTATTGCGTGCTTAGAATCTTTCTGCATGTATTTTAATGTCCCATTTGATATAGTGTATTATATTACATCAAGTATAATAATACTCCACTATATCAAGTGAGACCTAAACTTTAATTTATCATAACATCCACTTTTCGACATATTAAAAAACGTATTAAAAGATTCTAAACACGTAGTTGGTTCGGTATGATGAGCAGGCTATGGCAACAAAAAGACAAAGATATATATTCCGATGTTACTACTCATGCAATGGCGTTTAGACTTTTGCGAGTCAGAGGATATGAGGTTTCATCAGGTAGTAGGTTAAACAAAATTCGATTCACGTTTAGTCTACGTTAGCATCATATTTTTCTTTTTAATTAAATTAATTTTTATGGGATTGTTTTAGAGGAGTTGGCTCCATATGCTCACTTGAGCCAGGAAACAATAGATGTGGCGATGGCTATAGAGCTATACAGAGCAGCACAAGAGAGAATATACGAAGACGAGAGCAGTCTCGACAAACTACTTGCCTTCACCTCTGCTTTTCTCAAGAACCAGCTGCTCACTAACTCCATTCTTGACAACAAATTGCATAAACTGGTGATCGATTATATTAATATTAATCTTACTTGCAGTTTTATTAATCTTTGCAATGTTATACCAGTAATTGATGTATAATATTGAAGGTGGAATACTACTTGAATAACTACGACGGCAGAATAGGTAGAATGGGAGTTAGACTAAACATCGACGTGTATGACATGAGCCATTATCAAACTCTAAAAACTTCACATAGGTAATCATTCAAAAGATTGTAATAACTGTTGAGTTTGTCTCATACATAATACTCCCTCCGTCCCGCTCCAATTGATACGTTTCTTGTTCGGCGCGGGAATTAAGAAAAGATAGATCATTGCATTAATTGTGGAAGCCCATGTACAC
The DNA here is from genome assembly GCA_001642375.2 of Mentha longifolia. Lineage (NCBI taxonomy): Eukaryota > Viridiplantae > Streptophyta > Magnoliopsida > Lamiales > Lamiaceae > Mentha > Mentha longifolia. The sequence goes on along the minus strand of CM038118.1, from coordinate 31,909,924 downwards.
CTTTTCAGTTACTTGAGATCCTCTATCCTAAAAATAGTGTCCCAATGGTATCTCAAAATCCAATTTCTACTAGTTTCATGCAATTTTTTTAAATAAATTTATTTTATAATGATTTAGTATAATTTAATGATTATTTTCAAGGTTCACCCATCCCCATTAGGGTTTATAATTATTTTTTAGCATTTAATTTCACTTTTATTAGTTTATTAGAGTTGAAAAATTCAAAACTAAAGTATATAATTTTAAAAAAATTCAATTTTTTTTTATAAATGTCTATTATTCCGTATGATTTACTATATTATAGTATTTTTATTTTTATAAAAATAATGTTAAATTAGTAGAAATTGAATTTTGGGACACCATTGAGACACCATTTTAGAGATAGAGGATACAATCCCCTTTACAGTTGGCTCTAAATATACACTAATTCAACCCTAAATATCTTAATACTTACCAATTATTGAAAACATATCATCTTTCGTGGGACGTCCCAAAAAGGAAAACGCATCAACTGGCGTGGGACGGAGGGAGAGTAATAAGCAAAGCATGGTTAATTTATTCTTTGTGTCAGGTTGTATAATCTATGTAATGAAGACTTTCTAGCATTTGCAAGGCAAGATTTCAATAAGTTTCAATCCCAACAGCAGAAAGAGCTTGAGCAACTACAAAGGTACATGACATATATATATCAAAACTAATTAATTCTTCCATTTGAATATGGGAATGACTTATAGATGAAATTGAAATATTAAACCAAACTACATCTATATATATATGCAGGTGGAATGCAGATTGTGGGTTGGACAAGTTGAAGTATGGAAGAGATGTTGTAAGGATTTGTAATTTCTTGTGTTCATCGATGGTCGAAGAACCTGAATTATCTGAAGTTCGTCTATCTATGGCCAAACAATTTGTGCTTTTAACACGTGTTGATGATTTCTTCGATCTTGCTGGCTCTAAACAAGAATCCTACAAGATCATTGAATTAGTAAAGGAGTAAGATTCCCTTTATTGCTATTAGTAATTGTTTCCTTTTCATATTAACTATTCCATCCGTCCATGATCTTTTGGATTTTTTTTGACACGCGTCTTCATAACGTTTCTGGGTTTTAAAATAAATTTTTGAAGTATTTTTTCTTTTACGAGTTACTATAAGTGTCATAATATCCCGTAAAAAAATACTTCAAAAATTCATTTTAAAACCCACCATCAAGAAACGTAAAAATGCGTACAAAAAGAAGTCCAAAAAATCATGGGCGGAGTGAGTACATAGCTAAAATAGTACAACACGCGCATGTATATATATATAAAGGTTATGAATTCAATCATGGCATAGAGATCATAAACTATACATAGAAAATTAAACGTTAACATGGATATAATATGCAAGGCTCGATGCTATGTTTATTATGATTTTTTTTTTAAGTACAACACAACACACTCACGCACACGCACACGAAGTGATTCGAAACCCCGACCTCTTAGTTGGAGGGAAAGAGTCTTACCAACGGAGTTGCGCTTCGTCATCATGTTTATTATGATTTAAAAATGATAGATTAAAAATATATAATCAACAAATTGTGAACAAACACAGATGGAAAGAGAATCCAACTACAGAATATGATTCCGAGGAAGTTAAAATCCTTTTTACAGCAGTATACAACACAGTAAATGAGGTGGCAGAGAAGGCTCATGTTCAACAAGACGTAACGTCAAAGAATTTCTAGTTAAACTGGTAAATTTACTATTGCTGTGAACTAATTTGATTATATTGGTAAACTAATAACCAGTGAATTCATGTGTATGAATACTAATTAATGTTTGAATAAGCGCATGCATGCAGTGGGTTGAGATACTATCAGCTTTCAAGATGGAATTAGATACATGGAGCGATGGTACGGAAGTAAGCTTGGATGAGTACTTGTCGTGGTCGTGGCTTTCGATTGGCTCCAGACTATTTATAGTAACCTCCATGCATTTGCTCCCTACAAAATTATGCAACCAAGAAATGCTTATGAGTGAAGAGTGCGCTGATTTGTGTAGGCATGTTTCAATAGTTTGTCGCCTTCTCAATGATATCCGTTCTTTTGAGGTAATTAATGTTCCCGTGTCCAATCGAGTCATAAATGGATCGAACTTTGGCATGATATTCAATTCATAAACTAACTGAATATCATGCCAAAGTTCGAGTCATCAGTTATAAACTATTTCCCATAGTCTAAATAGTTTATTTACCGTAAAAGAAAAAAAATCTTTAAAATTTTATTTTAAAACTCATCATCTAGATGCTTGAAAATGCTTGCCACAATTGCCAAAAAGTTTGTAATAACTTGAAAAGACGGGAGGTAGTAGTATAGCAGCATAGATATCTTAAGATAATAAAAGTCATTTTGCTTAATTTGACCGTTTGGTATCCTAGATACATTTTCGAAGGGCCTGTAATAATTTTATGGCTCGGGTTCCTTCAATTTTAATCTTACCCTCCTTCTAAGATTATTTTGATCCTAGGAGCTATGATAAATTATCTCTTATCCTATTATATCTCATCAATGCTACTAAACACACCTTATAAAATTAATAATAGAGTGAATAATGTATAATGACAGAGGGAACGCGAGGAAAAAACAGGAAACAGTGTGAGCATTCTAGTAGGGGATGGAAGAGGTGTTAGTGAGGAGGAAGCTATTACAAAGATAAAAGAAATAGTTGAGTATCACAAGAGGAAACTGATGCAGATTGTGTACAAAAGAGGAACCATTTTCCCAAGAGAATGCAAGGACATGTTTCTGAAGACATGTAGGGCTATTTCTTATTTGTACTTGAGCACCGACGAATTCACGTCGCCTGAGCAAATGAACGAAGATATGAAACGTCTAAGTTGTCCTTGATAATACAAACTTAATTTGTTATTGCGAATAAATTGATACTAATAATTAGTTGATGAATGTGTTTTGTGTTGTAATGGAAGAATTTGTGTTGATGGATTTCAAAGTTGGATGATTTGTTTCTATTTGCCTTTTTTTTTTTTTGGATGTGGCGACAAGAGAAATTAAAGAAGCAAATATATAACGTTTATGAAGAGATATAAAGCTACCTTTCTTTTGTCCCTTTGATTAATTTGGATGTTCAACTATTGACAGAAGCTTGTGTTCAAATTAACAAGAAATTAGAAGAAAATTGATTTGAACCTTACTAGTATTGGAGACAAAAATATTAGGTTGATTTTAATTGATTATATAACTGCTAATGGACATTAATTAAAGAAACTAATTAGTTTCAAATAAGTACGTCGGGGATTTCGATACTAATTAAATTCAAAACTGTTGTTTTCCGATGCTAATTCCGTCGCGGCAGCCCATAATTGTTGTATGTAGTGATATAAACAAGTTAGAAATAGTACCTTAAAAACTTGAACGAGCAATATTATGGCAGTTTCCGATATATTTCATATATTAGCTTCTTATATGCTTAATATTTGCTTTGCAAATTGCAAGTTATCGATATCCACATAAAAATCTACTAATATCACTAACCAAAATAATATTATCAATTGGAGATATTTTGGATATTTTCCTTATATTTGAGGGACTAAAATACAAATTTTGAAAATGTATAGTACTTGGGGTCATTTGACTCATTCCGCGCAATTTGTATATGTAAACATAACTAGAGCTGTCAAAAGTGGCCCGGCCCGACGGGCTGACCCGGCCTACCTGAGATTTAGGTAGGGTTGGGCTCTAGAAATAGAGGCCCAGAATTTCCCGGGCCTAAATAGCCCGAAGCCCATGGACTTATTTGGCCCGATATATTTATGTAGTATTTTTTATAGTTATATATATAATATATTATTTATAAATTGATGAAATATATGAAATTATTATTTTAGTTATAAATTATTTTGATATATAGCCTTTTAGGTAATTAATTTAATTCTTGAGGTTAATTATTTTATATTTTAATTTATAAAATTATAATATAACATTTTTTACTCTTGCTTTCAAAAATCTGTTAACAATTCAATTGACCAACATGATAATAAAGATATAAAATTTAAAATCTATATTGTAATTGTTTTTTAAATAAAAATAAAACAAAAAGAGTTATGGGCCGGGTTGGCCCGACGGCCCGGTAGCCCATATGGGGTCAGCTTAGGCTAGAGTTTTATGAGCCCGACCCTTTTTAGCGTACGTGGCCCGTTGGGCTAGGCTGGGCCGGCCCGACCCGGCCTCTTTGACAGCTCTAAACATAACATAATACTCCTTCAGATTTTTCGATTTTTCAAATTACGCACTTTCTATTTTTATACATTAATCTCACCATCTAAAGGTGTCAATTGGCCAGGCCGGTCCAATCCATCTCGGCCCAAGCCTGGCCCGATTCAACAGATGGTGTGGGTTGAGCTGGGCTGCCCTACCGAAATGGGCTTTTATTAGGCTTTTTTTTTCAGGCCCAAACCCAAGTCCGACAGAGGTTTGCACTAAATGGACCTTAATGTTGCCTAATTTCAGCAAAAACCTAGCTCAGACCCGGCTTGCTCCATTCATGGGCTTGGATTGGACTGATCCTAAATATTGGTGGGTCAATGCAGGTTTGGGCTTGCCCGGCCTAGTTGACAACTCTACCACCATAATTTTTTTATAATTTGATACCAATATCTTTGTTTATTTATAAAAGTAACTTTATTATTATATAAGTAAACCCCTTTCTACACTTAAAGTGGACCTCAATCTATTAACATCATACTCACTTAATATTTTTTAAAATTGGTGTCGAAACAAATATGAATAGTTTGGAGAATCAGATAGAGTAATATGAGTATATATTAAGGTAAGTTAATTAATTCAGTTTTAATTTGTTTCTATTTATGGCTCAATTAAATCGTCCTCGTCATGAATTCTCAATTTCAATATTACAAGGCAAATATGGTAATGGTAATTAACGGATAAAATCAAAATTAAAATTTCTGATTAGGGCAACTAAATTCATTTTTTTACCGCCACTTACTATCTCCCCAATTGAGGGCGATACGTCGTCGTTAGATGCTCTAGCATCCGAAATTCACCTTCTCCTTTGCTAAAGCCCACTGAAAATAAATAAAAATAAAAATTCCAACTACAACTTCTGCAATACGTTAATTTTAATCCAAGCCGTTTCAGTAATGGTTGATGAAGGAGAGATTGAGAAGAAGGATGAAGAGATTGTTGATGTAGAGAATGATTCCTCCGAAAATTCTGCCGAATATAACAATGATGAAGCTGAAGAAGAACTGGAAGAAGAATCTCATTCTGAGGTAGATCAGAGTTTCGTCTCTGTATTTGCTTTGAATACCTAGTTTTTTTCTTGTTGCTGGGAAGTGTGGCGGCGCTGTACTTTTTGCTCATGGGGTTGTACCTTTGCCATCCTTGTGATCAATTTTCACAGTTTTGTTTGGAGAATTCATTGGAATGTCGCGTGTTTACCATCCCTATTATCTGTTTCAACACGTTGTGTTTGCAATTTTGTGTACCGTCAGTTTGTATGAAGTTCATGAATGAGATAATGCCTCGGGAAAGATGGGGTGGGGGGGGGGGGGGGGGGAGGGGGTAAAGAAACAATTCAATATGCAACTGGCGTGCCTTTATTTTTCTTCAATGGGGTTCTTGATGATGTGTACTTTAATTGTTTCTGTTCGTTCGTGGTTGTGTGTTCTACATAAGATGGGATTGCCATGCATGAATGAGAGAGAATTGCATTAGGTAGATAAAGCATTATATGGATTAGTTAGTATCAGTGTGGAATTATTGTCATTGCTTGATGGTAGATGGGTCAATGCCAGAATTAGGCAGCTGCTTGCTAATTGTTCCAGATAACCCATACTTGGTATGCTTTCTTGTTAATCTGCTTATTGGCCTGATTTGTAAAGTACTTATTTGTCACTCCCTTTTGCAATTGTATGCCGATTCAACTTTTCCCCGTAGTGAGATCTTTGATTGCCTTATATCTTGTCAGGAACCGTTGACTGAGGAGGAGATAGAGGAGCTAATTTCGGAGCTTTTAGAAGTTGAGAGTAAAGTAAAATGATTAATTTGGTCTTCTTGGTTTTTCAAGTAAGTTACAGGCGTTCTTTACATTAATAATAACTTAATCTTTTTAGGCTGCGGAAGCCCAGGAGACACTGGAAGAGGAATCCTTATCCAAAGTAGAGGCCGATGTTAGGAAAGAATTGGCTCAATCTCTCTCAGGTGATGAGGTAAATTAACTTTCTATGTCTTTGTTTTCTTGAACTTTCTTTCTTGTAAGGTTCCTTTCATTTTAAATCATCTTTTATGGTCGATAGTTGGATAAGGCTGTTTCTGGAGAAATGGCAGCATTCAGGGAACAGTGGGAAGTGGAGCTTGATGAGCTTGAGACTGAAAGTGCTCATTTATCGGTATGTTATTTAAATTTGTCTCTTATTACATGAAAAATAGAAAAAACTCAGCAATTATTGATATTATTACCACTGAAGATTAGTTGTCTAAGAGGTTTTGTAATTAAATGTTTAAGAAAAGTGAAAATGGGATAGCTTTGCACTACAACCGACTTGCACTCCAAAATAATTGATGTTTAGAGAGCCTTTGTTTATAGGTTCTCATGAATTACTAATATATGTTCCAACTTATGATGGAATTAGAACAGTGTAGTTTTGTACTCTGTAACTACTTTCTGTTTTAGCAGTAACTGCCATTTTCCCTTATTTTTTCCTGGGATTGAGCAGGAGCAACTTGATGGTGCTGGCATTGATCTTTCCAGTCTCTATAAGTGGATTGAAAAGCAAGCTCCCAATGGTTGTTCCACCGAAGCTTGGAAAAAAAGGACTCACTGGGCTGGAACTAATTTGTCCGTTGATGCTAGTGAATCAGTTACAAAGGCTGAAGAGTTTCTCCAGGTCCACAGGCCTGTTAGAAGGTTCATACATCATACTCAAACTATTTGAGGATTTCATACAACCATGCGATAATTTTGAGTTCTGAAGTCGGAATTTTTAATGTAGGGCAGACGGCATGGCAAAGTGTTGGAGGAGGGTGCCAGTGGTTTCCTGGGAAAAAAAGTTGAGATAAGTGAAAGCAGTGAAGCTGTAAATGATAGTACAGCCATAGATTGGGATTCTTTCAGTAAAATGTGCTCTGATAAGTCATCTTTGGAAGATATAACTTTTGGCAGCAAGCACTGGGCTTCTGTATACCTGGCAAGCACCCCACAACAGGCTGCAGAACTAGGTCTGAAATTTCCAGGTGTTGATGAGGTGAGATACCTTGGAGTTTTTGAATAGTCATGTATCGTTGCTTACATCTGATTTTGATAAATGATGCCCAATCATGTATTTCTACTGGGTTACTAGAATAAATTTATTGTTGACTTTTCCAATGTGTCATGATTGGATGAGAACAATACAATCTAATCGGACAGGATAGTTCCTCATCCGTATTAGTTGAAGTAATCACATTGTCTCTGACCTTCTTTCTTAGAAGTAGGGGTGCAGATATGTTAAGCAAATCGAAGAGAGTTGTAAGTTTATTGAAATAATAGTTTATAACTTCTATGGTGGTGGAAGAGCTGTATTTAGGAAACACTGAAGCCTTTATTTGAGTTTTGGAAGTAACTATAGATGATTTTTTGATTCTAAAACTTCTCTTGGGCATAACTTTTCTGATCTAATTGTTATTTGTAGTAATTACCCTTCGAATCCGTGCTACCTGTTGGGTTATGGCTTGTCTCTTACATATTGCACATTCTCAGGTGGAGGAGATTGATGATGTTGACGGTATGTCGTATGATCCATTTATTGCTGATGCTATAGCAAATGAAGGAGATTTGAGTCTTACTGAAGAACAAAAGCGAAACTTTAAAAAGGTTAGTTTTATTTATGAGCAATCATCTCTGTATCGAGGTCCTTTGTGTTGGTACATATATTAGTTAAAGTCGTTACCTTTTGTTCATCTTACCTGGGTAAGTTTTATTTAGTTGCCTGTAAATCTTCAAGTGCGATTTTTTTGTTTGCATGTTTCAAGGAGTGGTTTACCAGCTTTCTTAATGAATATTCCTAGTAAATATGGGTAACTATAGTAAGCAGTGCTGGTTTTCTTCGTAGTATGGATACACTTGGAACATAATTATTGAAAAATTATTTTCCTTTCTCTAATTTAAACTTCCTGAATGAGAAAGCATTAGTTAAATATCCCATTAGAAAGTGTTCATACTTGTACGAAGTTTCTTGTGGTGACTGGTGAGGATGTAATACAGCTAATTCTAGTGTAGTTGACCATGGTGCAGAGAGAGACGACTGGTAATTATTTTGTAAATTCGATTTTAGTTTTAGCTAATTCTAACAGGATTTCTCAATAAGAGACCAGTGCTCTCGCAATTAGTAATCCATGCTGATATGTTATTATGGATCTTTGCTTCAATCATAGTGATAGCATATGTTGTTTGGGATGCACTAATAAACCATACACGAAACTTTGGTACCTATTCTACTTATATGATAGTTTAGCCTGTTCGGCTGTATCTAGTAGCTGATTGAATTACTTTTGTTTGAATTTATTGTCTGTTGACAGGTCAAAGAGGAAGACGACGCAAATGCTGATCGCAAGCTTCATATTCATTTGAAACGAAGGAGGCGTAGGAAGCAATGCAAAGAGGTTTACTTGGTTTAGTGTATTTCATTACAATGTCTACTATCTGTTTCCTGGTGGTTGTTATGATTTGGCAAAAAGATGCTCAAATTTGACATTAATATTCTTTCTTTAAATTTATATTGACTGCATAATGCTACTGTTAACTCAGTGAGCTTGGCCAGCTATAGCCTAGCTGAAATGAACAAATTGACAAGGATGGCATACATATCCATGCATTGTGATTCATTGAATTAGAGATTTGGGCTTTCTTTATATAGAAAATGATGTTGTTTGAGTTTGGATATACACTCTTCATCAATGAAAACAACGACGTCATAGTATTCTGACTTCATTATTTCCTACAAGGGGAGTCATTAAACGGAATAATATACTCCTTACTATAGATTATATTTATGTTACTAATAACATCTAGTAGTAACAATCCAAATGATATAATTAGGTTTTAACGTTATATCCCAACTAGCTCAGGTATAAATAAGTTAAGGTCACATGAGCCTCATTGGCATCCGTCGGGCCTTTTTGTGCATGTTTTGGTGGTGTCCTTCGCTTCCTTTTGGAGAAAAAGGAGGTCGTTTTTCCTGATTAGGAAGTCTAGATATGGCAGGATCAGAATGCTAATATCTAAAAAAAGCAGTTTTCCATCTTTTGGCCACTCATGAACTGAAAAGCCTAATTGATGAAAATCTTGTGTTCAATGCCTTCTTCCATGTTGATTAACATCTTTATCTTTTTCCACCTTTCCCGAATCTTTATGCATTTATTTCGTGGAGGCATGCCATTCTTGCTCACCTATTAAGATACATTTCATCAGCCCCTGGATTTTACTCGTTTTATCAAGCTGTAGATCATGACAAATTAAGCGCTAGCTAATTCAAAAGCTAACCTCATTGTGGGACATATTATAATTTTATGTCGTTACGGTTAGAATTACAATCCAAATTATTTGATTCGCTACAACTGGTCGAGATCTGGTTCTAATAAATATTTACCTAAATTAGTTCCTACTTCCTACAACAGGCAAACATTAGAGTATTGGTTCAACATTTGTAGATCTCAATAAAAGTTTGTTATATTGTTTTGAATTGCTCCGTCTTGAATAGCATGTAATGTAATAGACCAATACAAAAATTTATCTGTGAAAGAATGAAACTACTGTATCATAAGATGCTTTTCAGTTAATATCCTTTCGAATCTTAAAGATATTAACTTAGCAGTAATTACTTGGAGCGGAATGATAAATATTCAGACACTATTATCTTAAGTGAGTCCAGCTGGGACTTTAATACTATAATTAGGAAATCCTATGATGTCCTGGCTGCGGTGCGGGGAGGTAGAAATCACGTGGTACTCTCAGCCGTAGATATTCTACTCCTTATACATGCTTCACTCGTTACTATTATTATTACTTTATTCAGAGCTTTTAGGAATTAGGCCCAACAAGGTTTAGGATTTACTCGCACAACGGCATGTTATTGACTCTTCATAAGCCAAAGTTTGGCTGATTACCTGCCAAATCATTATGTCAATATTGAGCAGCATGTACTAATTAGTTTCCTGTGGGTTCATTTCTTTCTGTGAACAGAAGGTCCTTTTCTTAATGTTTTTAATTGTTTCTTTGCTGCCTTAACAACATGCTGCAATTAAACATACAGATGTGGGAGATTTCAGATTTTATGGCTCTTTATGGCTAGGTCAGAAATAAAAAATCTTTAATAAGAAGAGAAAAAGAGAAAAAAGAAGATGAGAAAGAAATTTGGTGCTTAAAGGCTTGATTTTTGGATAATTATGATTTGGCCAATCTCCTAGGAATATTGCGGTTCACTAAATTTTAATTTATGATTTTGACTTTCGAATCTTCACAGCCAGATGTTATGAATCAGCAGGTCATTGACTGTATTCATGTATATACAGTCAATCCTGAAAAGTCGTTGGTTTTTTAAGGTAGGCGGTTCTAATTAATGTAATTGGCCTTTTAATTTATGTAAGCAGTAGGTAGACATAATAAATCGACTGGTAATTAAAGCGATTTGCAACCCCGCCAATCAGAAGGCAGATAATCAATTCTATTATTTTCCCTTAATTACATTCTGCCATTTTCTCAGTCATTGTCGACATTTGCTCTCTTTTTATGGGTGTTTTCTGGAGACTGATTGAGTGTTAAACAAAGAGTTTAATAGCTATTGTTTACTGCTTCACACCTAGAAAATAAAACAGCAGATCCTACGATGCATGTAAGGCTATCTCATGAATTTTGAAACTATATGCAATTGAGTATAGATCCTCTAATTGATATCGTAAGCATTTCTGCTTGGTTTCTTACTTTCTTTTTGTCCTTAAGTTGGTAGTGTGAATTTGAATGGTAAGAATGGAATCGAGGAAGACGTTGGAAACAGCATGTAAGGTGGTGCAACAATCTAATGTAATTTTTCTAAAAGAAGAAACTGAATCTGGATTACTTTGATTTGTTCATTAGATGTATGCGAGTTCTTCCAAGAAATGTTAATAGCTTTTCTTGGTCATACTTATTCCAGATTTCAATTATTTGTATGACCATTTGTTTGATATGTTTAGCATGAATTACTGTTGTATTATGTCTTGGTCCTGTATGGTTGATATTTATTGTACATGGGCCTAATTGTTGTTTGGGACTAACATCCTTTTCGTGACTTTTATATATCTTCATGTTCGATCTATAACACGGAGTACCCACATTTCTTGTAGCCAGAGCTTCTAAAATGTCGTTGACATGTTTTTTATTTTCTATTTGGACCAGGATATTACTCAAGGAGACCTTTCCTCATCTGATGGGATGAAAGAGCATCAACTAGATGGTTTGGTGGGTCATGAAGATGGAGACCAAGAGCTAAATGACAAAGCAGATGAGTTGTCTGGCACTGTTCATCTCAAGAGAGCAAAGAATGATCTTGAAGCCTCTGCTTCTGTTGACATGGCTGAGTTGAGGGGCATTAAACGTTCAAGTGAATATGATGTACAACCTGATAGTAAGAAACCCTGTCCAATTACTGTGGATAGTGATGGTGAGGATCCAAATGCTGGAAATAAACCATTCAATATGGAAGAAGCCACCAAATTAGACGGTCAAATTGTATCTAGTTCGGAATCTGATTCAGATTCGGATTCAGATGATTCAGATGCTGACACTAGTGTCAATGCCAGGTACGTTGGATTCACATTCTGTGATAGATTCGTTATTTCAGCTGGGGCATAATAGGTAACACTGAAGAGGTTATTTTACTTGCACGTTAATGAGCAGACCATTTATGTTAACGATTAAAATGTAAAATTTGAAAAAATTTCATGGATTTTTGCCTAAGGTGCTGATGGAAAACCTTGCACGGGAATGTTTTCACTAATGACGTTGTTTGAAGACTGATAACAAGATAAAGTAATAGTTATAGGATTCTGATATAGTTAAATTTATTATGTCATTTTTTTTGGCCTTTCTTTCCTCTCAAAATCACCAAATGATATCTCTTTTGATGACCTATGCCATTCCTTTAATAAATATGATGATCAACTTGAAATTGGATATATGTCGGAATTTGAGTGATATCCTTCAATTCAATTCATTTATCCTCTCTATATCCAGCACTAAAAGAAGACGTAAAAAGATAATCCGGAGGATCATTGATGATGCTGAATTGGGCGAAGAGACCAAGAAGAAAATTGCCATTGAGAAGGTGAGAATTTGTTCTGCATTTATTTTAGTACCTCATATTAACATGCCCCTGATAAATATGGTTTTACAGGAACGTCAAGAGCGGCTTAAAGCTTTGGAGGCACGGTTTTCTACTAAACCTCCTGTCATCAGCTCTTCAGTGAAGAGCAGGAGTTCATTTGATGGCACTGGTGTACAAATACTGGGAGACATGTCTGCAGGTTACATAGTAAATGTGGTTAGAGAGGAAGGTGAAGAGGCAGTTAGAATTCCTCCAAGCATCTCAACAAAATTAAAAATCCACCAGGTTTTGCTGCCTATAATCATCGTACTGTTGTCTTTATGTCATTTATGTTATGAATTTGAATTCTAGTAGTTGTCCATAATCCGTAAATTTCTGCGGAAAATGAAGATAACACATTTATTGAACTAATTTTTCTTCTTTTCTGTCGATCAAAAAGGAAACATATTTTGTGTTTTGTATTATGTCAAGAAACTACAGTAAAAATCTACAAGCTCTGCATAAAAAAAGAGATGTCTGCTGTGTTTAAGGATGGGAGCGAAATCTTTGATTTTGATGTTTAACTTCTGATTGATTCTTAACTGCTAGAATGACTATTATACAAACACTTAAGGGCATTTGCTGACCTTGAAACATGATTAATCTTTGATTTCTGATTGATGGATGTTAGTACTGGTAATTTAAGATAATGAATCTGTATTCCAACTTGGTTCCACACTTCCACTTGCTGTCCTATTTTTTATACGCTCTTCTTGTTAATGGAATCAAAGTTTACTTATGACTGATAATCCTAATGTCTTGTGAACTTCAGGTTGCAGGAATTCGGTTCATGTGGGAAAATATTATTCAATCTGTGAGAAAGGTGAGGTCTGGTGATAAAGGTCTTGGTTGCATTCTGGCGCATACTATGGGGTTAGGTAAAACATTTCAGGTAGTAGTTCTAAACTAGATATAATATCATCTCTTGAAATTTGTACCTATTCCTTTTCGTGCAATCATCTATTTGAATATCTTTCTAGTTAAAAATTAGGACAGTTCTTCATGTTGTTTTAAGGATCAACATATTTGATAATATTCCAGTACATATTTTATACATTCAAAAGCAGCCTGAGTAAATTTCACCACAAAGTCTCAGATGAGATGGAATGAATCAGAAGCATACCTACCCACACAAATATATGATGCAATATGTGTTGTACCGAGTCAACTTACAGATAATTATTTTACTGATTAAGACAAAACAACACGAAGAAGCAAATCAATTTATTAGGATAATGCAACAATTAAATTAGGTAGCTCCTTGTTGTGCCATGAGGTGACTCAGTCAGGACACTAAGATTTCCTAATATCATGAAAAACAATTTTACGCTACATGCTAGGGTTCTTAAATGAAATTAGGTCTGGTCCCCTTATGTTTATGGATTTGAATTATGCCGGTATGGTTATTTTGCTAAGATGTCATTTTTTGGTGTGCAGGTCATAGCCTTTCTGTACACTGCTATGAGAAGTGTGGACCTAGGCCTGAGAACTGCACTCATTGTAACACCAGTAAGTGTTTTACACAACTGGAGGCATGAGTTCATGAAATGGAGGCCATCTGAGTTAAAGCCTCTTCGCATCTTCATGGTTCAAGATGTCACAAGGTTTGTCTTTCAATTTATTGGTATCATCCATGCAAGTAACATGTGCAGGATTTCGAGATGTTATGAAGTTCATATTTAGGATTTCATTAAGAACCTGAAGGAGAAGGTCCCTGGATTCAGCAATATTCTTAAAACTCTGTCTATCGTTTATTTTTTTATGTATTGCCCTTGCTGGCTAGAGTCTATATATCCAGCTATTCTTCGTTTATCAGAACTGTATGCTTTTCTATGTACTTATGGATATCCTAGAGCATAAGAACTTAAGATGAATATCTTGCAAGTTTTTCCAGATATAATACTTCCAGTTTTCTCTGTTCAGGGAAAAGAGGGCTGAGTTGTTCATGAAATGGAGAATCAAAGGTGGCGTCTTCTTGATTGGCTATACTGCCTTTAGGAATTTGTCTCTTGGAAAGTACGCTAAGGACCGAGACATGGCTAGGGAGATTAGTCAGGCACTTCAGGTGATCATCGTTGTTTAGAATCTAATAAGTGCAAGAAGAAAGTATTAGGAACTGAATTTGCAATCCTCCACTTTCTTTTTAAATGTGTTGAGTATACTATATAATTGCAGGATTTACTAGTAGATGCATACTTGTCCTATTATATTTTCCTTTCTTTATTGGTTGACAACTATGATCCATTCTTATAAAGACTGCATATAATTCACCAGGAGGGACCTGATATTCTGGTATGTGATGAGGCACACATTATCAAGAACACCAGAGCTGATACAACCCAGGCATTGAAACAAGTGAAGTGCCAGAGGAGGATTGCATTAACTGGATCACCTCTTCAGAACAATCTTATGGAGTACTATTGTGTATGAGTTTCCAATCAGTACATTTTTTGATTTTTCATATTGTCTTAATCGACTCTGTGATCATCTTGAGTTTTATCTGAAACAGATGGTTGATTTTGTTAGAGAAGGATTTCTTGGTAGCAGTCACGAGTTCAGGAACCGGTAAGAACCTTTATCTCATGATGCTTCCCCTGTAGCTTTTGTTTCCATGCTACATGATTGTGTTTTGCTTTCGCAGATTCCAGAACCCAATAGAAAATGGCCAACACACCAATTCTACTGCAGAAGATGTGAAAATAATGAATCAAAGATCTCATATTTTGTATGAACAGTTAAAAGGATTTGTTCAGAGGATGGACATGAATGTGGTTAAAAAGGATTTGCCCCCTAAAACAGTATTTGTTATCTCTGTGAAGTTATCTCCTTTGCAGAGAAAACTATACAAGAGATTTCTTGATGTTCACGGATTCACAAAGGACAAGATCTCGGGTGAAAAGATAATTCGGGGATCTTTTTTCGCAGGATACCAGGCCTTAGCCCAGGTACGTACTTGTGTCCCCTGAATTTCCAGTTTTCTTTTTATTTAATGCTCTTGAAGAAGCTTGCGAATGCATGCACAAGTTGAAATTCTTATTCCTGATTGAAACCAATTTCTTTATCTTAATTTGGCAGTGTATATTTCAAAATCATGCCATTCTGTGCAGATATGGAACCATCCTGGAATATTGCAACTAAGGAAAGAAAACAAGTATTCTGCTAAATGTGAAGATGCGGAAAATCCAGATGACATTTCTAGTGATGAGAACATTGACTACAATATGATCCCTGGAGGTACTCTAGATTTGTCTTGTTCATTTTCTGTTCATTTTCTTATTGTGTAATACTGTTGTAACAACTTAGCCAGGTTGAGGTTCAAGTATTAGTTATGTCATCCATTCGTCTCCTATAGTTGAGATACTTATAATTTAACCTCAGTCTTCTATATCCAAGTCATGTTGGTAAATTTTCATCTATGTTGCCATGATGACCCTGCTGAAATCATTGTACTTATTTTCTTAAAATTCTAGAGTTAGTAGTCTTAATCTTTCCTTAATTAAGCTCTATTCGATTATCCTATTCCTATGTGGCTTGCAGAGAAACTAGTCAATCCTCACAAGAAACACGATAATGGATTCCTTCGTGAGGTGCGTTAACTTCCTTATGTAAAGCATCCCCTACACTTGAATGGTTAATGTTGCGGAGTCACCCGACATATATGATTCTTATAGTTAAACTTTTGACCATACTGTTTCTGGCATTACTTTTCTTTTCTAACAGGATTGGTGGAGAGATATTTTGAAGGAAAATACCTATAAGGAGCCCGATCAAGGTGGAAAAATGGTTTTACTCATTGATATCCTCACGATGTGTTCGAGTATGGGTGATAAGGCACTGGTATTCAGCCAGAGTATATTGACTCTAGACTTAATTGAATATTATCTTTCAAAAATGCCTCGTCCAAGGAAGAATGGAAAATGTTGGAAAAAGGGGAAGGACTGGTACAGGTATATATGATTTCAAGCATTTCAGAGATGGCACATGAATCTTGATTATTTTACATGATTGTTTGACTGATTTCGTCGTCTTAAAATAAATAGTATGTCACCACATTTAGAAATTAGAATCATAGGGCTTTCACATTCAAAACAAATTGTATGATAGTATTTCTTCTGCATCTACAACAGATTGGATGGAAGAACAGAAAGCTCCGAGAGGCAGAAATTAGTGGAGAGGTTCAATGATCCATCAAATAGACGAGTCAAATGCACTGTGATATCAACTAGAGCTGGATCTCTGGGGATTAATCTTCATGCAGCTAACCGTGTCATTATAGTTGATGGATCTTGGAACCCGACATATGATCTTCAGGCTATATATAGGGCTTGGAGGTGGGTATTTCCACACTTTTCTTTTCAAAGGCAACATAACTAGATTTACATATGGTTGAAATCGAATACTCGTCATTTGTAGGTATGGGCAGAAAAAGCCTGTTTTCGCATACCGGTTGCTTGCACATGCGACAATGGAAGAGAAGATTTATAAGCGTCAGGTAATAGGAATTCAAAATTTGAATTAGTACATTGCTAGATTCAATTGAAACTTATTGAAGATATTCTGCAGGTCACTAAGGAAGGACTTGCAGCAAGGGTGGTTGACCGACAGCAGGTGCATAGAACGATGTCCAAAGAAGAGATACTACATTTGTTTGACTTTGGCGAAGATGACATAGTGCCTGAGCCTGGACAAGAGATTGGAATTTCTGCCGAGCCAAATACAACAATTCGTGCAGGAAACTTACTGAAGCAGAAGCTGCCACTTCCGCATGGAAGTTCATCTTCGGACTGTATAATCGAAAGTTTAATAGGCGACCATCATCCCAGGTAGTGTATCTTCACTTTTCCATACATCACTGAGATGCTCAAACTTGTTTGTTTTCATTGATATTTCCTTTCGATCTGGTCTAGTTTTTCACATTCTCACTGAATAGACAATCATAATTCTAAGCGGAAAGACCGATTTCATAATTTCTTTAGTCCTAGAGTAAGACGATCAAATTTCTTAGTTAACCAAGACCATCTCTAACAAACCTTTCTTTCAGCTGGATCACAAATTACCATGAACACGAGACCTTGCTCCAGGAAAACGAAGAAGAGAAACTCTCAAAAGAAGAGCAGGACTTGGCTTGGGAAGTTTACCAAAAGACCCTCGTGTGGGAGGAAGTTCGAAGAGCCTCTCCAGACGAGCCCATTGCGGAGCCTGCGGTCGAGCAAAATCCCATTACAGAGCCCGCAGTCCAGCCAAAGCCCGATCCAAAACCGGCTCCCAAACTGGACCATGCACTCGAAAGAGCCAGGCAACGGCATCAGTACCGTTACGGGCTCCGTCACTGCACGAATCTTGCACATCTATTGACCCTGAGCATTCAAGGAGTAAAGGCAGGAGGCCATGCTATATGTGGAGAATGTGCTCGTGTTCTTCGATGGGAGGAACTCCAGCCAGATCCCAGGTGTTGTACAGTCGCTAAAAGGAATACATAACCCTGAGTTTTAAGTTTCCATTATTTTTCACCACAGTTCGTACTGGGAAATTATATTCTCATTTTTTTTATGAACAGGATTAATTCTGTGTTATGTTTGTTCGATTGTTGTTGAACGACAATTTTTTTTTTTTTTTTTTTTTTTTTTTATAGAGGAACCACAGTTTGTGTTATATCTTGAACTCAATTATTTTGATTTTTATCAGAGGAAGAATGGTTAGATGTTGTAGTATTTTGCTGCAATAGTATCATATAAATTGATAATAAAACCAATATTTCCATTAAGTTCCTTATAATAAAAAAAAACTAGCTAAATCTTGAGTAAACAGCATTCTTTTAATGGAGATGAAATCCAATATGCCAGTGGTTTTTCTTCAACCATTTCCTATAAAATATATAATAGTTACACATAATATTTACTATACATCAAAATCCCAGATGGATTATCTATCCCCATCAACAGAAATCTTGAACCTAACCCTACAATTTGCAGGTAAAAATACAAATATACTCAAGAAGAAAATCACACAAAGTGCAATCTTCATCTTTCACCATACAATGAACGTTACCTTTCATCTCCCAACCAATTATCCTTCTCCTTGGGCCCCGTCGGCCCCTCCTCTCCGTAAAGCTCAGTCGGAAAAATTTCCACTAAGCTCTCCACAGATAACCTTAAGAAAAATGGAAGACTGTCAAGTATCTTCTCCAGTTCAGTTCCGGAACTGTAGACAACGGTGGGTCCCCATTCTCTCATATACTGCAGCCATGGAGGCTCTGCAATTACATCTCCAAGATACTCAGCAGCTATAATTTGATATCTCGAACTCGAATCAACTAAGTAATTACTTTTAGCGCAATCATTTCTTGCCCCGACCCCCAAAAATGATGATCCTTGAATGTAGCATCCTTCATGAGGAAAACTAGCATGACCGTTTCTTGATGCATAGACGATGGCCTTGTTTCCATTGATGAACTCGAGCTCTGAAGCATCGACCCATCTCCCTCCACTGTGCTCCGAGTAATAAATGCTCCAAATTTCTCCATTGAAGTTGCTTATATGGAGGGTGTAATGCTCCCAGTCTCCCACATGTTCGCCTATTGTATCGAGAGGAAAGTTTAATGACCCGACTTTAATGGTGGATGGACCATTGAAAGGGCAAAATATCCACATTGCAACGTCTGTAAAAGTCCCACCTAAAGCTGGTTTCACATGAACATATAGCTCTGCAGTTTCTATTTTACCCGTTTTTACATAGTCTCGGCCCTTTTCTTCCTCTGGCAAATCGAGCCAGAATTCTCCATCGTTGCAACCACCACAAGGTAAAATCAAGCCATTAGAATCAATGGCTAATCCTTTATCCATCCCTTCTTTGTACAAAAGGGAACCATTTTCAAAGAACCAAGAAACTGACGAAGGCAAGTACGCTTCATCAGGATGGAAGTAAAGTGTCGGCCCATAATGCTTGATCAGTGCGTGAATTTGATCCAGGTTAGGCATTGCAATCAACGAAGAATCGAAGTTTTTCAAGCAAGAAATGCTCAATTCCTCAGAACTTTCGGTTTTATTGCAGTAGAAAGTCCCAACTGGAACACTTGAAGAAAGCATTCCTCTTTTACATGCTCTCGTATTCCAAACATAGAACTGGCCACTCGAGAAAATTGCATTTCTATCATATATAAGCTCATCGACTTCACAGCTCTCAGTAAGATCAGCTCGAACACATCTTACTTCTTCAAGACTAGGCTCATTAGATTTGGTGGTAACCACAAATCCCATAGCTTTGTACCCTTTTGGTGGATTTGGAAGCCAAATATAACCACTTCCATTACGATAACTACTTTCACTCCACACTGAAGTGTAGCTAAGAGGCTTTTCAAGTGGTGGGCAGCTCGACTTAGTACCTTGAGACGCATCATTTGAATTTGATATGCATTTTGCTGCAAGAACGTAACCCCTCAACACTTGATCACTTTTTTGACAGTAGTGACCAAGACTGAAATATCCGGATGGAACGAAACTCGGTTCATAAAACGTAACGCCACTAGCTTTCCCGAGTAATGGGCTACAACTCCATATTTTATCAAAGTTGGTTATTTGAACGACTTCTAGTTCTCCTAGGCTAATTTTCCCAGTAGCAAAGCCTCCACCTATTGGAGAAGAGTAACATTTGTTCAAAAACAAAGCAAATTTGATGATAAGCTGAGTACAATGAAGAGGCAATTGATCATTTATTTATGTATACTCGAGTTTCTTATAGATTTCCACATTATTTTTCAAAGATTCACCTAGTTATAGAGCTTTGCCGGTTGAAATTTGCAGCGTTTTCATATTTTCAGTTTTAAATTTAAAAATTATGAACTTTCTTGCCTTCAAGATGTAGAACTAGATAAGGTTACACACAAATGAGTAAGCAAATATTGTAAACCATAGATTAAAAAAGCACACGCATCATGCTCAAAACATGATTTAAATAATATTTCTAGTTTTTTTAGATTGCGTGCAGACTCCAAATTCCAAAAGCCATCGTCCACTACTCAAGATATTGACTTTCAATAATGAAGTTTCACTAAATATAATAAAACAAAAATCATCCACACAATATGACCAAGTCCACACACTGCTAAAATAGCAATTTCTTCATGTCAAGTAACAATATTCATGGTTGAAAAGATCTTATTTTTCCCCTTCACATAATATTGTAAGGATTTTAATAGGAATCAGGCTTATCTCAGCACTATACTTATTCAACTTCAATCTATCCAAAAAGAAAACAATTTTAGCTATAATTTTGCCCAAACAGATAATCTTGAACTAAGAGAAGCTAACTGTTAATCCAACAAGAAAAAGAAAATAAATTTTGAACTGCAGAAATGTTGAACGGGCAATCTACTGAAAGAATAAGGAAAACCAATTTTTCTAACAAAAATAAAGACTTCTATTCTTTAATATTTTTTTAATTATTTTTTTAATGAAGAGAAGTTCCAAATTTTGACCAAGAACATACCTTTCGGCCATGGTGGAAGCGGCGAAGGCAAAGAAAAAGGCTCTGGTTCTTGAAGAAACTCTTCATAATCAGATGATGCACAACACTCCCACCAGCTAGGCATTTTCCCCTTTCGATTCTTGAAAATTATTTTGATCAAAACAAGATTTCAGAAACCCACAAATATATATATATATATATATATATATATTTTTTTTTTATTTTTTTATTTTTCAAGAAAGTTGCAGATGAAGGAAATTTCGGCAGCACAGACTACAGAAAACAGAGAGAGAAAACTCCTTATCCCCTTTATCAGTGAAAGAGAAGAAAATGTCTCGTTCAAATTTGGGAGGAGTTGAGCTTTTGTTAGCTGGTCAGACAAGAGAATAAAGTGGGAGTTTTCTTTTACTTTTCTTTGGAAGAAGTTCGGTGAGAAGACGGCAAAGTATATGGAGAGAGAGAGAGGAAATTGGATTAGTTGAAGAGTAATTTGCAGTTGAAGACTAACTTATTCTTTGTTTTGTAATTTACTAATATGAAATGAAATAAGATTAAACAAATTTGTTATTCAGTAGCTTTCATAGCTAGGCCCGATCCAAAAAAAAAAAAAAGCTTTCATAGCTAGGACGACTGTAAATAATTCAAGATTTTTGTAGTTTCGATAACGCATTAACAATTGATTTCTTTCGATTATCATTAACCACTTTAGTGGAACCAAATAATATTTTTAAATCATTGAGCGAGAGAGACGGAGAGTTCTTTGAAGAATATTCTGTTTTATTATTCCTTTTGAATTTTGATTGATTGTTTGGGCTGGGCCACCCAAAGCCAAATATGGGGGTTCCATAAGAAAAAAAAAATCATAAAAGTTAAATATTCAAGCACAAGTGGATTTACTGGACTGGGCCAGCCAAAGTCAAATTTGGGCTTTTACATTTATGCTCAAGCTCAGCCCACCTCAAATCGGGCCCTGACCCACCTCTATTCAAAGATTAGAGTGTGATGCAAGTAAGGTGTTCGATTAAATGCTACTCCTTTCGTCCCAAGCCAGATGATACATTTTTTTTTTCTCAGTACAGTACGGGAATTAGGAAAAAGTTAGATTAGTGTATTAAGCTCATGTTTAGTTTAAGTTTTTTTGGGTATGAAAATGAATCAAGTAATTGATTACATTATATTTTATTTGGTTTGAGTAATAGGTTATCCATTTCCCTTACTCAGGGGTAACTCAATTCTTTACATTGTTTCAAGAAGGAGGGGAAACAAGGAAAAAGGAAATCCCTCACAAGTGAATCTCTTTCTACTATTGAAAATAAACACTCAATAAAAGTAACCTTATTATTTTTATTCCCTTATATGACTTGATTCCATTCCCTTTTCGTTTTCCAACTTGAACCAAACGAGCGCTAAGTATTTTTGTAATGTGGAAGCTCATGGAATTGAAGACCAAAGACTCTGCTGTGCAATTCTTCGAACGGGTAGAGAACTATATTGTGTGATGACGCCGCAGCTCAGGCTCCATACCCATTTTGCCAAGATTTATCAAATAAAGACATCGCAATCATTTCATCAGAACCAATACATGTCAAAGTCAAACAAAATAAGTATGATAGTTAAAAAAACTATGGCAACTTCTAACATTAAAATAGGCTCACCAATCTTCAAAACCTAAATACTCGCATTACCATTATTTTCCAATCCACCCTATTTTTCGTCACCGTCCAAACCATCTCATCTCAAAAGAGAAACAAAAAAAATAAAACCCAAATCATCTCACCTTTCATCTCCGGCTAAGGCGCTCTAAATCTGATCGATAGGGTGCCTCCGCTCGTCGTCGCCGACGACGACCGCGGTAGCCATTGTTGAAGCTTCATTAGCTCACATCATATACATATAAACATCGGTCGCCATTGAATTAAATGTCTAGAGTTCCTTTTCAGCTATTGCAGCTGAGCCTCATCTCAGCCCTTGATCTCGGCCCCCCCAACAAAAATCTCTCTACAAGTAAAAATATCAAAGCCTACGCCGTCGTATGGATCGACCCGGAACGCAAGCTCCGGACCCGACCCGACCCGAAGGGCAGCAACAACCCGCATTGGAACCAGAAGTTCGTTTTCCGGGTCGAAGACGAGCTCATGGATTCGGATACGGCTTCCGTCAAGGTCGAAATCTACGCCGTTGGGTGGTTGAAGGACAGCCTCATCGGCTCCGTCGCCGTCTTGATTAGGGATCTCATCCCGCCGTCGGCTCGCCTGGAGAAGCGGGTGGTGGCGCTGCAGGTCCGCCGCCACCACTCGGGCCGGCCGCAGGGGATCTTGAGCATGGGGGTGGCGCTTTTGGATAACACCATGAAGAGCATGCCGCTCTGCACGGTGCTCACCGGCGCCGCCGGAGATTTCTGCGGCGGAGAGAAGATCGGAAATGGGGATCGGAATAAGTTGGTGCGGACGCTCAGCGACCAGACGGAACTGTCAAGGCTTCCCGGAGAGAAGAAGAGGAAGAGGAGCGGTTCCGTTTGTGATGGCTCCGGCGTCACCGCCGTCGGCGGTGGCTCGGCTGTTAACCAAGGGTTCTGCGGTGGCGGTAAATGTGGCTCCGTCGTGAATGGCGGAGGTGGATCGATGCTGAACGGGTCGGCCATCTCGGACTTGGGGCCGTCGCCGTCGGTGGTGGCGATCGCGATCGCACACGGGCTTTACCCGTTGCAGCAGAGGGCGGCGCCGGCGAATTCCAGCAGCTCGGTGCTGGAGGATTGGACGGTGGAGGCGGAGCCGAGCGTGGAAGATGTGGCGACGAAGCTGGAGCAGTGGCGGTTGGACCAGGGGTACCAGAGGCTTGGAAACGGAAAGAAAAGGCAGCGGAGCAACCACCGCCGCAGTAGAACGGTGGGCGGCGGCGGTGGCGGCGACGAAGGCCGGTTGTCGTGCTTCGGCAAAGTTTGTGGTTGTGAGTTCACCTTAGTGTACGGTAACAAAAGGGGGAGGAAGAATTGTGATGAAGACGTGTATAGCGATTAAGATCGAATTGTAGAATATTCATCCACCATTTTTGTTTTCTTTCTTTGAGAAGGTGACGATTTGATGACGTAGAGTTCAGTTTGGAGGTTTTGTTGTTTCTAGAGTGGACATTTTGTTGTCCTAAATGAAATATAAAAAAAAAATCTTGATTTTCCCATATTTGTGTGTGTGTTTTTTTTTTTTTTTGATCTTTTATTTGAACTTTCTTTTCCCCTATTATTTTAGTTTTTTCATTTAATAACATGCTGATATGTAATATCTTTAGTTTTTAGACTCCAAATATACATTCATGAATGAAAAATGCTCAAATATGTTTAATTACACCTTGAACTATGGACTTCAAAAAATTAGTACTTAAATTACTTAAAACTATACAAATTTTTGGAAAGCTGGTTAGGATTGTTGCGAATTGACGCAGGATTTTTTACACACAAGATCGTTTATATACGCAAAAGCGAGGAAATAAGAAAAGAAAAATTGGTAAAGAAAAATTTATTATCTGCTTGCGAAGAGCCAAAAGCTGAAGTGAAGAGAGATACTTGCAATGGAAGCAAAGAAAATAGGCAAAAACTCCAGTGCGGCTTACCGCACCATGCGTCCCCAAATCTTTAAAAAAAAGTGTAATTCTATACAAAGCCCCCTTTTTACTATTCGCAGCCCCGTATTAAAAAAATTACTAAATAAAATAAGTTTTTACTGTTACACCCCTATAGCCCCCAATTCAATGTGAGGCTGATAGCCCCCAGATATTGCGAAAGAAATATAGTAAAGTTAATAAATTTGCAGAAACTACGAAACTGCTGAATCATTGATGAAGATCACCGGTTTATGATAAAAGATATAGTGATCTAACCATACACATCAATCATTAAGTGAAAAACACATACGTATCCAATAAAAGAAAACGAAATTAATATGAAATTTTTGACACAACAAGAATGAGATATAAATTACGGCTCTAATACAGAAAAATCATCAAATTTTTCATAGTTCAAAATAATACAGAGCAAACCTCTGAAATTAAAAAGAATATTCAAATCTTCCATAGCCTTGCCGTGGCTTTCAAAAACCTAATTCGATGATTTTCCATGTATCAAACACTAATGTGAAATCAATGAACGACGAAAACCCATCTCCACAAAAGCTGCTGCCTTCATTCGCCTATGCCGAATAGAAACCACTTGTGGTTTCTATTTGCAAGAACTACAACCAGTTCATGCGATTTTGCTTCAAGCTCTAACTTCTAAGGGGCTTTAAATTTGCGTGAATTTTGGGGGAGATGGCTGGGGGCTACAAGGACAAAATTGGACATCAAAATGTATTATTATTATTATTTTAAATACGGGGGCTATGAATAGTAAAGCGGACTAAATACGGGGACTAAATAATAATATATACGGGGCCTATTTAATAATTTTAATTTATAATGATTTAGTTTAATTTTATAATTATTTTTCAAGGTTCACTCATAATTATTTTTTAGCATTTAATTTTACTTTTATTAGCTAAAATAGAGTTGAAAAATCCAAAATTAGGGTATATTATTTTTAAAAATTCCATTTTTTAGTTATAAATGTTTATTATAATTTATTACGCCCTCCGTCTCAAGTATTTTGACACCCTCTTCTTATTGGGCCGTCTCAAGTATTCCGACACCTTTCATTTTTGGAAAATAATTAACTAATTAAGAGTACAATTAGTAAATCTCTTATTACACTTAACATTATCTAATTAAATCTCGTCATCCACTCACCTCTCAGCACGTATCCCAATATAATTTAAATTCTAAAAGTTTAAACTATCATAACTTTCTCATTTGTTATTCGATTTTTATGATTTTTATACCAAATTAAAAGTCTTGATACGATCTTTCATTTAAGATCAAACATGGATATGTTTTTATGCATCTATGATGTTCTAGTTTAATAATATGTCTAAATACATAAACCACATCAGATCCCTACACACATTACACTTTACACATTAAACACTCTTGTCTTAAGTTCCGTGCCGAAAAGAAAGGTGTCTTAATATTTGAGACGGAGGGAGTATAATATAAAAAAAATATTTTTTATAAAAAAACATTATAAAACTAATAAATTTTAATGTTTAGTACACAATTGGAACATAATAGTTGGTATAGAAGATACCATTCCAAAAATAAGGGGATAATATCCTATATCCTAAAAACTATGTCTCAATGGTGCCTAAAACCTAGTTTCTACTAATTTTATATTGTTTTTTATGAAAATAAAAATACTTTAATTTAGTAAATCATTATAGACATTTATAAGAAAAAAAATTGGAGTTTTTTTTTGAAATTATATACTTTATTTTTGAATTTATCAACTCTAATATACTAATAAAAGTGAAATTGAATGTAAAAATAATAATTATAAACCCTAATTGGGATGGGTGGACCCTTGAAAATAATCATAAAATTAAAAAGAATCATTATAAAATAAATTTATTTAAAAATAAAATAAAATAAATAAAAATTAGGTTGTGAGACACCATTAGGACGCAGTTTTGGGAATAGAGGATCCCAAACCAAAAATAAAGAATCGATTGAGTGGTCATTGAAAAGTTTGGGAGTTAAAATTGTTTTTTTGTTCATTCTTTGATTGTAGTTAAGAGGGTTATTATGTAAGCCGATTCACATGTGAATACTCGGTCATCAGTAGGCGAGTGTTGTAATAGTGCAAGCAAGGTGTTCGATGAAATGTCAGAAATAGAATTTTGTTTAAACTTCCCCATATTTCCTACTAGTATATTTCTCTTCATCATTTATGGATTCTGAAGCTATTTTATGATGTCATGTCATCGATATATGATAAGTGAAATACTAAGGATCATACCTAACCCTTAGCTTGCTCCTCCAGAGAACATATGATTCACCTGCTACATAAAACTAATAGACAGCATCATGTCAGGCTAACAGACTTCGCAGAAGCTAAATTTCACTAAAGGAAGCAGCAAGCTCTGAATTAACTAATTAAACAAGAAACTTGAGAAGTCATCTAGGTTTTCTACACCACTCTTGTGGTGCCAAAACAACTCCAAACAGGTCATATGTAATTGCTCATACCCAGTGGCGAAGCCAGGGGGGGGGGCAGTGGGGTCCCTGGGCCCCACTGGGATTTTGAAAATAATTAGTAGTACTATAGTTATATCATGAATAAGTTTATTCTTCAGCCCAATTGGTGCAGTGTTCAGCCTAATGTAGCTCTTCATTCATTTGATCCGGGTTCGATTCCTCTTGCCCACGTGTTTTTCTTTTTTTCTTCTCCTTTTTCTTTTCTCCTTCTTTTTTCGTTTTTTTTTCCTCTTTCCTCTTTTCTCTTTTTTTTTTTTTTTGTTTTTTGTTTTTTCCTTCCCTTTTTATCTCGTGTTTTTTTTTTCGTTTGCTCCCCCTCTTTTTCTCTTTTTTGTTTTTTCCCTTTCTCTTTCAGTGATATTTCCTTTTTTTTTTCCACATTTCCTTTACTAATAATAACCCACTCATATTTTTATATTTCCCATTTTTTTCTTTTCATTTTTCAATAATATATTAAATTTCCTTTTATTTTTAAATAATATTTAAATTTCCCGTTCATATTTTTATAATTCTAAAGGGGTAAATTTATATTTTCCTTCATTTTTTAAAAATATATAAAATATCTCAGTGTTCAAACAAAGAGCAAATGAGATACTGTCAATGTATTTTTTAATTTTTTTATTATATAAAATAATTTATTTTAGACTATAAGAAATTGGACCCCACTGGACGGAAATCCTGGCTTCGCCGCTGCTCATACCCATTGATTTGAACTTAATGAAATATTCATTAGACTACATTTCGGAACTGCTAAGGTTTGTACAGTATCTAAAAAATTGAAATAATTACATTAAGGCTGCAGGATAAGACCAAAACCAAACTTCGTAGCAATCGTTGTAACTTGTAACACTTTTATGTCTTATTGAAAATTAAATTAGAAAATAAACTTCAACTAACTGAGATTTAATCAAATAGTCAAAACCATATATTGTGTGTACGCTAAAAATAAGTTGTCAAAATACAATAATGTGAAAAGAGTTCCTCTAACATAAGTTAAGTTTATTATTGATTAATCGTTCAAATACATATATACATATATATATATATATATATATATATAGGTAGTAGATTATATGAAAACTAATTATTACGTGAAACCTGCAACCCATTATAAAATGTTGCATTTTATGCATAAAATGTTGCATTTTTTGTACATAAAATGTTGCATTTTTTGTACATAAAATGTTACATAATAAAATATATTATTTTATATTATTTTTATGCATATAATGCATCATCATGAGAATTTGCATAATAAAATATATTATTTTATTTTATTTTATATTATTTCTATGCATATAATGCATCATCATGAGAATGCAACATTTTATGATGGGTTGCAGGTTTCACGTAATAATTAGTTTTCACCATAACCCATCCTTATATATATATATATATATAATTCATGTGTTATATGGTAACACTATTAATTTCATGTTTTTTCCATCGAATTAACCCATCCAATTACCCGGTCCGGCTCAAAAATCAGGACTGACTTACTATATAAATATAAGGGTGAAAACGGATCGGATACGGATGGATAGTGCTTATACCGTATTCTAAACCATATTTTTTTCTCGAATTCGGAGTCGGATACAGAAAAGCCGGATTCGGATACGAATTCGGAGTATTCGGTATACGGACACGAGACGGATACGTGACGAATTTGGGCCGGATTCGAATAAATATAATCGGATAATATATTTCATACGAAAATCATCAAGATATAATTGAACTGTGTATATATATATATAAATGGAAAACTGTTGGAAGCATTTAAAAGACTAGTTTTTTTTATAGAATTAAAGAAATGTGTAGTGTAAACATGAAGTTGTAGCCAAGAATTTTTATTAAGGACCGAAAACTAAAAAGGAAGTGCAAACCAAAAGAGAAAGGATAGAATATGAAATAAAGTGAGAAAGAAAACAGAGAATGAAACAAATCTCTTTATCTCTCTTCTTTCTCTCCTCAAACACGCACGAACAGTGCACAAATAAATTACATTCCACTTTCCACCATTGCTAATCACAGCTAGAAAAGATCTCTTCAAAAGAGAAAGAATATCAATAAAAACAAGCATTAAGCTATTTCCCAATTCCAAAAAGATAAATATAAATAAGGAATATTAAAAGTTAAGCACCCAGAATATCAAGCTCTAAAGCTATGAGCCCATAAGTCATAACAATGGCGTCCAGACCAACCTCTGCCGCCCCCCGACCAGCAGAATCCATTGGCCACCGTCCAATTCAAGGTGAGGTCGGGAATTGGAATTGGGTTGGGAATCGGGAATTCAAGGTGGTTGTGTTGGGTTTGGAAAGGTGATTCAGAGACAGTGAATTGTAGGCGGCATCGGGCACCTTGCCGACGGCAAGGTTGAACGGCGGCGGCGACGTATCTTCTTCTTCCATTCGCGGCCTTGAAGAATGAAGAGAGGGGAAGCGACGACAATTCCCAATTCAAAACACGCATAAGGTTTGTTTTTTTTTTTCTTAATATAAAATATAAATATAAATATTATATATATAATATAAAATACATGAGTCATGTATTCGTGTATTTATGTATTCGTGTATTCAAGGTTAATTTTTACAAATACATGAGTCGTGTATTCATGTACTCAAGATTAATTTTCACGAATACATGCGTATCATGTATTCGTGTATTTGGTAAGAGTGGCTAGTTATTTTGGTTTGTTATATCAAAGTGGCTATTTTAAAGGTTGCCCCTATCACGAAACAACAATATAATCGAGCAAATCTATTCCGCGCCGCTGCCGTAGACGACCACCGTCTGCTATTTGTGAGACTTTCTCTATTCAACTTGGGTAGGCATAGATATTGTGACCAATACTTTGTTGGGGAGAAAATAGATAAAACGAACAAAAACCAAAAACGGATTCTCTGAAAGGCGTGAAAACACTTTCAGATCGAATCAATTCGACGGTTCTATCGAACTATTCGATCGGATACAATTCAGAAATTTTCGAACTTTCGTATGTAATTTGTTTGAGAATGCCGAACCAAAAAGATGAAGAATGATCAGCGTCATGAGAAACTGATTTGCATCAGTTTAAATGCCGTTATTTTGCAACCTTTTGGAAATTGCAAAATAGTCCCTCGAAATTCTGGAAATTAAATTTCCGATGAATTTTCTACACAGCTCGACCCCAGCCAGGGGCTCTGCCCCTTGGACCCCGCCAGGGGCTGCCGCCCCTTGGACCCCGCTATCGGGGGCGCTGCCCCCGAACCCCCGTCCTTTAGAGGCTTCGCCCCTAAAATCATAATAAATTCATATAAGCGTGCACTCCGCACCACCAAACTTACATGATGTATTATTATGACAATACTGATCAAACAAGTCAATCCAATTACACTAAAATATCCAACATACTTGTGCGATATTTCTTCCGAAGCTTTATCTTAAAACAAAAACAAAGTAAATGTATGTCATTGTCTCCCCTCTTTCGGGTGTGATAGTTTTGGTGGTTGTTGTGGGGGGTTGTTATACTTGCACAATATCGAAGGGAAGACTCTAATCTTGAACCCAATTGCGCAAGAGTTTAGATACCTTCCCCCTTCTGAGGTCAAACGCCCTGCATATAATAATTATTCCTATTATAATGCTTGAGCTCTGGGCTTTGATTCTCAAAGCAATGACTACAAGGTCCTAAGATTTGTGCATGAAACCTTTAGTGATGATGGTAGCCCTGGGATTACAAGATGTCTCGACAGTCAATTTGAAATATATTCGCTCAAAAATGATTATTGGAGAGTGATTCCATGTCCTAATATAGATGTAATACAAGGTTGTGGTGTATGTGTTAATAACAGCAAGTGTTACTGGATAGCTTATCATACCTTTACAAGTGTTATAGCGTTCGACTTTGAGAAGGAAAGCTTTTCTTCCCCCATACCTATACATCTGACGGAATGTGATATTTTTGAGTATAAGGGGTCCTTGGCTCTTATTGGGTACAAGAAGTTGGGGTTGTACATGTTGTTTGAGGCTTGGATACTGAATGAAGAAGAACAAAAATGGGATCGAGACTTTTCCGTCCAGGTTTTTGGTGACGTCCGCAGACCACTGGGATTCGGGAAGAATGGGCGATCCTTGTTTCTTCAAGGAAATTATTATGTAGGGAATAATAAAGGAGGCTATCAGCTTCTAGAATGTGATCTTATGGATCGATATTTGAAGGAACTCCCCATCTTTGCGGATGAGAGTAGTTGTATGCAGATCCTTTCTTGTTCTTATTATGATCCACATGCAAACATCTGTTCTAATTCTGGTGTTGTGAGGAAAGTTGAACTGCAGGCTGCAAACCAATTCCCACAAGGTATTCTCACCTTCTCCATGATGTAAACGAGAATATATTTTTAAATTAAAATATTTTGTTGTAGGTAGGGTAGCTTCAATATTAATTTGTGCATCATGCATGCTTCATTCATGCATACTGCAATTAATTTTTGTTATCGGAAAACAATAGGCGGCTGAACCCGGATTTGTGTCATGTTAAGGCTGTTTGAAATACAAGTTTAATCTGTATATGTATATGCCCTCAAGGTCTGAATAGAAGCACAAGAATTTATATATTCATAAGGAGCGTAAATCTTGTTCTGTTTTTTCTGATCTGCTTGATGATTGTACAAACTTGAATGTAGTGATGAAAGTCTATTCCACCGCTGCCGCTGCCATAGACGACCATCGTCGGCTATTTGTACAACTTTCTCTACGCAACTCCAGTGGATATGGATATGGATATGGATATGGTAACCAATACTTATGTGATATTTCTTCTTCGAAAAATAAAGATAATATATATTTACCCTCTTTCGATTCTGAGAGTTATAGTGGTTGTTGTGGGGGGTTGTTATACTTGCACCATACGGAGGGGAAGACTGTAATCTTGAACCCTATTAGGCGAGAGTTTAAATTCCTTCCCCCTTCTGACGTCCAACGCCCTCCACATACTGATCATTCCATTTATCACTCTTGTGGTCTCGGGTTTGATTCTCAAAGCAAAGACTACAAATTCATAAGATCCGTGTCTAATTTTTGTAAAATCTCTCATCATGATGATGGTAGCCTTTGGAGTTTAAAGCTTCCCTGTCAAGCTGAAATATATTCGCTGAAAACTAATTCTTGGAAAGAGATTTCAGCTCCTGAAGTGTTGTCAGAAAGTTGTGGTATATATTTTAATACCAAGTGTTACTGGATATCATATTCTTCCTCTTCCTCTAGTGTTATATCGTTCGACTTTGAGAAGGAAAGCTATTCTTCCTTCGGACCTATGCCATGCTCTTTAACATCATATGATCTGGATATTTTTTAGTATAGGGGGTCCTTGGCTGTTATTGGGTACAAGAAGTTGGGGTTTTACACATTGTTTGAGGCTTATGTAGTGAAAGAAGAAGAACACGTGATGTGGGAGAAAGTGTTTGCTGCCAAGATTTTTGGTGACCACAGACCACTGGGATTTGGGAAGAATGGCATATCCTTGTTTCTTGAAGGAAAGATAGAGGATAAGGATTATCAGCTTCTTGTGTTTGATCTTATCGGTAGATATTGGGAGGAACTCCCCATCTTTGGTAAATCGAGTAGATGTATGCAGATCATTTATTGTTCTTATGATGATCCGGATGTAGACATCTTTTCTCATGTTGAGAGTATAGTTGTGCTGCCGGGTACAAAGCAATTCTTCGTAGAGGAGGGGCCAGCTGCAAAGCAATTCTTAGTGGAGGAGGTTTTGGAGATCGAAAACCAATTCTTCGTGGAGGAGGTTTTGGACCCTAGAAATCGCCATCCGTACAGAAATTTTGGACAACAAGGTATTATCACCTCATCCATGTCTATCATCTTCGTATCATTTAGGGCATAATGTAAATGGGAGTTTTTAAATTAATACTCCCTCCATTTCGCTTAACTTGGCTCAAAACTTTTTGGCTTGTGCTGGCACGGTTTTCCACGCTTCTTGATGATGGGTTTTAAAATGGATTTTTGAAGAATTATTTTTTTTACGGGATACTACGACTGTCGTAGTATCCCGTAAAAAAAATAATTCTTCAAAAATCCATTTTAAAACCCATCATCAAGAAGCGTGGAAAAGCGTGCCAGAAAAGCCACTATTCAAATGAGCCAAGTTAAGCGAAATGGAGGGAGTATAATTTGTTGTAGGTAGGGTAGCTTTAATATTTGTGCATTATGCTTCATTCATACTGCAATTTTGATATCGGAAAACAATAGGCTGAACCCGGATTTGTGTCATGTTTAGGCTGTTTGAAATAGAAGTTTAATCTGTATATGTATATGCCCTCAAGGTCTGAATAGAAGCACAAGAATTTATATATTCATAAGGAGCGTAAGTCTTGTTCTGCTGATCTGCATGATGATAGTACAAATTTGAATGTAGTGTCCGTAGGTAGCACTGAACAGGGGCAAAGTTTGAACAAGAGCAGAGCTGCAGTCGGGAGTTCTTGGATGACTAAAACGAAGAGCTTGAAGGTATTTATCGCTCTAGGTGGTAAGTAGGATTATGGCTGTAAGGCTGGGTACGTTTCAACATCTGAAGATGGCCGGGCACACAACATCACTCAAAGCCGAAGTGGGGTTGGATTCAAGGTAACTATGAAATTTACAGTTTTAAATTAGTAAGCTCGTTCCGTACAGTTGGCATGCATGGTGTGTGAAAAGGCTGTAATTTGATTCATTCAATTTTGTTGATGAACATGAATTTCTGTTTTTATTCTTTTTGTTTATTTATTTTCAAGCAAAATATATATATTTTGTTTCTCTCAAAAATTCTTCTTTATTTTTTCATGGAATGTAAGTTGATTGCTTTTGGAAATCTACTTATTTAAAATTCATGATTTTAGTTATGAGTTTGAATCACAACATAGGGCACCGCATGACTGATTTCCCTCCTCGTGACAAAAAAAAAAAAAAAAAAAAAAATACAATAAAATGAAAAAATATAAAGGGAGTAATATTCAAATTCATGTTCTGAAGTTTGATAAAGTTGTTCGTTTAAAAATACATAAAGTAATATTCAAATGCATTTCTTAGATTATCCCTTTTAACTACACTGTGTAATTGATAAGAAGTGAAGCTTAAAATTCTGTTATTAGTTTCTTAACTGACATTATAACCTTTTCAAGAAAATAGACAAAAATGTAAAGATATGTGGGGCAATTAGGTTTGTAATGCATTGCATTTGGCAAAAAGTTGATGACAGTGACTCGTTATGAGATTTTCTTGATATGTTTTGATAGAAAGGATTACTTACTTCTGGATTATATTTTTTTGTCTTTTGTATGTTGGCTTCAATTCATGATTTCATAACGTTTTTATTATAAATATGTGTAACTGTAACAATGGCTAACACTTGGCATAGTTGTTTAATTTTCTAAAACTTGTTCTTTGTTACATTTTCTTGATAATCAATCCTCTTGTCTTCATTTGGTGGAACACAGCAGAGTTGAAGAGTAAAGAATGCTGAACCGGATTTCGTATTGCTGTGCATCTTGTGACTGAGATAATTGTTGAAAGAGAACAAATGTACTACAGCTATGTCATAGTTGGTTTATTTTCTGAAACTCGTGGAAGCATCAAAAACAAAACAACAGGTTCTATTCAAATAATAATATGCATCTAGGGATCCACTTTTGATATCCATCCACTCATAAATTTCTTGAAAAAATATGGAGGATGTATTGTTTCTTATGACTCTGCCAGTTGAGATTCTCTTTATAAGGTACAGAAGGTGAAGCATATTCGAGAAATAAGTTATACTAAGAAGATTGACGAAATCAGTTCATCACTGCAATGGATGCATCATGGCTTGCTTGCCAGAAAACAGTGGGCCGGAGTCGACTTCTTGCATGTTGATTCGCCAAGCTTTCATAGGACGATCTCCGTCTTCTCTAGGAGGGGGACGAAGAATAAAGTTCCTACAGTCGAGGAGTTAAAAGGGTGGAATTTTTAACGACTTGATGAAACAAATGCATGAATATGTCGATGAGATTAAGAAATCGTGGTCTGCAGCATCTTGCTAGATTGGATGGGATGATGATGCAATTAAATGGTACAAGTTTAGTTAATATTTTGGTTGATTGCCCTAGCTAAAGGAACTGTGTATCTTCGATCGCGTGATATTAGCGATTGTGTCGAGAATATGGATAAAATGCAGCCGTTCTTTCGTCACAGTTGTTGCTGAAGTTTAGTTGGAATCGAGAACATCGCAAGCAGAGCAAATCGCAGTGACTGTATTTCCCATCATTTATTTATTCAGCAAAAATCGTATGTATATATATAAAACTGCGTTGGAATAAGGTTATTTTGGGTACCTTAGCAAGAAGAAGCAGCTGTGAAATTGCAGTTATTAGCTAAAATTGAAGTTATTAATTTGTATATACTTAATTGCAGCTGTGAAACACATTTCATCAAATTTTGTAAGCTTGAACTTGAACCTTCATAATATGCAAAGTCTTTTCCGTTCTGAAGAAATGTGCCTACTTAAATTAGAAATCCTTCAAAATTTCCATATTAAAAAAAAAATAGTTTGCATAAGCTCAAAATGTGCACAATAAAGCTCATTGAAATTAAACCGGGAGTTCCTAATCAACGCAACAAAGAAGAAACTAAGAAAAAAATAAAGAGGGAACATCAGAAATTCAAATAATTTTAATCAATTATGAACCTGAACGGTTTGCTAAGATTCAATATCCAGTGTATGAAACATAAAAATATTTCAAGAATCTGAAGAAGAAAACGCAGATGAAATATTAACTTTTGATCTAAAAAAAGGAATTATACTAATTTAATTCCTTCCTCCTAACTACGTTATGGCCATGTTTACTGTTGCTCATATTGCTGCCCGATCCGCATGCTACCCGGAACTCGATTCCGTAGACGAAACACGAAAAAAGGCCGCCGTCGGAGTTCCGCCGCGAGTGCTGGCTGCTGGCGGTCGACAGCTCCGACCGATCGCCGTCGTAGACAACCCTCCGCCACCTGTCCCCCGTGGTTCTCGTTCTGTTTCTGTATCCCTTGGCTATGGCTTCTTCCATCGTCAAGTCCTCCACGATCGAGCTCCCCGAATCGTCGAAGTC
The DNA here is from genome assembly GCA_001642375.2 of Mentha longifolia. Lineage (NCBI taxonomy): Eukaryota > Viridiplantae > Streptophyta > Magnoliopsida > Lamiales > Lamiaceae > Mentha > Mentha longifolia. The sequence continues at coordinate 31,873,843 of CM038118.1, read as the reverse complement.
GGCTTTTCTGAAAACCGGCCGCCTCACCACCGGCGGCGGCGGCTGCATCTTCATGGCCAGATCCGCCGCCACAATGGAGGCCGAAGGCCCGATGTCGGAGCAGAGCTCCGACCCGTTCACCATGGACCCGTTGACCATCGACCCGTTGCACATGGATCCTTCTTTTACCGGGAAATCGTGGTGGTTGATCTCCGACTCGCTGGAGGAGCGCCGCCACATCTGGATTTTCTTGCTTAATTCCTCCTCATCATCGTTAGCTTTCCTCTCGACGTTGGAGGAGGTGTCGTGGTGGTGGCGGAGCATGGCCCGGAGGCTGTGGTCGTGGAAGGTGACTCCCATGTTGAGGATGCCCTGAGGCGTCCCGGAGGGGCGGCGGACCTGGAGGGCGACGAAACGCGTGTTGTGCTGCACGCGGATCGCCGGGGAGAGGAGGTCGCTGACGAGGACCCTGGTGGTCCCCACGAGGACGTGGCGGAACCACGACACCGTGTAGATCTCCACGCTGAGGGCCGCCTCCGCCGCGAAGAGCTCCTGGACGTCGACGTTGAAGGTGAACTTGTCGTTCCACGTAGGGTTGGTGTGGTGCTGGTCGGTTCGGGTCGTGAACTTCTGGTTCGGGTTGATCCAAACCACCGCATAGGTTCGCATGGATTTGTAGAGAGGGGTTAGGTCTTGGGCGGAGATGAGGCTGATCTCGATCACCTGGGCCGGGAGCGGGCCCGGGGAGGCGGAGGCATGCGGCGGGCCTTGGCTGGTGACGGTGGAGGTGGCGGTGGGGGTGGTGGAGGTGGTTTTCGGATCCATTTTTCGCCCGTGGTAGGCGCACGGACGATGAATTTGTCGGAATAAACTTGTTAATTTATCAAGAAAGATTGATATTTTTGGTTGAAATATACACTAATAAATTTGGGAAATCTTGAAAAAACAAAGAAAAGGGAAGAGGATTCTTGCTAGTGTGAAATTATGGAGAAAAGGTCTGTAGAAGGGTAAAATTTTGAACCACGAAGTGATGGTGGTGAGAAAAGCATAAGAGTTATTGATTTCATTTTGTAGCCACAAATGTAAAAAAACCACCGCCGTTGGAGTTGCCTATAAATATGTTTTGTAATTTTTTGAAATGATGTAAGAATGTCGAAAGAAAATTATCAAGTATAAAGCTGCATGCCTTTTGAAGTAGAAATTATTTCGTTAAGCCAAAGTGAACCACTTGGGATCATATAACCCCATTTCAGTGTATCAATTATATATCGAAATCGATATATTTTGATTTTAATTTTATTTGTTTATTAATTTTATTATATTATGATTTAATCTAACTTTACACTAATCGACTAGGTTCACATATCCAATTGAAGTTTATTATTTATTTTTAGTATTTAATTTTAATTTTATTAGTTAAAAAATGATGAAAAAAATGTTATAAATAATTATAAACCCTAATTAAAATTAATGAACCATTGTTAATTAGTACTCCATCCGTCCCTTTCTACTTGAGCTCGGTAGAATGGGCACGGAGACTAAGAAAGCGAGAATATTTATTTTAAAGAATACCTTGTCATTCATATGAATTAACCCTTCAAAATTAAGTTTAATTAAATATTTTATTTTAATATTATATTTTTTTCAAAGATTTTTTATTTAATTATTTTATTTAATTTTTGAAAAATAGAAAACAGAAATAATATTAAAATTCAGACGTCTTCTTCATTCTCCCGTCGATCAAATCCGCCGTATGTTCCAGGTAATTCACCTTCACCCACTCAACAAACCCACTCTCCTTCATCCTAAAATTTCCACCCATCCATCTATTCGTCACCATCTCAAGTACCAGCAGCCCAAATTCATACTATTTCTACAAATCAACACCATTAAATTCTTAAATCAACTCCATTTTCCGACACCGTCACACTTGTTGAAATGATGAATACAGTGACCAAATAATACTAGAGAGATCTTCCTTAGTCTCAGGAACAACCGTATCTACAAGATCTGGGGCAAATTCGAGCGGATCTATGGGAGATTCGAAGAACCCTAGCGAGGAAAAGTTTTGGTTTTGCGCCGATGGTGGTGGTGCTGGGAGGGGTTGCGCCGGTGGTGGTGCGGGGGGGAGGGGTCCCGGAGAGCACAAAAGGTCGAGAAGAACCGGCGGATTTGCAGAGGGTGAGAGGCAGAGTTTCAGAAAGATAGTTCGGGAGAAATGGGAGGCAGATTCTCAAATTTAGTTTTTTTTAGATATGATTTAGGTTTTCTTTTTTTTATTTTATTGAAATTTTAAAACTAGTTTGGGTTTTTTTTTTTTTATATATATATTTTTTTCATTTTGTAATTAGTTTAGGGTTTGTTTAGTAAGCTAATTAAGAACATTTATCTACACTAATTATTTCTATTTCGAGAAATGGCTCAAGTAGAGTGGGACGACCCAAAATGAAAATTGGCTCAAGTAGAAGGGGACGGAGGGAGTATAATATTAGAATACTCCGTAAATCATAATAAATCAGAATTGAAGAAAAATATTTAATGAAAATTAAGAAAAGTCAATTTTTGTACACGATAGGTACAAAGGATTTCATATACAAATGAACATTTCTTTGCTACCATATTGATCGCCAAAACTCCCATGAGATTATCATTTCGTTTCCTAAAATGATTATACACAAATAATGTCACAATTCTACTAATATCACGCTTCCTTCAATTTTGGACCCAATTTGTTGTTAAGAGACCAATAATATATACTCCCTCTATTTCGTCGAAAAAGACTATGTTCCTTGAATATATATGAGGTATTAAAAAAAAATAAAGCCCTTTCGACGAAACAGAGGGAGTATATATTTATATGTATTAGATCAAAGATCGTACTTGGACGTATAACTTCTATTTAATTAATACAACGATGAAGTTTGTTCCTTTTTTTTTCTTTATTATTATTATTATTATTTTGAAAGCAATACAACGATGAAGTTTTTTGAATATCACTTGATTCATCATAAAGAATAGTCTTAGTAAAAGGGAAATATAAACATCTACACAAAATTAATGAGAAAGCGAGAATAACTTGATTCATGAACATGAACTCTTTTTTTTTTTTTCCTAATTGTTCCAATCATATTTTTTCTTCAGTTCTGTAGGTTGCTTCGTATCACTGAAATAAATACCATCACTCTTTGCTATCCACCACGACTGATCCTTGGGTACCTTGTTTAATTTTTTCACGAAAAACTTCGAAAGCTCTATCCTTTGATCCCCACTAAAGATGACAAAAGAATAATGTATTAGGAATGAAATTTAAACAAAACATCCATGTATAATCTTGGTTGGGGTAAAGGATATGATTTCCAAGATCATCGTCTCCGGATGCACAATGAATCTTCAATGGCTCAGAATCTGGAGGGAGATTGCTTAGGACATGAACACGATGTTTTGCTGTAAATATACATATTCCATCCACAAAGAAATCCCCAAGAATGCTAATTTCCACAAGTAGAAATAATAATAGAAAGTTCTTGATTATTGCTGGTCTTCTTTGATGACTAATTAGTGATTGTCTAAGATATTAACTATTTTCTAATTTATAGTTGTGTGGCGTTTTATTTTCTCATGAAGTTGTTAGTCAGGGCTAATTTTTTGCCATGTTAATTGGATGGATCTTGAATGAAGTATTCAATTTTAGTTTATGCAACCGAATATTCTTGTGTATATGAATTGTGTTAACTTTTGCCAATGATACACTTGGCTTTATTATTATTATTATTATTATTGGTATCCCCAATTCCGGTAACAGTAAATCCAATGAGATCTTTTTAGTTCTCATATGGAATTCTTTATTAGGTTTCATCTAACTCTTTTTAGGGCAACTAGTTGAACGTATGTTATTCTTTATTGCATTTTTTTTACATCATTGGATGAATGTCACCAGCATTTCCAACACAATCATTTTTGTTTATAGGAAATTATAATTAATGTTAGTTTTGAACATATTTGTGACATGTAGCATTCATCCATCGATGCAATAAAATATTTAACACGGAAATGCAATAAAGGATTTTATTCGCAAATTGAGGTTGTTAAAGGATCCGCTATTATTATTCTTCGGTCATTGCCAGGAAAATATTCTATGAAATGCTTGAATGAGATGACCTTAACAAATTTATGCTAGGCAAACCAAAAACCAATTTGATTTCATAACAAATAAAAAAATATATACCCCACATGAAAAAAAAAAAAAACCCAGCAAAACTTGAAGGCTAAAGAAAGCAATCCCAAAACAAGTTCTCTGTCAGTCAATTGATCAAACACTAAATCTGCATTCAATCCCAAAATCTGCATTCATAAGAAATTCAGCCATAAAACTTTCCTAAACTCCCATCCGAATGCGCCCTGTGATGAACTCTGTTAGCATTTCTGAACTTCTTCTTCAACTTGAATTGATTCGATCCGCAAACGAACGTGAACTCAAATGCATAGATATTCGATAAACACTTAAACAGCCCTTTGTTCTTCTCCGCCCCATTAATCTTCTTCTCCGGTTGCTTCCGACGAGTATCAATCACCAATTCACTCATCAACGGAATCAATTGCCTCTCCGCCTCCCATTCCTCGCTGCTCTCCGTCTTCCTCCCTATATCATCGCTCCGATCCCCTCCCTCCGTCCAGTTCTCGAAAATCGAGCTGCCGTATTCCCCCGTATCCGCCTTGTAGAAACCCTTCTTCAGATCAGCCGCCACCTCCGACGGCAGCGGTTTCATGGAGGAGTAAACCGATCCTCCCGATGTAACCGTCCTCGTTTCCGGCTCCGACTCGATCTGCCACGTGTATTTTGTCTCCGGCGTCGAACAAACGCTCTCTTTCGTCGATCTGATTTCCGTCGAACAAACGCTCTCGTTCGTCGATTTGATTTCCGGGCAGGACTTTTCCTCCGGGCTGGGATTTTCCTCCGTGCCGGGCGTTTCCTCCGGGCCCTGCGTTTTTTGTTCCTTTTTTTCTTCGGCGGCGACGGATTCCTCGTCGGAGATTCTCAACGAGGAGAGGCTAATATCGTCTTCCATACCGACGAGCTGAGCATTGAGACTCACCGTTCCCTGCAGATGCCCCGACGGGCGGCAGATCTGTAGGGAAAATTTCCGGTAGCCGTTGTTCTGGGTCAGCGGTGGCGATATGGTGTTGAACTGGAGGCGCGCGGTGCCGATGGGGAGGTCGCGGAGCCAGGCGAGGTTGTAGATCTCGATCGTTAGGAAGGAGGATTCTTCCTTTAGGAAATGGCGGTCGACGTGGAAGAGCATCTTGTAATTCCACTGGGGATTCGTGTGGCCTTTGTGGTCGATTTTGGTGGTGAGTTTGTGTTCCGGGGAGACGTAGGCGACGGCGAACGTCCGGAGCATTTTGGAAACCGGGGGGAGGTCTTGGGCGGAGATGAGGTTGATTTCGAGGAGTTTGGTCGGCGACATGGCTGTCTGAGGCAGCCGATGCGGCGTCGGCTGCCGTGAGATGGTGGCGGCGATGGGTGTTGCTGTTTGTAGGGACGATGGTGGAAGGGAGAGAATGAAGGTTGGAGAACCAAAGGCTTTCCTTCCTTTGGTTTCCAGGAAAACTAATTAGAAGGTAAAGGGGGAATATTAGTGATACGGTTGAGATATTAATTATATGTGGACGTGGCATTAAGAATTATTTTTAGATGAAACTAGTCGAGTGTTTGCAATTTTTTTTTAACATAATTAACTGAAATTTAAAGACCGTGCTATTGAGCACTCGAATCGAGACCTTTGGCCCGAACATTAACATTAACCCCCTACCGCAATTCTTGTGTATTATGCATTTGTAGCTTTTATAAGAATAGGCTTGATCAGATAAAAGCCATGAAAATTTATCTTGATAATTTATCAAAGAGAAACAATGATATTATCATAGTCAGACCTATTTTACGAACCTTCAAAATAATTTATTTAGGATAGCAAATTTACAAAAAAAGCTTAATAACTTTTTTTATCAGGTCTTTTCTCGACTTGGCCTCACTAGATGAGAAAAAAAAAAAAAAATTTGATTAAAGATTGTGTCAAATATCAATCTTACAATAAAAACAATCCATTATTAATAATCATGAATTTGTTAACGAGTTGCTGTATGATAAGGTAAACAAAAGTTATACTATGCTAGTATCGAGTAGGGTAAGTCGCAAATTGGAAATGTGCATAGCATTTAATAGCCTTATAAATGTTCGACAAAATGTCACAATCACAGTAACTGTAAAAATAGTATCTACTACTGAAACAATGGATTATGGATGGATCTCCACATCCATTGCTTTGGAGATTAAGATCGACTTTCTGATCTTTGTTGCAATCTTTCTAGTCGTCACCATCTTTAAATTCTTAAGACGAGTAGTCACCGACCTAATCTCTTCCGGTAGGGCGTAAAGATATGGACAGTTCTTGATGTCTAATCGTCGGAGCTCTTGCATTGCACCTTCTTCAACTTGTACATTTCTCAGATTCCGCAACTCTTCCATGTGCAGGATCTTGAGCTTAGGAAATCCGTCTCGGGAAATCACCATTTCTCTACCAACGTAAGCATTCCGCAGTTTAAGTAGCGTTAATTTGGATAGCTTCTCTAGTACAGGCATGGGATCTTCTTCCAGACAGCTATTGACCAACTTCAGGTGAACAATATTCGGAGGGAAATCATCGACGCTCGGTGACTTGGCAAGTAGTCCATCCAGTTTGAGTAAGCGGAGACTATGTAGAACACGGAGATCGTCCAAACAAGGCATGCTTCTGAAACGAAACCCTCTCAAGATTAGGGTTCCAAGCATCTCCAACTTAGACAATGATGCAAAAAGCTTGCTTGCATTCGAGTTTCCATCCAGTTCTTCAATGCCCAATAAGCGTAGACTAGTCATCGCCTCCACGCCCGAAACCCCGTATGTCCAATCATCGGCAGAGATGAAGGTCAAGCTCTCAAGATTCTTCAGTCCGTTTATCTTCAAAGGCTTCTGACAAATTATATCGGACATATAGAGGTGGTGAAGGTTTTCCATTTCCAATATAATATTTGGCACCTCCACCATGAAGTTTAGAGCTATATCAAGAACCTCAAGCTTTCTTAATAAGCCAAAAGAGTGTGGGAGCTCTTGTATGTAATTGTTTCTCAACCCTAAGTATCTCAGTTCAATCAACGTGCCAATAGTTTCCGGCAAAATCTTGAGTCCAAAATCCTCAAAATCAAGTATCTAAGCTATTCAAAGCTCTTCCAATATGATGGACTAGAGTCAAAGTAGCCACCTCCATGGAAGAAGAGGGAAACGAGGTGTTTGTCTTGATTCGTGGAGTAACTGAACTCGTCTCTGCTACTAACGATAACACGATGGCGAGGACTCTGAGAGGGTCGATCATTTCCATTGTTCCTTAGGATCTCAAAACCGATTTCCTCCTCTGCCTTTTTTATGGATAGCAGGTGCATTATATAATTGATGCTACAGCTCTTCATTCCATTGAACGAGTTCCTGTCTTTGATCTCAATAATGCATTCGATAATCAAATTTGTTAAATATGACCTCGTTTCATATTCTTTTTCTGATACCATTCCTCCTGCAGCCCAAATTTGTGTCAACTTTTTTACTCTCATAGTTGTAATTGTCTTAATGCAGGCCAATTGCAAGAAACACAATCTTGCTTCCGGATCCAACTTATGATAACTCGATTCCAATAACTCTAACGTTGAACCAAAATCGACTGACGATCCGAAAAGATCGTCCCATTCACTCCCACACTGCCTCTTCTCCGCTAACTGCCTTCCGACCTCTTTTATATCTAGTGGCATACCACTGCATTTCTTCAGCATCTCTTTCCCCTTTTTCTCCAACTGCCTTGAGGAATTTTGCTCACTCGTAAGTATAGTATTGAATAGTGTTCTTAGAAACAACTTCCAGCTCTGATCAGAATCCAAAGGTTTCATCTCATGAATATAATGGAAGGTAACCTCTAATCCTAAGGTTTCATTATTCTTGTTGGGAATTGACAAGCAATATTTAGAACACTAGCTAGCAGTCATTACGTACGTTGCACGTATAATCATTTATGTTTATAGTTATTTTAACTTAAATAATACTAATCTATTTTAAGATAAAAAATTATTGAAGAAATATCTTTAGTATGGTCGACATTTATCATTATAAGGACAAGTTGACACAACAAATATGAATTATTTATTTAAAAAAAAAATCGGAAGTAATTGTAAAGAGTAGACAAACGATGGAGTTGTACTTTCTAAATTTCATTTTGTGTAAAATTTTAAATTTCTACGACAATGATAATCATCATCTATTATAATATAATCGATCTAAATAAATGATTTTACAATAAGAAAAAAAACATACACTCCTTCTGTTCCAATAATATAGTTTCGGTTCTCCTATATATTTTGATGTCCAAAAACTGTAATCTCATAATAACAATAATAATAATAATAATAATAATAATAATAATAATAATAATAATAATAATTCTTAATGCTTATAGTTAGGGATGTCAATGGGTCGGGTACCCACCCAATTAGTCTTTCCCAAACCCAAACCCTTTAAAATTTTCCGTACCCATACCCGTCCCAAACCCGTTTAAAAATTAATTTTGATACCCGTACCCGCCCCAAACCCATCGGGTAATACCCACTAATTACCCGATAAAACCCGAACTCTACAATATTAATATAAATAATTCTTTAAAATTTTATATAACAAAAATTATAACTATATATATACCAATCAAAAGTCAAAACAATTATTTAAACATGCAAATCTTATTATAAATATGAACTAACAAAATTATAAAATAAATCTCAAGATAAAGACCAATAAAATATTAATTTTGATACATAAAAAGAAAAAACCTAGAATTACGAATACTTATTAATATTTTAATTCACACACACATACATACATTTATATGGGTTTGGGTAGTGGGTACCCGAACCTATCTACCCATACCCAACCCAAACTTATTGCGGGTATCATTGCGGGTGCCAGCAAAAACCCGACCCATTGCCATCCCTACTTATAGTAAGTGAATTAAGAAAATAAAAGATAAAAATATGAAAATAAGTTGTGTGTCTCGTATGCATACTCAACAATATTAACTATGCACAATCAATCATCTATTTATTAATATGGATAGCGTTCTAGTATAAAATTATTTAAGATAAACTATTATAAAAATTATATAATATATTATACTCCATCCGTCTCAAAGATAACGTCCTGTTTTATTTAACAATAATTTTATACTCTTCGTCCCATAAATTTGGGTACGAGAATTAAGGGATTTTGTAATCTTTTCCAGTTATGAATAGTATTATACTCATACTATTTATAATTGGGAAAAGATTACACATTCTCTTAATTTTCGTGTCCAAATTTATGGGACGAAGGGACCATAAAATTATTATCAAAAGAAACAAGACGCTATATTTGGGATAGATGGAGCATATCCTATGACCCTTAAAACTAATTATATATTAGTGGTATAATAGGCAAACCAAATTTTGTAAATATAACACTTTTTATAATAGTATAGATAAAACGTAAACCAATGCACAGATTTACGTGGAAACCCCAAACTGAAGGAAAATTTCACTAAAAGGCAGAATAAGGGTACACAATTTCATACACGAACCCTAAATGAAAAACAGACAACTTATAATGTAGCTGTAGATATCAGCCTCAATCACATTGCGAAAAAATCTAAAGCTGCATCGCAAGCCTTTTAGGCTCGACCCAAATTTTTCATGTCAATATGTCACTGATAACAACAATTCTTAATGGCCAATAAATGTGAATTAGTTAACATCAAATCACCAACCAAGTAACTGAAACCTAAATAGTTAAAGGACAACTATGAAAATAGCCAATTTAAAATAGTAAAATAAAAAAAGTAGCCACTAAGATAAAAAATAAATAAAAAAATAAAAAAATAGCCACTTTTGAAGTTAAAATACATAATTATCCTTAATCAAATTAAATCCTCTTTTCCTTCCTCACAAGACTCACTCACGCACACAACACACACGCAGAAACACACACACATAGCAATACACTCACTCGCATAAACATGCACTCACGCACATACACAGCAACACGCACACAACATACACATTCACATACACACAACACTCACTCTCTCTCTCACTCTCACAGGACCACAAATTAACTCACGCGCACCACACTCACACAACGCACACACATGAAATATATTTTTTTTCTCTTGTTTTTTTTAGTATTTGTTCTTCAATTTACGAATTGTGGTTCATCAATTCACGAAGTCTGTTGAATACATGAAAAAGACATAACGAATTGCTCCTTTTTTCGGTACTAATTCACGAATTGAGTTCGTGAAATCGTGAATTGCCTCACATTTTTCGAGCAATTCATGACCTAAAATTTGTGAATTCTGTATATAGCGGGGATATTATGGCAAGAGTGACTATTTTTTTTTTTTATCTTTTTTATCTAAGTGACTATTATTTATTTTTACTATCTCAAAGTAACTATTTTTGCTTATTTCCCCAATAGTTAATTATAGTAACAAATTATGAGGAGAATCAAATTCATGCAGGAGCTTGGATAATTATATTAATGTTAGAAGTCAAAAATATAAATGATTGAGCTAAAACTTAATCTTTCAAATTTCGTGTTAAATTGTTTGAATAAATACATAGTATACTAAAAAAAAATCTTAAAGCTACAGATACATTAATTGGTATTCATTGGGTTAAAAAGTGCTTGAAAGTAGACTATTATCCACGGTACACGCGCTTATATATTGATATCCACGATCCTTATTCTCGACATCAACCCTAGTTTTCGAATCTTCGTTGCAATCTTTTTGGAAGTCACCATCTTTAGCGCCTCCACCGATCCAATATCTTCCGGTAGGGTTTCCAAGTATGGACAGTTATTGATTTCTAATTTCCGGATGCGTGGCATCGCTCCTTCTCCGACTTCAACATTTCTGAGATTCCACAGCTCTTCCATGCACATGACATGGAGCTGGGGAAAACCCTTGTGCAAGATCGCCATTTGTCGACCATTGTACGCATTCCGCAACTTGAGGTACTTGAGTTTCGGTAACTCTCCAATACGGCCATCGGGTCTTGGTTAAGACGGCTATTAACCAACTTTAAGTATGTAAGTTTGGGAGGCAAATTGTTAGCACTTGGTAAAGTTGGAAGGAGTCCATCCAGTTTGAGTTTAATGATTCGCCGTAAAATGCTAAGATCGTCCAAGCAAGGCATTCTTTTGAAAAGAAACCCTCTTAAGATTAGGTAATCGAGCCGCTTTAACTTAGACAATGATGCAAACAGTTCGCTTGCATCCGAGTTTCCATCAATTTCTTCAATGCCGAGTTTCTTGAGAGTAGCCATCGTTTCCAAGGCTGTGGGCTCGTATGTCCAATCATCGACTGAAATGTTGGTTAAGGTCTCAAGATTCTGTAGGGCATCTATCTTCAAAGGCTTCTGGCAAATTACATCATACATGTAGAGGTGACGAAGGCTATCCATTTTCCATATAATATCGGGCACCTCCACCATAAAGTTTAGAGCTATATCAAGAACCTCAAGCTTTTTCAAGCACCCAAAGGAGTTCGGGAGCTCTTGTATATGATTGTTTCTCAATCCCAAGTATCTTAACTTGACCAATGTGCCAATAGCTTGTGACAAAACACTGAGGCCAAAATCTTCAAGTTCAAGTATCCGTAGTAGTTTGAGAATCTCCCAATAAGATGTGCTAACGTCTAGGTGGCCACCTCCACGGAAGAAGAGAGAAACAAGATTTTTATCATGATTCGTGGAGTAATCGAACTTCTCTCTGCTACAACAAATAACACGATGACGAGGCCTCTGAGATGGTCGATTATTCCCATTGTTACTTAGGATCTCAAAACCCATTTTCTGCTCTGCTTTTTTTATGGATAGCCTATGTAGTAGAGAATTGACGCGAAAGCTTCTCATCGGATAGTCTTTTACTTCGATCATGGATTCTTTAGTTAACCTTCCTAAAGTTGAATACGCATATTTTATATCATATTCTGTGGCCCTCCCCCCTGCAGACCAAATATGTATCAACTTCTCTCTTTTGATAGTTGTATTTTCCTTAAACAAGGCCAAATGTAAGAAACATAACTTGGTATCTGGATTTAATTTATGATAACTCGATTCGAGTGACTCCATTGTTGTACTTTCACCCAAATCAACGGATTCAAGAAGTTTTTCCCATTCAATACCTGACCTTCTCTTCTCTACTAATTGCTTTGCCACCTCTTTTATAGCTGATGGCACACCACCGCATGTTGATAACATCTCTTTCCCCTTTCTCTCCAACTGCTTTGGAAACTCCTGCTCATCTGTGAAATTATTGCCACGTGCACAGTCTATTGTTCGTAGAAACAATTGCCAGCTTCTGTTAGAATCCAAAGCTTTCACCACATGTATATTGTATGCTTTTCCGAGGGTTTCTTCTAAATAGAAACTCTGAGAGCAACCCGTGATTAGCAATCTACTTCCACTATCTGCTTCGTACGAAATGCAATCAGTATATATACTAAATGAAATATCAAAGAATTGCATGCCGCAAAAAAGATGAAACGTACCTTTACGTGGAAGACCTTTGAAGAAACATCCCAAGTTCATTTCTTTAGGAACATCATCGAGAACGATGAAAAACGGCCTTCCTTTCAGGTGCTGGCGAAGAATCTTTTGCAGATTCCGGTTATCCATTTTCTCGAGTGAAGATTCTTTTTTGAGTTCCTCACTATCTAACACCTGCTGTATTAGTTTTATGAGCACCTCTTTATGACTCAACTCATTAGAAACGTGTACCCAAGCACGGTACTGGTATCGATTGATGACCGCTACGTGTTTGTATAAATGTCTAGCAAGAGTTGTCTTTCCAATACCAACCATGCCTGTGATCATCCAAGTCGAAATCCCTTCTTCCCAATCAAATAACATTTTTCCTAACACCAGTTCCACTTCTTTGTCCATACCAACAACGTATTCTTCGTCGTTTTCTCCTTCTCTGACATTTTCGGATCTCATCCGAACTCCGAATTTAAGCATGCGAATTTTAACCTCATCCACCCAATTTCCGATGGGATGGATACCCAACTTGTACTTACTGAGCTCGTCAACAATCTCGACGAGGTCGCATATCAAATAGTATAGCCTGCTATCCTCTCCCAGTTTGTTGTCTCTCACGAAATCCATAATCATTCTCAAGTCACGAGCTACCTCTTCCATTTTCTCTGTGTAGTACGGCTTCTTAGCCAACAATTTTTCCAACTTTTGTATGATTGGAAGAACGAGGGCCTCCGCCATGTTTGTGATTTCAGGTTTCTTCTCATCTTCTCTTGCTTGGACCTGCACTGCATTCATTAGGAAAACTGCATTCGCTCGTAATAAAATGGTGAAAATCTATACATCATTATAGTATGATGATTAATGGTTTGGCCTATATGGCTCAAAGCATCTTATGTTAAAGAGCACACTCGATTTGATTAGTTTTGTTGATCTTCCAAATATATAGTATAACTTTAAGTTAAAGAAATATCACACAGTTTGACTTTGGAAGTTATATTTATATCATAATCCAAGAATGTTTTGCATGGCATTACAAAATTTAATGTTTTATTAAAATTGCTATCTTTTTCCTGTAAGGATCACCACAAATTTTATTCTCTCTTTTACATAAATTCGAGATTGATTTTCTATTTACTCAAAATCATCTCTCTTAGGAATTTCATCGAACAATGTGCAGTCACCATTGAAGAATAATGATAGCAGAAATACTCGTCGTCTCAATCAGCTCCGTTATCTTATTTTAAGTATTGCTTGCAAATTAAGTATTCGAAGAGTTTAGTGTTATAACCTCGCACTGCAGCTCTTTCATGGCTACAAGTTGAGCCTCTTTCTTGTCCAGTAGAGAACTCTGCCTCACATTCTCTTCAGCCTCTTTTTGCATCTTCCATGAGTAAAACAGTAAATTTCCCAAAAAAAAATTATATTCAAAGTTCAGGTAAAAGAACTAAAAACCTTTGACATGCGAAAATTCCAAAAAAAAAAAAAAAAACATGTAGAGTTTGTTATATCTCGCGATTGACAACTGCAAAACCAACTAAACCATTGACTTGAGTTGATGCCCGGAAAATGTTTGATGAGATGCTTGAAAGAGATGGATTGAGTGATACAAAAAATAAAAATAAAAAAATAAAAAAATTAAACCTAAACAGGCATAAGAAAAGGAATAAAAAATGTAGGAAATAAAAATCAATCCAAGTAATTAAGAAGAAAAATATACGTGGATGTCACCTCATAATTGAAAAATGTATATCAGGTTACTTTGAAGTTTTTCTATTCTATACACACAAACATGTTAAACATAAAAATGAGGTTTATCTTAACTTTAGAGAGCAAAATTTAATGACTACATACTATGGTAAATTGTGAAGTTGCACTTTTCGCCTGCTGTTCTCAGGCTGTGTATTCATGTTCATATTCCAAAAGAACAACTAAAGTGAAGCAACTCTGCGTTAAAATTAGATTTGCCGAAGAAAAATCCAACTCTTAGATATAAAAACACCATAGTCCAACACAACTCGAAAATCATCATAATCGTTTGAGCTTGATTAGATATTATTCAAATCTAATCAAGGAGAAGGAAAAATACCTTATTGCGATTTCTCCTCTTAGATCTGCTACTACTCTTGTTCGACCTTTTGAATCGAAGACATGTTTCTAACTTCCTCGATCTCTTGTTATCTACGCCGGCGACTGTGATTTATTTCAACCCAAAAGAAAGTTTGTGAGCGGATTTGAAAGTAGAACTAAACTTAACTGCTCAAAGAAGAACAGGTCAAGATTCTTGATGAATCGGAGATGGGGTTCATTTTACCCATACTAGAAATATAAAAGTTGTCGGTCAGAATATAGAATAAAAAAATAAATTAAATAATTAAGAACGGTAGTTATGTAGATGTAGCTACTTGCAATTATTAAAAAATAAAAATTACTGTATAGTTTCCACATCAGAATTCAGAAGCAGCGTGCACGTTTCCACCACATGCATCCTGCCTTTTTCTCAATATAAACACTGATATATGGCGCCGACTTATTGTTTCAGACATCAAATTTTAGAGAGAATTTTTCTAAAGAAATTTTATTATTTGATTATTTTTTTAAGCCATGAATATATTAGCTGGGGGTGGATGAATGAATAATGGGGAGGACCCAATGGACTTCGTGAGGTCAACCCAACACACTTCGTAAATTCCACTCCTCCCGTTTACAGAGGGTCATTTTTTACGTCACGGTAATTTAGAAGAGACTTATTTAAAGATAAAGTATAATGTTTAATATTTTAATTTAAATTTTACTTTTTTTTTTTAAATAGAGTATCATAGATCTATTATTACTATTACTATTATAAAAGAGTGTATTCTTACAAAATATGTATTGCCAATTATACCCCTTTTATATTCAATTTAAGGATAACAATGTCATTTTGAATAATATGAAGAAATAAAGAAAATAATTATTATTCATATTTTATAATGTGATTGATTATCTTAAAAGTTTTATTGGAGTAGAATTCTTCTCCCACGTCAATTGTATACAATTAGATAGAAATCATACGGTCATACCAATAAATCAATTGCCTCCCACCTATTAATCCCTCCTCAAATATGTTCTGCCATTAATAAAATAACATAAGTCGGCATTCACTGTTTTTGAACATGAGTTTTAGAATGAAAATTTTAGTCATCACTCAATAATTTAATTTATACAAAATAAATCGTATTGGAACAATTATATTTAAAGTATCAAATATTTGTCCTTCACTAATTCTCCTACTTATCCAAACTATAATTCTACTTCTCTTCTACTTCCTACTTTTACTTTTCTATAATTCTATTTACTTTTGTAAGAGATATTTTGGACATACCAAACTCCAAAAATTTTGAAGGACTCAATCATGAACATAAGAACCGATGTTGTTACTCTTTTCTAATCAAATTGTGAAGGGGAGGGATAAGATTTTTTTTTAAAATATCTATGTCACTGTTGTTAAGGATAAATCAAATCAATTATAATCTTCTATTTTGTAGTATTTATCCTTTCCTTGTATAGTTGATATGATCCATGATTTTAGGATCTTCTGTTGTAAACCTTGTATTACTTATAGTGGCAATACACACACTCGATAACGAGTGAGATTATTTCTCTTATTCCACTCTTTCATGGTATCAGAGCCAACCGTCTCTCGTTCAAGCTGCGAATCGGAATATCGTGCGCTTGCAAACACTGCTTCTGAAGTACTTTGGCTCGCTAACCTTCTTAAGGAACTTCGAATTTCTCTTGCCGCCACGCCTGTGCTCTTGTGCGATAACTGGAGTGCCATCTTTCTTAGTCAAAATCCGATTTCTCATAAGCGAGCCAAGCATATTGACATTGATTGCCACTTCGTACGTGACTATGTTTCTGCCGGGAAACTCGTCACCAAGTTCGTTCCCTCTCACTTACAGCTAGCTGATATCTTCACAAAGAGCTTACCACGACCAGCATTCGAGTTTCTTCGATCCAAGCTGTGCGTTTGATCCAATCCCACGCACAGCTTGAGGGGGGCTGTTAAGGATAAATCAAATCAATTATAATCTTCTATTTTGTAGTATTTATCCTTTCCTTGTATAGTTGATATGATCCGTGATTTTAGGATCTTCTGTTGTAAACCTTGTACTATTTATAGTGGCAATACACACACACTCAATAACGAGTGAGATTATTTCTCTTATTCCACTCTTTCAACTATCTATTAATAATATTGTAAACTCATTAGTATCTATTTTTGTAATATATAATAATAATAATAATAATAATAATAATAATAATAATAATAATAATAATAAAATTGTTTTGTTTCCAAATATATTTATATTGCTCATGAAAAAAATTAGTAATATACGTGCAATGCACGTAATCTTTGCTAGTCTATAAAAATATACTGATAATTAATCTTAAATGAAAAATTGTATCGAGCGTTTTCCTTTGATATAAAAAGCATAAAAATCGACAAACAAACGAGCAAGTTAAGATTTTTGATTCAAATTATATAGAAATTATTAGTTTAGACTAATAAGTTAGTTTAATTAATAAAATTTTAATCTTTGCCATTTTTAGAAATGACTTAGACATCTAAAAGCGAAAAATAGCTTATTATAAATGATATGAAGAGACTAATACTTATCAAGTCATTATTGTATTTCTTTGATTAGGTGTAATCAAAGCCACATTTAATTTCACGTGCATCCTGCTTGTTCCGAGGAATTGATTTAACTTTAACATAATGTGCCGTCCAAGTTGACTTTATGTAATTATTAATTATTACCACAATACTGATTAGAGACTTATGTTATTCAATTATTGAACTATCGACAAGCAATATATTTGGAATTGAGAATTTCATAGTTCTATGAATTATGACATAAAGAAGATCGAAGAAAATTATATAGAAACGAAAGGCCGGGAGGGAGTCGTGAGCACTTGAATTCTCACTCTTGTTGTGAAATTAATAACCATCCAAATCAATCTTCGTAATTTCATTATTAAATAAAACTGAAATTAATAATGTTTGATACTACAATGACGAGCGAAAAATTGAAATACGTATACAAAGAAAAGTCCCAAAAAAGCTCGTTAAAAGTGTTTGGCAATAAGCTCATTAAGAACTTATAAGATTCAAACTTATAAGATACAAGTTTCCATACGAATTTTCAGTTAAAGAAGATCTACATTATAAAAGCACAATAATAGTACAAAGAAAACACATAAACTAAAATGGTTGCATATTCACGGCATATATTTTGGAGATGACGCTCGAGCTCCAGATCTTTGTCGCAATCGTTTTGGTTGTCACCATGATTAACTCCTGAAGAGAACCCATCGACTTAATCTCTTCCGGTAGGGTCTCCACATATGGACAATGGTCGATTTCTAATTCGTCGAGCTTCGGCATCGCACCTTCTCCGATTATCATATTTCTGAGATTCCACATCTTTTCAATGCACAAGGTTTCGAGCATTGGAAATCCATAGCTCGAGATCACCATTTCTTGACCGGTGTATGCATTCCGCAAATTGAGGATTGTTAGTTTGGATAACTTCTCTAGCACCAGCATGGGGTCTTCATCTAGACAGCTATCGACCAAGGTCAAGCATCTAACAATGGGAGGGAAATTGTCCGCACTCGGTAACTTGACCAAGCGTCCTTCCAATTTGAGCGTAGTGAGGCTTTGTAGAATATGAAGATCATCTAAACAAGGCATGCTTCTGAAACGAAACCCCCTTAAGATCAGATGGTGTAATGTTAAGTCAGCCAACGATGCGAAGAGCTTGCTTACGTCTGAGCTTCCATCCAACTCTTGTATGCTCAATTTGTAAAGACGAGTCTTTTGTAAGCCCAATAGCTCAGGAGTCAAATTATCGATTGAGATGTACAAAGTAAGAAAATTCTGTAGCGCGTCTATGTTTAAAGGCTTCTTGCAGATTACACCCGCCATGTCGAGGTGACGAAGGCTGCCCATTTCCCATATAATGTCCGGCACCTCCATCATAAAGTTTAGAGCTATATCAAGAACCTCGAGCTTTTTCAAGCGCCTCAATGATTCCGGGAGTTGTTGAATATAGTTGTTTCTCAATCCCAAGTATCTTAACTCGACCAGAAAGCCGATACTTTCTGGCAAAATCTTAAGCCCGAAATCCTCCAGATCAAGTATCTTAAGTGCTTCGAAGCTCTTCCAATTCGCATCAAGGTAGCCACCTCCATGGAAGAAGAGGGAAACGATGAGATGATTATTATCTTGCTGCATAGAGTGACTGAACGTGTCTCTGCTACAATTGATAACACGGTGACGAGGGTAGATTTGGGAGGGTCGTCGAGTGTTTCCATTATTTGGCAGGAACTCGAAACCTATCTCTTCCTCTGCTTTTCTCATGGACAGCCTGTGCAGAACAACATTGGCCTCGAAATATTTAACTGTACGGCTACTGGCCCCGTCCTTCTCAACAAGCATGGATTGAGTGGAAATTAATTACACGTAGCATAGTTTCAAACTCTGAGATCGTTTCTGCTGCTGCAGCCCAAATCCGTGCCAACTTTTCTCCCCTGAAAGTTGCTTTTTCCTTAAAGGAAACCAGATACAAGAAACCTGGCTTCACTTCTGGTGCCAGTCTCTGGTAACAATTCAATTAACATCAAATCAATTGATGATTTAACGAGCTCTTTCCATTGAAACCCTAGCCGCCTTTTCCCTGCTAACTGCTTTCCCACCTCCTTTATAGCGAATGGCACACCGCCGCACTTCGTTAACATCTCTCTCCCCTCTTTCTCCAACTCCTCTGGGAATTCCTCCTCACAGTTGCCGCGTAATATTGTTTTCAAGAACAATTTCCAGCTGCTATCAGGATTCAAAGGTTGAATTTGGGTAGCACTGTGGACAGTTGCGCGTATACTTTTGGAGCGACTTGTGAGCAGCAGTCTACTTCCTTCGTCTAGATGCATAGCAACAATTAATACACAAGGAGAGAGAGAGAGAGAGGATTGTATTGTCACCTATAATTATATATGCTTTTTGAATATCAATGCATGCATTTTTATATGTAACTAGCAAATTGTAACGTTTACCTCTATTCTAGTTTAGGGGTAATCCTAAATTATAGCCCCAACTTTAAATGTTGCAAATATGGCCCCTGCCAAATTTCGGGCTCTATCATGTGATGTGGAAGTCCTGAGATTTATTAGGAGGCATGTGGCCCTTAGTTTCATTGAGTTATTGAATATCTTTTGGAAATTCATATGAATTTAGATTAAAATGGTTGATCAAAGCAAGTACTTAAACTTATGTTGACAGCGAATGTTGAAATATAGTTGGAACCTTCTTTCCTTCATTGATTCATCTCGCATTTCCTATTTTGTTGAGTGTTAGCTTTACACTTTAATTACTGTGACGTTCATTTGAATTGCTTTGGGTAAAGTTATTACTTACATAAAATCAAAAATTCACTTAGTAGTTGAGTGTTCATGTTATATTACTTGAAATGTTTTTGTTAAACAATCATTGTGGTTCGACTTTAATTACATTTCGATAAGTATTTCACTTAGAGAAAAAATTGTGATAAGTCAATACACAAATCTTGAAATAATCTTTTTATGAATAAATATAGTGCATGATAAAACATTAACACTCTTTATAAGAGAGAGACATAATAGGCAACCTACATTTGTAAAATAAACCTCTTTTTATATAACTATAGATTAATGATTATATAGTTGCAAATCATATGAAGATAAGTAATTTGTTAGTTATCAAGTTTTTATTTTATAATCCCCCTCCCCCCCCCCCCCCAACACACACACACACACATATATATATAGGGATGAGTTCATGTGAAAAACTCCCTTTGTGCAAGAAATGAGAAGTATCCTAATCTCTTGATTTACACAACATCCACGGTCCAAAATATTTCTTAAGAATTGTATATAGTTTGACTTTTAATTGAATTCACTGACTTGTATTTAATGTAAGGGCAAATTAGTAAAAATAAAACTTACCATATCTAATGCTACAACTAATCTAGCGGATATCATGGTAAGACATAACCGTCCATATCAAAATTTCAAATCTTCTGCAAATATTTGGGGGAAAAAAAATTAATGGTGTATCGTCATTTGATTTTGTTTTTGAAATTTCTTTTCCCCATTAATGATACATTTAGTTTTATGTTATCATGCATTAGTACACTATTTGTAATGCATCAGTGAAAGATGAGGTAATTAAATAAATTAAACAATTATATAAATTATTATCTTGAATAAATTATTAAATGCATTACTATATGTAATATAATGCTTCATTCATGTTATATCGTTTGATTTTTTTAAAATGTTTTTACTTTAATGATGCATTATAATGCATGAGTAGATTATTTGTAATGCATTACTGAAAGATAATGTAATTTATAGATTGTTATCTTCACAAATATATTAAATGCATTATGATACTCCCTCCATTTCATCTAAATTGACACCTTTCTTTTTGGCTTTTCTGGCACGTTTTTCCACGCTTCTCGATGATGGGTTTTAAAATGGATTTTTGAAGAATTCTTTCTTTTACGGGATACTACGACAGTTGTAGTATCCCGTAAAAGAAAGAATTCTTCAAAAATCCATTTTAAAACCCATCATCGAGAAGCGTGGAAAAACGTGCCAGAAAAGTCAAAAAGAAAGGTGTCAATTTAGATGAAATGGAGGGAGTATGTGATATATTGCATTAGGGGTGAGATCTTGTACATAAATTAAAAAAAGAAAGAATAATAATGCAAGTTATGCACAACTATAATGCATGCAATGTACAACTATAATGCATCATACATGATAATGCATTATGATATATGATATATTGCATTAGTGGTGAGATCTTGTACACAAATAATTTTGTTGTAAGAAATAAAAAAATATTGCAAGCTAATGCACAACTATAATGCACGCTATGCACAACTATAATGCATCGTTAATACTATTGTAATGCATCGGTCATCATAATCCATTTTTAGTATAATCATTATGCATCAGCTGATCTGGCCGAAAAATCACACATTGATCAATGGTCATAATTATCTTTTATTTTTTATTTGATTTCTCAACTACTACA
Organism: Mentha longifolia; assembly: GCA_001642375.2. Classification (NCBI taxonomy): domain Eukaryota; kingdom Viridiplantae; phylum Streptophyta; class Magnoliopsida; order Lamiales; family Lamiaceae; genus Mentha; species Mentha longifolia. The sequence continues at coordinate 31,852,101 of CM038118.1, read as the reverse complement.
TCATTTTTATTATTTAATGCAATTATAGAAATTTGTACACGTATATTGACCTAGCATTAAGGACTAAGGACTAATTAATATCTAAGACCAAAGGCCTCGATTTGAGTCTTCTATGGTGCCGTATTTAAATTTCATGTCGAAGAGTTTCAAAAAAACATAGAAAGATGATATGAATTTTGAATGAAAAAAATTGGCGTGGAACATTACAGAAGAATCTATCATAAACATAGTTAATTGGTTTACGTGGAAACAAAAAACCTATAGCTTTATTATTATTATTATTATTATTATTGACGTAAGAAGAGAACTTTGTTGTTTCTTAAAATAAACATTAATTAATGCTAGAGTAACCACCACCAACAAATGCAATTTACAAGATTAACCCTTCGTCACTTTTAAACAGTAAGCTTTTGATTAAACTATAACAATAAAAATCAACCATTGATCAACCAAAATAGGCGCCTTAGATTGTTTCTTATTTCTTACAAAAACTCTTTTTTGTATGTGATCTTCCCTCTATATATATATATATATATATATATGTACTAGAAATTTTACATCGCGTAAGACGCGGTGTTGCCATAATTGCCCCGCGAATCATCTGAAAAAAATAGCGGGTTTTTGGTTAATTATGATTATTTGAGTATTAAATAAGTTAATATTTTTCATTCTTTCAAAGCATATTAATTAGTTAATCACAAGACCTTGCATTTCCTGTAGGAGTAGCATGTATGAATTTACATCATCAAAATTTGAATAAATATCAAAGTGTCAACAAATATCAACATCATCTAAGATTACAAGATTAATGCGAGTAAAGTTTCTCTTTGGAGGCAAAAGAAATGCGAGTAGAGATTTATTTGTTTGCATTTGGTGATCGTAGAGATTGTCTAAAGGTGCTAGCAAGATAGGGATATATCATAATATTTCTCACCTTTAATACATTATTTTTTCCCCTTGCCGAAGATGGGCATATCTTTGGCAGCAATTCAAGGATGCAAAAGAGTGGCCTTATCATGCAACAAAGTATAAATAAATTAAAGCAGTGAACATAGGGGCATATCACAAAATTGATATCCATATATAAACAAGCAAGACTATACAAACAACATACACGGACGAAAACCAAAGCTAAATACCATAAAATATTGGACAATCAACACAAAATGAGAAATCTAAGGAACTTATATTCTTGTTAAGTCAACCTTCAAATAATCATATGGTCATCATTCATAAACAAGATAATGTTATGGTGACATGTAAGTTCCATTAGCTAAAAAATAACACAAAACAACTCATTCAATTAAATAATATCATTTGATCATTTTTCAGTAAGAGTTATACTCTTCACATTTACAAAGATTTTACACACTTATCATTCTAAGTCCATTTCAAGATATAAGGCACTCTAATGATATGACCATCAATATATACAATGACTACAAATAATCATACATTAGTCCCGATAAAAAGGCAGTTATCATGTCGTATTGAAGATTATTAAGGGCACAAATTCAAGAAATAGAAGCCTATTGAAGAAATATGCTACTACTCAGCATAAGAGAATTCATAAATTTCCTACAAAAAACAATTACAAGTACAATTATAATTAACAAAATATTACAGCGTATATGCACAAAACCAAGAGCTAACAGAGTTGTATCTTGAAAATCTAAGAAAGAGTACAACTCACACAAGCTATGCTTCACCAAAACATACAAAGTCATAAATTAAAGCAAGAAAGCATTAAAAAGTGTCTAACCAGAATACTTGCAAACTTATCCAGCCCTATACTTGGAGAAGTGCTCTTTGTAGGTAAATCAGGTCCTCAACCTCATCTTCTCTAAAGTCACCGTCTCTTTCGTCTTTTTTACATTTTTATTTTTCAGTTACCTAATAGCCCAAACAAAGATGTTAGAAAAATATATATCTACAAGCACCCTTTCCTTTCTTTCCTTTCTTCCTTTTGGAGAGAAAGAGAGAGAGAAGTACTTGGAATAGTGGCTAGAGAGCAATAGAGCAACATTTTCTTATGTTCAAAATCATCTTATCATTGTCACTTGATATCCTTTTCCCGACTTTGGATGATCGATCTCCAAAAACCACAATGGGAAAATACACATCCCGCAAGATAAACACAAACCACTCCAAGTATAGTAATAGGAAAAATGCATATGTAACGTGGATGAAGCAAATATAAAAACCGATAACATCAATTGAGCAAGCACATAGCAAATTCATAAAAGGTCCAAAGAAATTAAAAATAAAGACTACAAGTGAGAGCATAACTCCTCGGCCTTCCATTTTTTGGGAGGTTTATCAGAACATTGAAAAACACATGACTTGAAAGCATAACAACTCCACACAATGTTTACAAGGTGTGGGAAGTAGATCGATAGACTGTTTCATGCCAACATCACATTAGCATCCACAAAATCAGAATTGGCTTGAACTGTTCCTTGAATTTGTTTCAGAAACACAACCCCCAAGTTACATTAAATTGTGCAAATTTAAACATAAAGTATGCTAGAGCTGACTAAGTAAACTCGTATATATGAAATAAGTTGAATGTCTTAGAAATTGAAAGGAGGTCTGGTATATCACACATTAGTAAATAAAACCATCCACATAGACCTCTATCTCTCATTGTATGAATTGCATATCAGCGAAGAGAGATGAAAAATGACTTCTATTGTTGTAATTTCTCTTAAGCAAACTATACATCTCCTCCAAAATTCCTCTACCTCTTCAATCCTCTCCCGAGCATAAAATCTTAGACGATGTTGCAAGCAAACAGATGATATTCTTACAAGAAAGTCTTCAAAAATGAACCAACGATAGTATGGGAGGTAGGAAGAGATTGAACACTTTGCACAAAAAAATTAGAGAAGCTGCACATCAATTACAAGGTTCACTACTTGAAAATAATACCTCAAACAAGTTTCTATCAAGCCACAAAGATCATATATATTGCAAGAAAGTCTGACATATGGCACTTTTGTAAAATAAAATTATAAATGAACTAAGATCACGACACTATTTTACTCGTAAATAAAACAAACTTGGCAGTGAAATAAAGTTACAATTCCACCAACATAAATAAGCATGTATGAGATGCCTCGATCGAATGGAACGAGCAGCTGAACATTGAGAGCCAAAAACAATACACATAAGTGTAATTTGTGAAGGCAAGCTAAAAGTAAGCGTCTCTTAAAGTTCTCACATCACATGTTGAAATAAATAAATAAATAATGCAAGCCAAATGCCATATGTGACAATTCAACTCAGACGAATAAATATTAAAATATAAAATTACCATCCACCACACCGGCATGTTAAATTCTCTTACTGCTATTCACCTCCTAAACAAAGACAGGGATACGAATTTGAAAAATGGACAGAAAAGTAGGGGAAAGAAAATATTAGGAAGGAAGCTTGACAGTAAGCAACCTTTAGTTGAGAGTAGACGACACAACATAATAACTGAAGTATGTAGACGAATTAACTACCTGAGAAATCAGTTGATTCAACCAATGTAATCAACGAGAATTCTACAATTTAAGTGATTTATCCAAAACGAAAAATAAAAAGTGGAACAAAACAAAACTTGTACCAGAGTGATATCAAATCAATTTTGGAGACAGTGCACAATAACATCCTTTGGGTAGAAACATCAGTTGAATTTGGAGAAACACGGACAGAGGAATGTTCTTGAAATCGAAACAAAAAAAGAATACAAAATAATTAACATTATTAGAGTATAAACAAAAAAAAAAGAAAAAAGGAAGTGATATAGAACTGATTTAAAAAAGACGGCTCTTATTTTTATTTTTTTCAACTCTTGCCACCGGCAAAAGGTGAGGTGGTTTCTCACAAATTAAGTCTTTCTTTCTTCTTATTCAGAGTATGCATAAAGACTGTCATTGCACGTTCTCACACACATAATCTTATTGCATTCTAAAATAAGTTGTGCTCTGTTTCGAGATCCCAGAATTTTGGATAAACAAAAGATTACAAAATCACATGGAACATAAGTGATTTTAATCACAAGGCACTAAATTAATTTCAGCATATAATGAGCAGAGCCTATTTTATGAAACTCGAGATTTCTAATTCCACTCTTTACTAACCATGAAAAAACACTTGAAAAATCTGAAACTCCTTTTTCATATTCAGACAGCAATATCAACATAAATGGGTCAGAAAGAAAGGGCATATGTTGATAAAAAGAACATGGGCTTACTTGAATGTTGATGTTGCAGCTTTTGGAGTCCAACCTCTTCGACTCCAAGGTTGATGAACTGCTTGTAGAATCACATAAATGCACTATGCATACACACCTATCTCTCAAATACTCTTAACTTGAAATGTTTTGAAATTTGAAAAGCTAAAATACATCGGTGGAAATGGTTTCAATTAACATCTTCTATGGTAGCACATGAGGCAAAGCATGAAGCCACCGATCCAAGAAAACTAAAGACTCAAACTAACAATGTCCCTGTGATACAATGTAATGAGAACCTTAAAAGATCTGAAGTCGAATCTTTAAGCAGCAAACTACATTCCCAAAGCTCAAAATAAACTATAATCGAAGAATAAATAATATTACTGTATAAAACCTAGCACAAAAAAAAAAGTGAAAGAAACGTAAACATACGTCAGAAATATGAAACCGAGTTTGCAGAAACAAAATAGTTCCAGCAAAGCTACAATTTAAAAAGAAAAAAAATGGATTCAAATTGCAACAAATAATTTCCAGGTAGGATTCAAACAGCCTCGCTTTCCAAAGGCGGGCAACTGGCCAACATAGAACCCCAAAGTGATTGAAAACTACGAAAATACCCTATATTCGATTCCTACTATAGGCTCTACAGTGTTCAAGATCGAATTATGGCTCAAATGGCACTATTCTTGCTACATTTGTAATATTTAGGGCTGAAATTGACCGTAAAAGGACGATCCACCATTGCTTATGCCGCCGTAAAATATGGCTACACTGCTACTTCCGATTGATTTCGCGACTTGCCGCTCCAATTTAGCCCTCGCCATTAGTTTTATTCAAAATGTAGGGTTTGGGAATTGGGCCATTTACGGAAAATGTTGGGCATTTAATGTTGGGCTTGGGCTTTTTGAAACATATATGTCTATTAATGATCTCCACATTATTATTATTATTATTATTATTATTATTATTATTATTATTATTATTATTATTATTATTATTATTATTATTATTAAAAAATATAAATATTATGAAAAAGTATAAACGTATTTTTGATGTATTCGTATTTACATTTTTAGAAAATTAACGTATTTTCGTATCGTATCGTATTCATATTTCATTCCCGTCCCCGTTCCTGTGCTTCTTAGGATATAACTTCATGAAATTCCGCCGCCGATACTGCAAATTTTTTATGTATGTAATCCACACAAACTTAATTTATAGTAGTTTCTGTTCAATTTGTGAGGTCGTTTAGTATGATGTTGTTTAAACTCAACCAGCAATCGATTATTTCCATGATTGTCCCCCTTTCATTACTTCAGCTTGAAAATTATTACTCTATATATTTTGAGTCTAAAGAAGTATAAATATCTATGTCGATTTAATTCAGCCGAATTCGAAACATCTGCCTAACCACATTGGACTTTGCCATAAAGAGTGGAATCAAATTACTCAAGGATGCTATTGAGATGTTCGTGAACCTTAAGGTCATATAATTTTATATGCATGTATAGTATGTTTATGCATCTCTCTCCTCTTTCGCTTGATTGCATTTGAGTGGTCATTTCATGGCAAGAAACAGAGGAGGATGAGAAAGATTTACCCTAATCTTGCCTGGTGAGGTGAAGTCAAGTATCATTAGGGGCCATAACTCGAGCAAGAGAGTTGGACGAATATCGGTGAATCTAAAGATAAAACTAACCCAAAAAATCAGATTTGTGTTGCATAGGCTTCTAGAATGGCAATTGGAGACGGCAAAGTATAGTGGCTGGTTTCTTTCTTTTCTTTTCTTTTCTCCTTTTTTTCTTTCCAACATTAATTTTGTCTATTAGATATTCTATTGCAATTTCGTGTAATGCACATAAATGGTGAACATATGATGAAAAGCTTCCATGATGCAAATTTTTATTTTTATTTTGTCTAGGAAGTGAATTCCCATGAAATATTAAAATTAGACAAAGACTCTAGGCTAAAATAATTAAAGATTCTTAATTAGAATACTATATGCTCAGAGTTACATCAAAGCAAAAACATAGTAGTTCCTCCGTCTTATCCGATTTGCCATGTTTCTTTATCTTATTTCTTACATATATTCAAGAAATATGGTGAATTTCGATGAGACGGAGGGAGTGCAAGATTACTCATAAACATGTGTAGGAATCATGAAAGATGTTGTTCATTTTAGTTTTCTTTTTCTCGCCTTCCAATCCAATCAATAGTCCAAGTGCTCTATAACGAGCAAATAAGGTTCCGGAACTCCTTATTCTGTTCCTATTCAGACGAAGAATTGAAGCATGTCCATCATTCATGGAGGATCAATAGTGGAGCCCGTAGTGTTATACATTTGATGTTGTATGTGTAGATGATTCTTTTACTTTTCTATATTTGATGTTGTATGTGTAGTCATTTAAATAGTCATTCCAAGGTCAAAAAAAATTGTTTTTGTTTACTGTTAGTAGGCTCAATTCATAAACTGTACAATTTTTAAATCCTTGATATTTTAGGTACTTGAGATTTTGTAAATTACACAGTAATGAGACCGAGTTTTGGGCAAGAGCTTATTGTTAAGCTTTGTAGAGGAAAATTGCTCTGCATCAATCCTTGACATAGGAAGTATCTAATTAAGATCTGTAAACATTGTTCTTTGATCTGAAAACATTGTTCTCATTGTTATATTTGCTACGTAGATCAGAAAGATGAATCTTTCGACCCACGTAGGTTGAGATTGTACCTACAAAGAGAAAGATTGGATCCTCCTGCCTGCATAATCAAGGGGAAGGTTTTATAACTTTTTTTGAGAAAAGTGGACGATTGGAGATTTTTGTTGTATATTGTAAAAATTGATCTTTCTGGAGTCTTGATTAATGGTGGACTTTTCAATTAATGTGTTGCCGCTTACAGAATTAGTTGTACATAAAGTTTACAAATGAGAATATTTTTACATCAACTATTTCATACTTGCTCCATCCCCTATATCTATGTGGGAAAATGGGAAAGGTAATTTATCAATTTATTAGTTAAGTTTGAGTGTTTATGGTGTCTTAGATGTGATATTTTAAGAACACGCTATATTTTAGCTGAATTATCTTGAGATTGCTACTTAATTTTCCATTTTTTTTTTGTTGCTATTATATTTTTTTTAGTATATAATAGATTCAAGTTTGGAATTCTTTGATATTCAAGGAACTATACTTATGTTTTGTCAATTGCATGTTAGGCTAATTTTAAATCTAGGATCTTCATAGGCTACATAGGTGCATAAGGATGGACAGTTAAACATCACTTAATCATATCCAATAATTACCCTTTTTATATTGAGTAGGTTATTATAATTTTTTTATGTATTTTGAATAAAATTATAGAAAACAAAATAGTTTCAACATGCAACGCACGTTTCATATGCTAGTTATAGTTAACATTGGTCTAATTGATTGCAATTCCTCAAGAAAAAACTATCTTCAAAATTAGCTAGCGGCAATTGAAAAGATGAGTAGAAAACCTAAAACGAAGACATACCTTCATGTGGAAGAGCTTTCAAGATAGATTGGAAGCGCATTTCTTTGGGCCAGTCGTCGAGAACTATGAAATATCTCTTCCCTATCAGGCGTTGGTGAAGCATATGTTGCAGAGTCGCGTTGTCTGCATTTTCCGTTTTCTCCGATAACGAATCTCTTTGGAATTCGTCACTGTCCACCACCTGTTGTATCAGTTTCATAAGTATTTCCTTATGAGTTAACTCAGTAGAAACACGCACCCAAGCGCGAGGCTTGAACCAATCAACGACGTCTTCACGGTCGTAAAATTGCCTAGCAAGAGTTGTCTTGCCAATACCAAGCATGCCTGTGATGAACTCAAGCGAAAGGCACTTTCCCTCCTTAAAAGTTGAGTGAAGCAGCATCTTCACGTTTTCCTCCAACCCCACCACATAATCTTCATCGTCGTCTCCCTCTCCCTCTCCGACATCATTGGCTCCAAGCGGTTGAAGCATGCGCCTCTTCACATCTCTGGCCCAGATTTGGACCGACGAGATCCCCTCGTAGAACTCTACGTGTACCGGTTCTGGTGCTCGTTGAGTTGGAGGGCATCGCCAACCATCTCGACTAGGTCACCTATCAGATAATATGGCCTCCTCTCCTCTTCTAATTTGTTTTCTCTCAAGAAATCCAGAATTATTCTCAGGTCATCTATTGCCGCTTCCATCTCAGCGCCTATGTGTTCCAAGGTGACCGGAAAATCACGAGCCCGAACGCCTCTGGTGGTCCCGAAGCTGATCGGCAACTCGATCCGCCGACTTTCCTTGGCATGTTGGAAGGTGATCGGCCACTTGGCTTTCCGATCGTCCAACTTCTGTATAATCGATAAGATGAGTGCCTCAACCCCCATCATGGTTCTTGTAATCTTGTCTTTGCTTGCTGGCGAAGCCAAAAAATAAAATTTACGACTAAATTTAAAAGAAAAAAAAAAATCAGTACAATCTTTATTAAGAGACGACAATGTGTCTCAAAATCGACACATATACAGTATCTTTGTTCATTTCCCCAACACCCCTTGATATTCATATTTTAAATAACTAAATTGTCTTTCATAATTTGATATGATTATCAAGCAATTTATATACCCATTTTCTATATTAAATTTACGGATAACAATGTCATTTTGTATTGTATTGGAATAATTATATTTAAATTAGATATTATAATTCTTGGAAGACTACGGCCGAATTTATCTGAATGAATATAATTAATATTTATCTGAATGAAATTTGAAGTAGAATAAAATTGATGATGATGGATGGAATTACTATCGAATTGTAGATTCATGCTCAAAATCAGATCGAAGATCTTCTATGGATGGGTTAAAGATTGAATAGAAATGAGGTTAAAACAACAGCCTTTGAAGACAAAAACTCCTTCGTCTACCCGATTTTGCTGCACTCTTTCCATCCTTATTTCTTGACCTCCTTGCTCGGTTTTCTGAAGCCAACAACACTTTAACAGTTTAAATTAAATTTTTGGAATTTAGTTTTTTTATAGTATAGTACGAGTGTTGTAGTATTCTACTTTTTAACACTTTAACACTTTAATACAATTAAAAATATTAGATGGACCTATAATTATTACACTTTTACACTTTAATTTATTGATACATCATCGAATTACATTAAACTCCTACCCATATTTTTGAGTTCATGCCCGGAAAGTGTCTGATGAGATGCTTGAAAGAGATGTTTTGAGTGTCAAACAAATTCAACCTAAACAATAGGGGTGAGCAAATATATCCAAAAATCGAGAACTAAAGCGAATCAAACCAAAATATTTAATTTGGTTCGGGTAATTTGGTTTATTTGGTTATTTCAGTCAAAACTAAATTTTTATTTGGTTTTTCGGTTTTAATTTTTAAAAACCAAACAAAACCAATATATATATATATATATATATATATATATATATATATATATATATATATATATTAAGCAAACACAACACTCACACACCCACACACGCACCCAAGGTGACTCAAACCCCCCGACCTCTTAGTTGGAGGGGAAGCGTCTTGTATTGAGAATATAATATTATTTAAAATTTTACCTATTATAATTTTTTTAAACTATGCTAACCCGAACCCTATATAATATCATCATCATATGGTGCTTCCCGCTTCTCTCTCACTCTATACAATCGCCGTCCTCTCATTTCTTGCCCAACTCTTGTATTGCGATCAGGCATTATGATTCCCGTGGGATTTTATTTGAATTTCTTTTAATGATGATTCATTTATCGTACATATATTTCATAATTTTACTATTGTTATGTATTCTACAGTTTGAGATTATGATTTCATATAATATTAGACTTTTGATTTAACGAATTGGAGAAATTCGGATAACCGAATAAACCAAAATAATTGAATGATTAATTTGGTTTATTCGGTTCGAATGTAATTTCAAAATTTTACTTAATTCGATTTGGTTCGATTTTTTATCAAAACCAAACCATGCCAAAATACCGAATACTCACCCCTACTAAACAAACATAAAAAAGGAAAGAAAAAAAAACAAAAACAATCCAAGTAATTAAGAAGAAAAATATAAGTTGATGTTACCTCATAATTGAAAATATATATCAAGTTACTTTGAAGTTTTTCTATTCTATAAATACAAACATCTTAAACATAAAAATTTATCGGTTTTTCTTAAATTTAGAGAGCAAAATTTAATGAATGCATAGTATGGTAAATTGTGAACTTGCACTTTTCGCCTGCTGTTTTCAGGTTATGTATTCTCTTTCATATTCCAAAAGAACAACTAAACTGAAACAACTTTGCGCTGAAATTAGATTTGCCGAAGAAAATTCCAACTTTTAGATATAAAAACATCATAATCGTGTGAACATGATTAGATATTATTCAAATCTAATTAATGAGAAGTAAAAATACCTTATTGCGATTTCTCCTCTTAGATCTGCTACCACTCTTGTTCGACCTTTGAATCGAAGACATGTTTATGATATATTTCGACCGAAAAAGAAGTTTGTGAGCGGATTTAAAAGTAGACTAAAAGTTAACTGCACAAAGAGGAACAGGCCAAGATTCTGATGAATCGAAGATGGCTTTCATTTTACACATAGTAGGAGAATATAAAAGTTCTGGGTTAGATTATTAATTAAAATGGGTTAATTACTAGAAAAACCCCAAACTATTCATGTTTTATCAAAAATACTCTGAACTATTGAAAATAACCAATTAAATCCTAAACTATTAATCTGTTATCAAATCTACCCTAATCTAATTTTCCTCACTTTGGCATTTTATCAAACACTTGTGGTGTGCAGAAAAACAGGCCATCCTTGTTTTCTTTTAGTTTTCTCGGCCATGCTCTCCTACGTGGTTTCCGTTATCTCGGCCATGCTCTCCATCTTCTGCTACACCGAGTGCCATCGAGATACCCGTCGCCGGCGGCTCCTTTTGGTTTTACATGATTGTTGTGAAATGGGAATGTTCACGAATTGGTGCTGGAGTATTGCGCAATCTCATCTTAGATCATTGAATTCGCTTTTGTACGTATTTGCTTTTGTACGTATTGTGCATATTTGTGCTTGAGCCATGCTCTCCGTTTTCTGCTCTCCGACGAGCTCGGTGGTTTCGTCGGAGCGGTTGAGGAGGCTTGTTTGGAAACTAAAAGAAAACAAGGATGTCCTGTTTTTTTGCACACCACAAGTGTTTGATAAAATGCCCAAGTGAGAAAAATTAGACTAGGGTAGATTTGACAACAAATTGATAGTTGATGATTTAATTGGTTATTTTTAATAGTTCAAAGTATTTTTGATAAAATATGAATAGTTTGAGATTTTTTTGGTAATTAACCCTTTAAAAATGGTTGGTATGTACTATGTAGATGCAGCTACTTGCTAATATTAAAAATTCATATATAGTTTCCACATCAGAATTCAGAAGCAGATTGCACGTTTCCACCACATGCACCCTGCTTTTTTCTCAATAAACACTGTTATATAGCGCTGACCGCTGACTTATTGTTTCAGACATCAAATTTTAAAGAGATTTTTTCAATTTAAATTTAATTATTTGATTTTTTTTTATTTTTTTTTGGCCATGAATATATTAGTTGGTGGTGGATGAATGAATAATGGCGGTGACCTAGTGGGCTTGGTGACGTCAACCACACACAGTGTAAATGTTTTTATACAAATGTTTTTTTTTTTTTAACGAAATACCACGTCAACTTAGATAATCCTTCTCATTTTTCTTAATATGCATTTTTTCATTCCTGTGCTATTAGTAAAGAATTAGAGTAAAATTTAAACTATACTTGTTATTTTGAGAAGTTCGGGCTATAAAGCAACCAATAAATACAAATTGGGCTATATTTGTTATTTTGAGAAGTTAAGACCATAAAGTAATCAAGAGATAACGTAACCAATATCAAAATTAAGGTCATAAAGTAACCAAGTGATGAAAGTTGGGGCTATAAAGTCACCATTTTCCTTCTTTTTTTGGCAGAAGTTATTAATTCTTTTAGTCACAGTAATTTATGACACTTATTTACAGATTTCATTTTTTTTTAAAAAAATTGGTATCATAATTCTATAAATATATATTGATTGTTGGCCAGAAATGGAAAGAAATCAACACTAATTAGAAACTTCCTAACTTAGAATATCATGATTGATCTACTACTCTATTTAGAATAGAATTTGCAGTATATGTAGAGGATCAATGTATTGGAAAATTATCATCAATGAAAAACCTTCTCCTATTTCTCCCTAATTTTTCTATCCTAAACAGAGCCAAGGTTTAGGCTCGGAAAATTTTCATCATTGCCGTGATACCTTTCCCAACCAAAAAGCCAAGATCTGAGTACTCTCTTCATCAAACCTGAACCAAAGAAAAAGAAAATGTTAGATACAGAGGAAAAATCAATTAAGCTTAAAACCAGCAAGAACGTTAATGTTGCGTTCAAGCTTAATGGAAAAAATTATCCATTATGGTCTAGGCTCATGCGGATTGCAATTGGGAGCAGAGGAGCGATCTCACATATTCGAGATGAGCCACTGAACGAAGGAGACAAGGGATATCGAGAGTGGGAGGAAACGGATTTAGTCATTTTCTCGTGGATCATCGATAACATCGAAAATGATATTATCGCCGACTTCGCACATCACCAATCGGCAAAGGCAATCTGGGACAACCTCGCAATCACGTACGAGAGCAAGGCCGGTCCCTATCTCATATACGACCTGGAGGAAAAGGCAAACAACATCAGACAAGGGGATATGGATCTGGAAACGTATTATTGGAAAATTCATGGCTTGTGGATTAATGTCGACAGATGCCAGAAACAACCGATCTCGTGTTGCGATAAGGGTGTTAAAGATTTTCGGCAACACACTAATACAAGGAGGCTTTTCAAGTTTCTGTCCGGACTCAATCCGAAATACGAAGGGATCCGGCGAGATATTCTTAAAGAATATTCTCTCCCGTCAGTAGAGGCGGCTTACGGCGTGGTGAAGAGGGAGGCGGCTCGACGACAAATCATGCCACCGTCCCCTACACCCACCGAAACATCCGTCGGCAGCGCCGATACATCATCCGGGGAGATCGGCTTCGGCTATGGTGCCCAGAGAAACCGAGGAGGCAACGGAGCTTCCCAACGACCACCTCTAGCCAAGAACGCCGCCGCCACTTCCTCCACCGCTGCAAACAGTTCCAGAACGACGGACAAGAGCAAGCTTTGGTGCTCACATTGCGGGAAGCAGAAACACACTCGGGAGACTTGCTTTCTACGAGTTGGCTTCCCCGATTGGTGGGAGGAGAAGCCGAGAAGAGGAGCGGCAAATCTAGTGAGTGGCGGGACAGAGAACAAGAAAGACACCTTCCCCGACAAAAGTGCTGCCGGAGAAGGAGGCGGAGGGGGCAACGACGCTGGCAATGGCGGAGGAGCCAACTTTGCAGGTAGGGTTTCGGGCCACCTTGCAGAAAGCAGCAGAAGAGGTAACGGAGGGGTTAAGGCTGAAATCCCTAATCCTAATCCCTTTAAAACTCTCTTTAGTATATTGCAGGATAGTCCCTCAAATTATAGGATATCAGAATTTGGACCCCAAAATTTACAGGACGACCCTCAATCTTCAGGAAAAATATTTTCTGACCTACAGAGAACCAGAAATTCAAATTCTGGGCCCCTTTTTTGGAAAATTGTGCTTTTACTACTTATAATCGTTTTGCGCCATTACGAGATGTTTCTGCTGTGTTTCATGTGCAAAATGGTTCTAAGTTGCATAAAAAGGGGTGGATTTTTGACTGTGGGGCTACTGACACCATGACTCCAGATATGAAGGACTTTAGTAATTTTTCCAAAAGTACTAAAACTTTTATCAAAACAGCAAATGGAGAGTTGATTACTGTTGCAGGAGCTGGCACAATAGAAATTTCTCCGAATCTCTGCTTGTCCAATTGCTTATATGTCCCAAGCTTATCTCAAAGATTGATGTCTCTGAGTCATGTGACCCGGGAACTGAACTGTACATTGCTAATGTTCCCAAACTTTTGTGTGTTACAAGATATTCGAACGAAGAGGATCATTGGGCGTGGCACTGAGGAACAAGGGCTCTATTATGTGGATGGGGCAATTCATCACGGTAGTGCAATGCTAACTCACCGGTCCACGAAAGATGAAGTTCGGTTATGGCACCAACGACTAGGACATCCCTCTTCTGGTTATTTCGATTCCAAAAGATTTTTTTTGTGAAATCTGTGTTTTGGCGAAGAGTCATAGACAAACTTTTAAACCTTCCAATAGTCGAGTTAAATCTATGTTTTCATTAGTGCATGCTGATGTTTGGGGTCCTGCACCTGTCATTGGGGGGAATGGCATTAAATATTTTGTGACCTTTATTGACGATTGCACCTCGGTAATATGGATTTATTTTTAAAACATAAATCTGAAGTGTTTGATAAGTTTGTCTCGTTCTTTAGAATGGTAAAAACCCAATTCCACACTACCATTCAGACCCTTCGATCAGATAACGGGAGGGAATTCATTAACCACTCGATGTGTGATTTTTTTGCTAATCATGGTTTAATTCATCAAACTTCGTGTGCCTATACACCGGAACAGAATGGGGTAGCTGAAAGGAAAAATAGGATCATCTTAGAAATAACTCGTTCTCTAATGATTGAATCTTGTGTCCCTACAATTCTTTGGCCTGAAGCTATAGCAACCTCAGTTTTTCTGATCAACCGCCTCCCCACAAAAATTCTAAACAAAAAAACTCCACTTGATGTGTTATCCAAACAAGCCCAAATACCCGAATCTCTTAGTCTGTCACCAAAAGTGTTTGGATGCACTGTCTATGTACATATCCCCAAACATGAGAGAACCAAACTGGCACCTTGTGCTACCAAATGCGTCTTTGTAGGATATGGGATTAATCAAAAAAGGTTATAGATGTTTTGATCTAGTAACCAGGAAAATTATTACCACCATGAACTATAATTTTCTTGAAACCGAATTTTTCTACACACACCACCTTAGCGGTCAGGGGGAGAGTGAAAATACTACATATGGAGACCATCTAAGTTGGCTTGTGTATACATCGAATGATTCTTTCATGAGCCATCAAGAGCCATCAGCAGTCACTATCTCCGAGCATACCTCTTCACCCGAGTCCCCAAAGTCCCCGCTCATTGAGAATCTGACGCCAATATCCAAGGTAACTTCTGAATCCACCAATAGTGAAGATATTGTCTCCACTAACACTGCAGAATCAGAAGAAGAGGAGGATAATACTATAGATGGTGACACGGGCAGATATATCCTCCCACCTCGGAGCACACGAGGAATTCCTCCAAATGATACTCCCCAGAAAAAATCAATACTAAAAGCAGATATGGGATGACTAACTTTGTGACGGGGAATTTGACTAAGATGGACCGAGCGTTCGAGGCAGCACTATATAAAGAGGAGGAAATTCCTAGAAATGCAAAGGAAGCCATGGAGTCTGAACATTGGAGAAATGCAATGAACATCGAGATGGAAGCATTGCAAAGGAATAATACATGGATCAAGGAAAAGTTGCCAGAAGGAGTAAAAGCCATTGGATGTAGATAGGTGTTTACAATTAAACGGAAACCTGATGGTTCAATTGATAGGTACAAGGCAAGATTGGTAGCAAAAGGATATACTCAGACGTATGGAGTGGACTATGCCGAAACTTTCTCACCTGTGGCAAAGATCAATACTCTGAGAGTCCTCTTCTCAGTAGCGGCAAACAAAGATTGGCCACTCCACCAGTTTGATGTCACTAATGCCTTCCTACACGGAGAACTTCAGAAACCGGTGTTCATGTGCCCTCCACCCGGATACACAAAGGGATTCAGAGATGGAGAAGTGTGCCAACTCAAGAAAACCTTGTACGGGTTAAAACAATCTCCGAGAGCTTGGTTTGGGAGGTTTACTGAGGCAATGAAAAGGTATGGGTACAAACAGAGTAACTCAGATCACACTCTATTTCTCAAGAAAAAGGAGGGAAAGATTACTTGCCTCATCATCTATGTCGATGACATGATTATCACAGGAAATGACTCAGAAGAGATAAGCATTCTGAGGAAGAATCTGTTCAGTGAATTTCAGATGAAGGACTTGGGTCTGCTTAAGTATTTCTTAGGGATCGAGGTGCTGAGATCAAAGAAAGGAATCTTCATTAGCCAAAGGAAGTATATTCTCGATATACTTGCAGAAGCTGGAATGTTAGATTGTAAACCGGCATACACCCCGATGATACAAAATCACAAGCTACAAGTGATTGAAGGAGCCAAACTCACTGACAGGGGGAGATATCAGAGACTAGTAGGGAGACTTATCTATCTCTCACACACTAGACCTGATATTGCATATGCTGTAGGAGTGGTGAGTCAATTCATGCACTCACCACAAGAAGATCATTGGAAATCTGCAATGAGGATTGTCCAATATCTGAAAGGAACTGCTGAGCATGGATTGTTGTTCGAAAAACATGGACACTTGGACATTTGTGGCTTCACTGATGCAGATTGGGCCGGTAACCTAAATGACATGAGATCTACGGCTGGTTACTTTACCTTTGTCGGAGGAAATTTAGTTACTTGGAGAAGTAAGAAGCAGAAGGTTGTGGCACTTTCGAGTGCTGAAGCAGAATTCTGATGAATCAAGAATGGCCTCACTGAGATACTATGGTTAAGGAAACTCATGACATAACTCAGTCTTTTCACTGCAAAGACTTGTCAGTTGTTTTGTGACAATAAGGCAACAATTAGTATCTCAAAAAATCATGTGCAACATGATCGAACCAAGCATGTTGAAATTGATAGGCATTTCATCAAAGAGAAGACTGAAGCAAAGATTGTTGAACTTCCTTTTGTCAAATCTGAAGATCAACTTGCCGATATCTTGACCAAAGCTGTTGGTGCAAAATCATTTCACGAAGTATTGGGCAAGTTAAGTATCGGGAATCCCATTACTTAACTTGAGGGGGAGTGTTGGCCAGAAATGGAAAAAAATCAACACTAATTAGAAACTTCCTAACTTAGAATATCATGATTGATCTACTACTCTATTTAGAATAGAATTTGCAGTATATGTAAAGGATCAATGTATTGGAAAATTATCATCAATGAAAAACCTTCTCCTATTTCTCCCTAATTTTTCTATCCTAAACGATTCTACATTGATAATCGATCTTAAATAAAAGGTAGTATGGAGCTTTTATTTGATGAAAAATTAATAAAAGTTGTCACACAAAATGATAAACTTAAAATCTAACGATTAAAATCATACATGAAGTATTAGTTCGGACTAGTAATTTAATTTAATTAAAATAATAAAATTTCAATTTTTACCATTTTCAAAAAAAACTTATTATTAATGGAACATCCAAAACGAAATACTCCTTTTTATTAGGGGTGAACTTTAAAAATACCCAAAACAAATAGAAGTATAAGTTTTATACCCACAAGTTTAAAACTATAAGTTTTATACCCAAAAAGCTATGAAAAGACAAAAATAACATTTACTTTTGGGCCCACTTGTAAGTAAAGTTAAAAAATATATTGTTTCTTTCTCTTTACTCGGTCGGCTGTTTTTCTGAATTTTTTCAATCTATTTCTTCCAATTCATTACATGAGACCGTGTAAACATAAAAAAAATTTCCAAAAAAAATTAAATAAAAAATAAAATCGAGAAATTCATTTATTGACAACAACCAAATCAGAAGAAATTCAGTTACAGTGTTCTACATTTATTGACGAATCAGAAAATACAACAAAATGAAACAACAACAAATGTGTAACGCAAATTTATAAACATTGAAATTGTAGAGAGAGAAATAATCGAAGTTCCTCTAGTTTTATGCAATTTTGGGTGTGAATTTGGTGCAATTTGGACGCTATTTAGCTGAAACTAAAAAGGTACATTTCAATTTTGCATATTTGTCGTGGTACTATCTATTAAAAAGTGCATAAATTATTCATGTTCTTGTTTACACGGTATAAATATATATTACACGGTTGAAATTATTTTTCTACTATATGATATTTTCTGGCCTTGTTAACATATATAGTAGTTATGTTATCCTTTGAAAAATATATTAGTTGATAATCAAGATTAAACAATGAATAATTCAGTTTTGAAGATATGAATTGATTCTAATAATGCTTACACGGTTTAAACCATAATAACCGTGCAAATCATTTAAATAAACACGGTTTAAATATTTTACACGGTTAATCTGATTTTACACGTTAATTATTTCATTTTTACCGTGTAGAGTAAGTTATTACACGGTTTTATGTTAATTTTTACCGTGTAATGTTAGGTTACACCGTGTAAATAGATTAAACCGTGTAGCTGCAGACTTATTACAATTTTAGTGTTTTTGTTTGTAATTTGACTTAAATTTTTTGGTTCACTTTGCAGTGATGTCTCAAGTAAAAATATTTATTCGTCACGGTGGGCATTGGCAGAGAAGCACTTATGTAGGGGGCGAGGGTGTTCTAGTACATTTGGCCATGACGGAAATTACCCGTGACAATCTATTACAAGAGATCCGTGATCAAACAGGCGATGCTGAAGCCGAATATATGCTCTACTATTTGACTGATACAGGTGATCATGGAACGGTTAAGGTAGCTTTAAGGAGTGACGTTGATTTGTTGAGATTGATTGAGGAACATCGGGTGAGGGCCGTCTCAAGAGATCATGAGGTGACCGAAAATGCCTTTGTGAAGATGTCAGCAGCCGCAGAATGGGCCCGACACTACACCACTCGTGGGACGCCGGTACCAAACGTGTATAGGGTAAAGGGTGACAATGGGACTTACATTGTCGATCTTCAGAACTCCACGTGCGAATGCAAGGAGTTTGATTTGGATGGGATGCCCTGTCGACACGCTTGTGCCGCTCTCAGGCATGCTGCAGTTACTTGGTTTTTTATACAGTTTGTATTGATGCCTTTGGTCCTATGTCTTTTAATTATATTTATTCTATTTCCAGGTTTGCCGGCGGCCGTGCTACTGACTACGTCAGCCGTTACTTCAAACAGTCGACGCTCGTGGCAGTCTATTCACCCAATATTGAGCCGGTACCCCATCCGGAGGCTTGGAGCGTTCCGGAGGAGGTTGCTTCCCTTCTCGTTCGGCCGCCTCTTATCGAAAAGCAAGCAGGGAGACCGCGTATGAGCCGGGCGAGATCCACAGTGGAAGATATTCCGGCCAATCAGTAACAATGCTCTCAATGTGGTCAATACGGGCACAAGAGACGATCATGCACGTCCTCAAGCCAAATCGGTGATGTGGATCAACACGAAGGTGGTGTACGGCGTCGAAAGAAAAAAACATGTAGCATTTGTCACTGTGAGGGGCATACTAGGCCCAGATGTCCGTCGAGACTCATTGATTAGATTTGGTGTTTTTTGTTTTTGTTTTTAGGGTTTATTGACGATCTATTTCAGATTCTCTGCACTTACACGGTTATAAATGGTATTTCGACCGTGTACACGGTATTTATTTGTTATTTACCGTGTAAATGATCAAAATTGAATAAAGTCAACAATTTCTGTATTTACACGGTTAATTATTTTTTTCGACCGTGTACACGGTATTTATTTGTTATTTACCGTGTAAATGGTCAAAATTGAAGAAAGTAAACAATTTCTGTATTTACACGGTTAATAATTTTTTTCGACCGTGTACACGGTATTTATTTGTTATTTACCGTGTAAATGGTCAAAATTGAAGAAAGTCAACAATTTCTGTATTTACACGGTTAATAATTTTTTTCGACCGTGTACACGGTATTTATTTGTTATTTACCGTGTAAATGGTCAAATAAAGTCAACCAACTTTAAAAACTCAAAATTTATCACATATTTTGATCATTCGGGTTTCAATTACACTGCACAACCATTAAGTAAGTGCTACAAAACAATTAGTTTTACATAAATTGCCTAAATTGTTTCTAATTGTAGAATTTAGAGAACTGAGCTATTGGTAACATAGGTTGGTCTATAGAAACACTATAAATGTCATTCAATAGAGTACGTCACGGATTTATGTAATGGTTTTCACTTCGATATGTTGTTAAATAACGATGTATGAAGCTTAATTTGTCTAAAACACGCGTTTTTTTGATTAAAATATGAATTTTTCCAATAATTCATACTTACACGGTTTAGAGCTCATAGTTACACGGTTTAGGGCTCATAGTTATACGGTTTTGATGAAATTTCAACCGTGTAATGACAGACGCGGCTTTTTCCAACAACATTACAAGTTTCATTCTAATTTCGAAAACAACTCATAAACAATTTCCATTTACACGATCATAACCAATCCACCAACATCATAAACAATCATAAAAAAATCATAAAACATTCATAGCAAGTAAAAAAATCATTAAAAAATCAATGGACATCTCGTCGAGAAAGCAAAAAAATCCTCCTAGCAATAGTCTTACGGAGCTTAGCAATGTATTGTGGAGAGGGTTTGGCTGTCTTAGGCTTCTTGGCAGCAAGTATCCTTTCCACGGCCAAACATGCAAGTGGACCACAAGAAATTTCATCGTCTTGACGAAATTGCTTGTGAGCTGCGAGGAATTTGATCTGCATCTCATCCTTACGCTTCGTGAAATGTGGATGTTGCTGCCAATAGTTAGCCACGTGCAACATCTAGGAAATAGGCGGGATATGGGAAGAATCTGAGCTGTACGATGGTCGATCTCTTGCAATGTTTTCAACTCGTGCAAGAGTGAATCGTACACTTCTAAACGCCACTCCTCAATGCATGCCCGGAGTACGATCTAGTGATCGGTGGTCAAGTGGCACACAAAGATAAACTAGAAGAATTTTTTTTAATAAATATTATGTATCGATAAACCCGGATATAATTTAAAGTGGAATATAATTTCGAAAATAGTAAGTGGACTATAGCATAACTTACATCGTCTCCACAAATCCACGGCGTGTAAGTGTTGGTCCCTCCAAATAGGTCGATTAATTTCTTCTCGGGTTTCCACTTCGAGTATATACAGGTTTTCGCCAATCCCAATGTGGGGTCGTCTTCGTGGAAACCCTTAAGTATCTTTAGCATCTCCGGCTTATAAACAAAATAATAAAAAAATTAAAAAAATATACTAAAATAAATAATAAAATATTTGAGAACCCGACAAGAAAATACTCACATAAAAGTCAATGCCGACAATAATAGTTCCCGCGAATCCGACGTGAGTATCGCATGACAACCTCAAGCGAAGTCGAGTCCTCCAATATAACAAGTATAGCTCCATCACCTAATATAAAACAAGTACCACAACACATGTTAGAAAATAATAATAATAATAATAATAATAATAATAATAATAATAATAATAATAATAATAATAATAATAATAATAATAATAATAATAATAATAATAATAATAATGAGATATAAAAAAATTAACCTCAGAAGTGAATGAAACGCTCATATCCTCGATAGACTCGAACAGTGCCTGAGGAAGATGGTAAGGAGGCTGTTGCCTAGTGAGAACCACAGCAGTCGGGCCCGCATTTCTAAACTGCTCGTATGCTTCCCTAGTAGTCCGGGTTGAATGCGGGGTCTCATGGACTGTGTAAGGGCTCTGCAATGCGAGAGACGGCTTCAGAACCCGTCCCCCTGCCCTACTAGCCTCCGCTCTCGTCTCAAGGACATCTGAGTCCACACTATCAGCATCGTCCTCCATCTGGATGTGCTGAGGCTCATAAGGGATCGAATCTAGATCCCTAATAAATGAACTGTCAGACGAGGATGCCCTTCTTTCTTCCTCGAACTGCTCATATGCGTGTGGGGGCGTCCTCGATCTCACAGTACGAGGCTCAAATCCAGGCGCATGATCGGGAGTAGGAGATCGTTGGCGCTGGCTAACAGGAGTAGGTGATCGGTGCCTAGACCGTCTGCTGCCGTTCGATCCTACGATGCCCTTGAGGTGCCCGACAAGAGACTTAGCCATCCGGGCAAGAACTCCCTTCTCAGATGTATCTTCTGCTAGCCAGTGGGCAGCTCTGTCAAGAATCTTGTCGATCCAATCATCATTCTCACATCCACGACGGCATGGATCTCCGTGCACACAGCATACAAGATGCTCAGAAGACTGAGGACGGGACGGCTCTTCCCTAGGACGCTTCGACCGAGAGGATTCTGGCATTTCGAACTGGAATCGCTCCGGGATATGGCCTCTAGTCTCTGAAGAGGCCCGGGCTACTCGAGGCTGTTTGGGACGACGTGGTTGCACTACATCCTTCTTCGTATCGCGGCATTTTAATTTCTGTACAACCTTCGCCATCTCCCTTGCTGCCCTCGACTGTCTCTGCTGTGGCGGCACTTTCTTGTGTGTGTGGCGTTGATTCGGGTTAAACCTCAGAACCAACGGATCCGGCCACTGTAATGACTGTGTATACGGCTCAGCATCCTCCATATCCGGCTCAGGTTCGAGCGTTCGAAAGGTTACGAGCTACAAAAAAATATTACACCATAAGTAATTAAGATTAAAATTATAAACATGCTTTATTAATAATAATAATAATTAATAAAAAAACATAAAATATCATAATCCGAATATTAATTAATCAATAATGCGATTAACAAAATATATCATAATTAATTATAAGAATAATAATTAAGAATAATTAATTAAGACATAATAATAAATTAGAGCATACAAATGTATTCAAGTAATATTAATCAATAATACTTAATTAATTATCAACAATAATAATTAATTAATTAAATATACTTGATTAATTATTTATAATTAATGAAGAGTAATTACCTCATGACTGTCGTAAAATGTAGTAAAGTCCAAATGGGACTGTCGAGTGTGCCATCTCCTAAGTCGGGGCGTCAATAAATCATTCAAGCGATAACCACACGCTCGTCCTAATGCCGGAATTGCCTCGTAGGCCCACAAGTTCAACGCCCACACCGGTCTGTATAAATGGTAGCCCGACGTCGCCCCAGCCCCAGTAATCTCCGATGGGTCTTTCTTCATGACTCCTAGCTGGTGACACAACACTTGGAACGACCACGATCCCCATGAGAATCTATACCAGCCACCTCGATCCTCTACTAATGCCCATGCCCAATTTTCGATAGTCTGAGTATTACGGCATAGCAAAACGTAGTAGTACATGAGCAGATTCGCGGCGCTCAAGTACTGATCCGGGGTCCCCATGCATATATCGGTATTCGTGAAATCATTTAATAGCCTTTTATCCTTCACCTTCTCGCCATTATACCAAGTATAGAAGAGGCTATTCTGAGGAATGACGTGTGGACCTCGGTGGGGGTCGAAATCGAAAAGGAAAGGCCCAAACATTAAGCTGGTGACGAGACAAAACTCTTGTGCCCCGAACCGAAGATCTTGCCCGCCCACATGAAACCACCTCTCGAACTCCGAGAATGAGCTATCCATGAGCTCTCGGGCCAATAACTCGTGCAAGGCAACGTTGGCGGTACCGTTCCTCTTGATTTCTAGCAAGTATTCGAAAGGCCCGTCCGTGAATTGTTGCAAAAGTTCTTCCCCACCTATACGCTTTAAGACAATATGTATTTGCTTAATTACAATATCTCGAGTGTATAGGTTCACTCAAGCCGGAAAACCTTGCATACGAGGTCGGTACCATGCGTATCTAGGCTGCAAAAGGTACGTCACAATCATTCGTCACATTCAGACAAAAAAAAAAGAGTCAAAAAGATAAAAAAACATAAAAAAACCACATTTCTGTCTTTACACGGTTGATTTTATTTTTATACCGTGTACACGGTTAAAATTTAAGTCAACCGTGTAATTGAAGTTGTTGACTTTGACTGTTTGTCCACTTACACGGTAATTTATATGTTTTAAATTACACGGTAATTTATATATTTTAACTGTGTAAACGTTTAAAACATATAAATTACCGTGTAACTGGTCAAAACAGACAAAGTCAACAACTTACACAGTTAAATATATATTTCAACCGTGTACACGGTTGAAATATATATTTAACCGTGTAATTATAAACTGCAGAAAAACTAAAATCGATTTCACTAAAATACGACATATCGGACACATTTATCACGTTAATTAGGTTTCTAAATACTTAATTAACAAAGCCCAACAATATCTCACTCAAAAAAAAAACAAAAAAAAAAAATTCAAACTCACCGGCGGTGGCGGCATAGGTAGATTGACCCGTTCTTCCACACTGGGCACTCGACGCCCTTCGCCGCGATCGGAAGGGCCTACTGCTTCGTCGCCGGAATTTGAGTGGCCGGAGTCCATTTCTAAATCGACGGCGGCAAATTTGTGTTGCACGGTTGTTTTCAAAAAAAAGGTTACACGGTGGGGAGGAGGAAGACTGAATCGTGAAAGTGGGGTAGTGGGTAGGGTTAGGTTTTTTTTTACTTTTATCTTTATTTACCTTAAAGATAAGTGGGCCTAAATAGTAAGGTTATTCTTATCTTTTCATACCTTTTTGGGTATAAAACTTATAATTTTAAAGTTGTGAGTATATAACTTATATAACTATTTGTTTTGGGTATATTTATACATTAAGACTTTTATTAGTTCGGAGTATAACTTATTAAATGAGACGTGAAGAGAGTAATGTTTATCCGAATAGTTATTGCTTTCCTTTTTATTTTCTTTGATTAGGTGTAATCCAAAGCCGCATTTAATTGCGCGTGCATCCTGCTTGTTTCGATGAATTGGTTTAAAATAATGTGCCGTCCAAGTTGACTTTATGTAACTATCAAGAAGCAATATTATGATAGAGATTTCAAGTAGTATTTGGAATTGAAATTTCATAGTTCTAAGAATTATGATAAAAAGAAGATCGAAGAAAATTATATAGAAATGAAAGGCCGGGAGTCCTGAGCAATTGAATCCTCACCCCCGTTGTGAAATTAATGACATCAATCTTTGCAATTTCATTATTAAATAAAATTAAAATTCTAGATCTATAAAAAATGTTTGATACTACAAAGACTATATAGCAAAAATTTGCAATAAGTATTTTGCAATTCAGTCCAATCTAGTCCATAGAAAAATTCAAATTCCTTCAGTCCTTGTTTGATACTCCGTCTGTCCTACTTCATTAGTCTCAATTTTCTTTTTTATATGTCCTATTTATTAGTCTAGCTTCCATAAAAGGATATGAATTAATGGTGGAGAAGGCCCCTTAAAACCCTTTATCTCACGTACCGTTGGTTATTGTGCCAAAAGCAAATGAGAGTAATGAAATGAGACGGAGAAATATATAACAAAAAGTATCCTTGTTGCCATTCATTAAGAGGGTATTTGAATGAGTTTATAAGCTCCTCAAAATAGCTTAAAAGTTATTTAACATATTATAACCTCTTTAAAAGTGTTTGGAAGAATAATCTATACCTATATAAAAAAGAGTCTTGTGGCAAAATGTATATCGTCTAAAATACCCTTATAATATATTGAAAATTAGGGATATTAATGTAATCTTAAAAGCTAATAATATAATCTAATAAATTTAGATTATAAAATATAAAGAGTCGTTGTTCTTCATATTGATATATTATCTATTTATAATAGGGGTTTATCTCAAAATCCTTGGAATATATATCCCGTAAAAATTATCAATATTTTATGTTATTATGAAGAAAAAAATGGAAAGTAATTAAAGTAAATGAATTCTATCATTATCCCAAAAAACAACACATACAGCACTAAAACAAATTCACCGCACCTATTTTTCAGAGTTTATATGTTTATTTATTTTGAGGTGATACATCTTCTTCATGAAATTCTACCGTCGATACTGCAAATTTTTGATACGTATGTAATCGATACAAACTTAATTTATAGTTACAATTCACCACACCTATTTTTCAAAGTTTATGTGATTATTTATTTTGAGGTGATATATCTTCTTCATGACATTCCGCGGCCGATACTGCAAATTTTTGATGTATGTAATCCACACAAACTTAATTTATAGTTTATGTTCAATTTGTGAGGTCGTTTAATATGATGTTGTTAAACTCAACCAGCAATTGATTATTTCCATTATTGTCCCCCTTTCATTACTTCAGCTTGAAAATTATTACTCTATATATTTTGAGTCTAAAGAAGTATAAATATCTATGTCGATTTAATTCAGTCGAGTTCGAAACATCTGCCTAACCACATTGGACTTTGCCATAAAGAGTGGAATCAAATTACTCAAGGATGCTATTGAGATGTTCGTGAACCTTAAGGTCATATAATTTTATATGCATGTATAGTATGTTTATGCATCTCTCTCCTCTTTCGCTCGATTGCATTCGACTGGTCATTTCATGGTAAGAAACAGAGGAGGATAAGAAAGATTTACCCTAATCTTGCCTGATGAGGTGAAGTCAAGTATCATTAGGGGCCATAACTCGAGCAAGAGAGTTGGACGAATATCGGTGAATCTAAAGATAAAACTAACCCAAAAAATCAGATTTGTATTGCATAGGCTTCTAGAATGGCAATCGGAGACAGCAAAGTATAGTGGCTGGTTTCTTTCTTTTCTTTTCTTTTTTCCTTTTTTTCTTTCCAACATTAATTTTGTCTATTAGATATTCTATTGCAATCATAAATGGTGAACATATGATGAAAAGGTTCCATGATGTAAATTTTTATTTTGATTTTTTCTAGGAAGTGAATTCCCATGAAATATTAAAATTAGACAAAGACTCTAGGCTAAAATAATTAAAGATTCTTAATTAGAATACTATATGCTCAGAGTTAGATCAAAGCAAAAAAAATAGTAGTTCCTCCGTCTTATCCGATTTGCCATGTTTCTTTATCTTTTTTCTTACATATATTCAAGAAATATGGTGAATTTCGATGAGACAGAGGGAGTGCAAGATTACTCATAAACATGTGTAGGAATCATGAAAGATGTTCATTTTAGTTTTCTTTTCCTCGCCTTACAATCCAATAATTTTCCAAGTGCTCTATAATGAGCAAATAAGGTTCCGAAACTCCTTATTATGTTCCTATTCAGACGAAGAATTGAAGCATGTCCATCATTCATGGAGGATCAATAGTGGAGCCCGTAGTGTTATACATTTGATGTTGTATGTGTAGATGATTCTTTTGCTTTTCTATATTTGATGTTGTATGTGTAGTCATTTAAATAGTCATTCCAAGGTCAATTTTTTTTTGTTTACTGTTAGTAGGCTCGATTCATAAACTGAAGGTAATTAATGCACGTAGACAAGGAATTAATGAATATGAAAGCAAACGGAACACAAAGGGATTTACGTGGTTCGATCTATTGGAATAGATCTACGTCCACGGAGCAAGAGTATGGATCTTTATTGCTAGTATCAGTATTGATTACGAGATTGTTCTCCCTCTTCAATCTATTCTAAACCCCTATTTATAGGTATTTACATGTGGAATTCGACTAGGATTACAGGTCTTTTCCTATTAGGACTCTTTGGCTTGATCTCCTCCTTTATTGGATAAACACCGAGCTTCTATATCTCTTGGAGCTTGAATTGTAGTCGATGTAGGAGTTGTCTTGGTGTAGAAGTCTCTTTGAAGTAGGTTGGAGCTGACTAGGCCGAGCTGCATAGGGCTTTAGTTGGGCCGAGCTGCGTTGGCCGAGCTTAAGTGTCGGGGCCCAATTATATTGGGCTCGATGCTTTTAGGCCTAGTAGCTAGGCCATATCCTATCACACCCCCCCCCCCTAAAAAAAAGATATGGAAGTGAGGGTGCGGGTCGGGGTAGAAAGTTGAAGTAGGAGTAGTGGAAGTGCAATGCCCCGTCAAAATTAGAATTTCGACGAAGTCGGAATGGGTACCGCCTCGTTAAGACGAGGTGAAACTAAAATTTGCATTGCCCCTTCAGAAATTAGATTTCGACAAAGTCAGAATGCGTACCGCCTCGTTTGAATGAGGTCGAACTAAAATTCGCATTGCCCCTTCGGAAATTAGATTTCGACGAAGTCGGAATGCTTGCCAACTCGTTAAGACGAGGTGGGTATAAAATTTGCATTGCCCCTTCGGAAATTGAATTTCGACGAAGTTGGAATGCTTGCCACCTCGTTAAGACGAGTTGGGTAAGCTACATCTTTTTGGGGGTGATGTGATAGGATATGGCCTAGCTACTAGGCCCAAGCATCGGGCCCAATATAATTGGGCCCCGACAGTTAAGCTCAGCCCAGGCAACTCGGCCCAATTGAAGATAAGAGACTTCTACACCAAGGCAACTCCTACATCGACTACAATTCAAGCTCCATGAGATATAGAAGCTCGGTGTTTATCCAATAAAGGAGGAGATCAAGCCAAAGAGTCCTAATAGGAAAAGACTTGTAATCCTAGTCGAATTCCACATGTAAATACCTATATATAGGGGTTTAGAATAGATTGAAGAGGGGGAGAAGAATCTTGTAATCACAACACATACTCGTAATAAACGCTATAAGCCCTTTCTGCTCCGTGGACGTAGATCTATCTCAATAGATCGAACCACGTAAATCCCTTTATGTCTCTCCCTTTTATTTTCGTGTTCATTCCTCGATTTGTGCTTATTAATTACCTTGCGAAAATAAGTTCGATCACTGGCGCCGTCTGTGGGAATGAAAAATTTGTGATTTTCGAACAAAAGTTAGGTAAACTACAGCCATGACAGGAAGACCAACACGATCAAACGCCGCCGATGCTGCCGCCGCCAACAAGGAAAAGAAGATTCAGCAAACCGGACAAGACCAGCAGCAAATCCCCGAAGGCGAGGCAAGTCAAGCGCAAGATCTGAACCCGGCAACACGCCGGCGACCCGCGAAGGAACACACGACATGGCCAAACTCTGGATGGACATGTTGAGCACATGCCGTTGGATGAGCAAGGCAATCCCGTTTATCCGGAAAGAGAAGGCCACAATGACATCCAGGAAGAGGGCAATCTCAAATTCAACCGAATGAATTTGACGGAGTATCTTGCGCATAATAAGTAAGTTTTCCTACAATTCGCAAAACAGCAAAAAGCTCAGAGCCGAGCTGGGGAAAAAGATATACCCCACGCAACGAGGGAAAGCATGAAGCTACATCTAGATCACGGCAGTGGAAAAAGTCCCAAAGCGTCCAAATCGTCAACGCACGGGACACAACACCACGTCTAAGGAGGTTCGATGATGAACGCCGGGAAGATTCCAATCGACTCTCACCCTGGTGTAACATCACCCCACCTCGTCGCGATGCCGTGCCACCTTGACGCGACACCATCTCACCTCGGCGTGACACCATCTTACCTCGGCACGTTGAGGACAATTACCTTGCACTTCGGAGCCATGATGGATCATAGCAGATCAGTTCGCAAGAGCCGACGAAGCTGACAGGCACATACGCGAAGCCGACAAGGCCAAACCTTCAGATCGGAAGAAGGATCGGAATGACCGAGGCCAAAGTCGGCGAAGTGCCTTCGACAGGCTCCAGCATACACCCCTGGAATCTAGGCTCGGACCTCGGCAAAACCAGGAACGAAGCCAACTCACTCCATTGACGAGGCCGAAGCCAACTCACACCGATATGTTCGAGAAGCCTCGGCCCATGTCAAGTGGAAGGGAGAAGCACCGATCCAAGGAGTACTGTCGCTTCCATGAGGATTACGGGTGCGATATCGAGGAATGCAGAAAGCTTGTTGCGGTCATAGAGCAATTGGTGCGCGACAGCACCCTCAAGAACCAAAGTCGCGGCTGACATTCTGACCAGTACGAAGCCCACACTCGAGGCAAAGCGCAATAAAGATGACGAAGTCCTCTCAAGGCCGACGCGATGAAGTCCTCTTAAGGCCTAGGAAATGTCGTCTCAAGGCCGAGGCCGACCGAAGTCCCTCGAAGTCAAACTCCTAAGTACTGACGAAGCCAAGGAGACAGGTCCACTCTCAATCATGAGGCCCGAAGTCCTCAAATGGACAAGCCCTCTCATACACGAAGTCCACTCTCAAAGCTGAGGCCCGAAGTCCTAAAACGGACAAGCCCTCACATAAGAGCCCAAAAAGGACGTGGTCATCACCTTTTACGACAAGGTGAGCAAGCTATCAAAGGCCAAGACCTAGCATGCTTCCTAATAGAATCCAAATTCACGGAAATACCGAAGCCATCTGAGCCCCCCTCGAAAACCACCGAAGCCGAACCCGCAAAAGAACCACCTAAAGATTGTTGAAAAGTATACGTGGATGCGGCTTTGAGGAAAATTGAGAAGCGGGGCAGCATCATACTCCTCAGCCCAGACGGACAGGAGACAACCTATACACTTCGGTTCGACTTCCCTACAACAAACAACAAAGTGGAGTATGAAGCTTTAATCATCAGACTTTGCCTAGCTCAAGGTCTCCAGATACGAGTTGTATAATTTTACAGCGACTCTCAAGTCATAGTGAGCCACATGCTAGGAGGTCACGAAGCTAAAGGCGACAGGATACCTCCACAAAGCCAAGAACCTACAATAATACTTCTCGTATTTTGAATTGGTTCACATCCCAAGGGGGCAGAATAGCAGAACAGATGCACTAAGCAAATTAGCCTCGTCATCCACAAGCCCTCCCGTAGAAGAAGTCAAACACTGAAGTATTGACGAAGCCGAAGCAAGCCTAGTAACTCCATTAGGCAAAGCTCTTGGCCAGCTCCAGTTCCTCATCGTAGCCATCGACTACTTCACTAAGTAGGTCGAAGCCGAACCCTTGACAAAGATTACAAGCAAGAACGCCCTCAACTTCATATGGAAGAATGTGGTTTGCCGCTTCGGTGTACCTCACATCCTCGTCTCGGATAACGGAACCCAGTTCACCGATCGGACATTTAGAGAATGGTGTGAAGGGCTTCACATTCACCAAAAGTTCACTTCGGTAGCTTATCCTCAAGCGAATGGCCAAACCGAAGTTACAAACAGAACAATTGTCAAAGGACTCAAGACCCGCCTCGACAAAGCCAAAGGAGATTGGCAGCAAATTTACCCCAAGTCCTATGGTCGTACCGAACAACTCCCCGGACCTCGAACGGCGAAACACCTTATAATTTGGTGTATGGAACCGAAGCAATGATCCCGGTAGAGATCGGCCTGCCGAACCCGCGCACTCTCAACTTCACAGCCGAAGTCAATGAGGAAGACCTCCGAACCGAACTGGATCTGTTGGAAGAGAAACGAGAGTTCGCCTATATAAGAGAAGCCAAGTACAAGCAACAAGTAGCTCGGTACTATAACCGAAGAGTGAAGTAAAAACAATTCCAAGCAGGCGACCTCGTACTTCGGAACAACGAGGTCAATAAAGCGGAAAGGCTCGACAAGCTGGAAGCCACATGGGAAGGACCTCACCGAGTTGAAGAAGTCCTCAGCAAAGGGTCATACAAGCTCGCCCACTTATCCGGTAAGCAAATACCCCGTGCCTGGCACATTACTTATTTAAAGAGATACTTTGCATAAGTGGTCGAGAGTAATGTCCAAGTTCATATAGTTTATTTAGGTCATTTAGGTCGTCTTTTAGGGTCTTGCATACATCTTGCATTTGCATACATCTTGCACATCTCTCTCTACTCCACTTATGCATATTATCTCGCCCTTATACTTAAAAAACCCTGAAGAGGGTAACTTAATATCCTTTTGAGGATAAATAAGCTCCAAATATAGAGTAATACCCAAACGCGCGTACTGACCTAACCTTGTTAAAAAGTAAAGTACGAACTGCCTCTGCTTAAAACGAAGGCATTACCTTTTTTAAAAGCGAGGAAGAAATACGTTTGTTTAAAACAGGGAGGCACCACCTCGGTTAAAAATAAAGATACGGCCTTTGTTTAAAACGGACAAGAGCCTAAACCTCATCTGAAGACGAGGTCGTGCTAATTAGAGCCTAAACTTCGTCTTGTGATGAAGTCATGCTAATTAAATCCTAAACCTCATCTTACGATGAGGTCGTGCTATCTAAAGCCAAAACCTTATCTTATGACGAGGTAGAGCTATCGAAAGCCAAACTTCGTCAAAAGACGAAGTGAGCTATTTAAAGCATTCCGACTTCGTCGAAATCTAATTTCTGAGGGGGCAATGCAAAATTCTTACCCACCTTGTCTTAACGAGGTGGCAAGCATTCCGACTTCGTCGAAATCCAATTAACGAGGTGGCAACCCACCTCGTCTTAATAAGGTGGCAAGCATTTCAACTTCGTCGAAATCTAATTTCCGAGGGGGCAATGCAAAATTCTTACCCACCTCGTCTTAACGAGGTGGCAAGCATTCCGACTTCGTCGAAATCTAATTTCTGAGGAGGCAATGCAAAATTCTTACCCATCTCATCTTAATAAGGTGGCAAGCATTCCGATTTCGTCAAAATCCAATTTTCGAAGGGGCAATGCAAAATTCTTACCCACCTCATCTTAACGAGGTGGCAAGCATTCCGACTTTGTTGAAATCTAATTTCCGAGGAGGCAATGCAAAATTCTTACCCACCTCATCTTAACGAGGTGGCAAGCTTTCCGACTTTGTCGAAATCCAATTTACGAGGGGGCAATGCAAAATTCTTACCCACCTCGTCTTAACGAGGTAGCAAGCATTCCAACTTCGTCGAAATCCATTTCCGAAGGGGCAATGCAAATTTTATACCCACCTCATCTTAACGAGGTGGCAAGCGTTCTGACTTCGTCGAAATCTAATTTTCGAAGGGGCAATGCAAAATTTTTACCAACCTCGTCTTAACGAGGTGACAACCCACCTCGTCTTAACGAGGTGACAATCATTCCGACTTCGTCGAAATCCAATTTCTGAGGGGGCAATGCAAAATTCTTACCCACCTCGTCTTAACGAGGTGGCAAGCATTCCGACTTCGTCGAAATCTAATTTCCGAGGAGGTAATGCAAAATTCTTACCCACCTCGTCTTAACGAGGTGGCAAGCATTCCGACTTCGTCGAAATCCAATTTCCGAGGGGGCAATACAAAATTCTTACCCACCTCGTCTTAACGAGGTGGCAAGCATACCGACTTCGTCAAAATCCAATTTCCGAAGGGGTAATGCAAATTTTATACCCACCTCGTCTTAACGAGGTGGCAAGCATTCCAACTTCGTCAAAATCCAATTTCCGAAGGGACAATGCAAACTTCTTACCAACCTCATCTTAACGAGGTGGCAAGCATTCCGACTTCGTCGAAATCCAATTTCTGAAGGGGCAATGCAAATTTTATAACCACCTCGTCTTAACGAGGTGGCAAGCATTCTGACTTCGTCGAAATCCAATTTCCGAATGAGCAATGCAAATTTTATACCCACCTCGTCTTAATGAGGTGGCAAGCATTTGACTTCGTCGAAATCCAATTTCCGAAGGGGCAATGCAAAATTTTTACCAACCTCGTCTTAACGAGGTGGCAAGCATTCCGACTTCGTCAAAATCCAATTTCCGAAGGGGCAATGCAAATTTTATACCCACCTCGTCTTAACGAGGCGGTATTATTTATCCCTCGTCTTAACGAGACGGTATTATTTCTCCCTCGTCTTAACGAGGCGGTATTACTTCTCCCTCGTCTTAACGAGGCAGTATTCACTTTTTCC
The DNA here is from genome assembly GCA_001642375.2 of Mentha longifolia. Lineage (NCBI taxonomy): Eukaryota > Viridiplantae > Streptophyta > Magnoliopsida > Lamiales > Lamiaceae > Mentha > Mentha longifolia. Next base: position 31,818,280 of record CM038118.1, on the reverse strand, counting down.
TCGAATCACTTTAACAACTCCTACTTCAACCTATTTACCCCGAATCACACCCTCACTTCTACATCTTTTGGGGGGGGGGGTGTGATAGGATATGGCCTAGCTACTAGGCCCAAGCATCGGGCCCAATATAATTGGGCCCCGACTGTTAAGCTCGGCCCAATTGAAGATAAGAGACTTCTACACCAAGACAATTCCTACATCGACTACAATTCAAGTTCCAAGAGATATAGAAGCTCAGTGTTTATCCAATAAAGGAGGAGATCAAGCCAAATAGTCATAATATGAAAAGACCTGTAATCCTAGTCGAATTCCACATGTAAATACCTATAAATAAGGGTTTAGAATAGATTGAAGAGGGGAAGAAGAATCTTGTAATTACAACACATACTCGTAATAAACGCTATAAGCCCTTTCTGCTCCGTAGACGTATATCTATCTCAATAGATCGAACCATGTAAATCCCTTTGTGTCTCTCCCTTTTATTTTCATGTTCATTCCTCGATTTGTGCTCATTAATTACCTTGCGAAAATAAGTTCGATCAATTGACTTCATAAATCTAGCATGTATTGGCCCTTCTCCATTCATTTTTTGAATGTGAAAGGCCAACCACAATGGATAATTTATTACAAGTACTCGATTTTTCTAATGACAAGTTGCATTTTGCTATATTTATTCTAATACTATTTGTCAGATTGCTATATGGATATGATCGGAATAAATTGAATCTTGTAATTATGCTAAAGAAAATATATAGTCGTCGGTGCATGTGGAGTATAATTTATTGACAAATGACAAAGACTTGTATTAGTCTGGCCGTACAATGCGCCTAAGCCTTGAAAGCAAAATAAATTACTTGGGGCCCAATTAATCTACTTAGCCCACAACCCAAAAAATGGTCTTCTAAAAAAATTCAACAAACCTTAATGTGAGTCCGAGCTAATACAAGTGTCTCCCTAACTCATTTGGTGTGAAAAGAGTATGAATTCAATTTTTTTTAGGAACAACTCGGACTTAATTTAATCTATGATGTTATGTGCTGACTGAGTATAAGAGCAAATCTAAGTGGAAATTAAATAATCGAAATGGAAATTAGAAAAATCTACGTGGTGATGATATTTATATTCAGGTCCCAATACAAATTGAAAGTGGAGTTGTAATTGCTATCCGAAAAATTAAACATTAATTAATTAACTACAGCTTGTGTACATACTACTGATTGTCCGGGTTATAATTAATTAATACCGAAATTATCAACTTGTCTTTAGTTTAATACAATACTGGAGTATAAACCTTCATGCATAAAGACATCATGTTATTATGCCCCCAACTATATCTGTTAATTTATAATGATATAGTGAAACAAAGTATTTTCATGATTAATTAAGATTCTTTAAGTTTTCTAAAATTTATAACCTTTACTACTAGATATATTTCAAATTGCAATTGTGGATGCTCTTAATGTACTCCATTCACTATCGACTAAGAAGCCACAAGAAAAGAAAAATAATAAAGAAAAAATAAAATAAAATCACAACTAACATGGGATTTTGAATTTGTCAGCGACACAGTTTCCTGCCTCTTAACGTGGGAGGTGGTGTAAGAGACAATCAATACGACACAGTTTTGCTTATGTATATCCACATCTAACAACTTGCCATTATTCAATATTGTAATCCCATTTCCTGCCTCTGCAATTGTTATGAATGTAGCCATTAATCATCCCAAGAATCCTCCATCACTATAGTCAATAAAGGCAGTTGTCATGATGCTCTATAATTTGCTTTATTAAAAAAAAATATAATAATAATAATAATAATAATGTTCAATCTCAATCACCCATACACTCCAAAAATTAAGTTGTTTCATTTTTGTTCCTCTTAAAACGTCACTACTCATTTCCTGCAAATAGATGGACAGAGCATCCTAGAGAGAGAGAGAGAGAAATGGCGGATGCTGCAGTGGAGTTCCTGCTGAACAACCTGAAGGAACTACTGCTGTACCACTCCCATCTCATCACAGACACGAAGAAGAATATCGAGACTCTCGAAACGGACCTCCGCCTCTTCAACGCGTTCCTGAAGGACTCGTTGAAGAAGCGGAGGAAAGACGAGCGCACCAAGGTGCTGGTTCGGCAGATTCGAGATGTGGTGTACGAAGTGGAGGACGTGATCGACGCCTTCATCACTCACGCCATGGAGAAGAAGTCAACGTCTGCCTTCTTCAAGTTCTGGAAGCCGTCGTCGGTGGGCCTCCACGACATCGGCCTCAAGGTGGAGGAGGTGAGAGAGAAGGTAGAAAAGGCTAGGGTTGACTTCGCCAACCTCCAAATCGATGAGGAAGATAAAGATGACAAACCTGAGGTTACCTTTTTTTCCCTCTTCTTATATAATCGTTGCTCTGTATCTTAATTAAGGAATTGTCAATATTTGGAGCTTTATGCTAAATGCATGATTCTTGAATTTTTCATCCTGAGTACTCCTTGCGTTCTCCAAATTTCGGTTTTCGGCACTGGATTTAAGAACGATTGTGATTGACTTATATTGTGAATTGTGAGTGGAGTGAATAGAGGTTGGGTCATATAAATACTGTAGTAAAGTTGATAATTCCTACCTCCATCTCACCATATTAGGCACTATTTATTTGATAAATATTTTCGGCATCGTGGACATGCTTAATATGACCACGGATAAGGTAACGGTATTATATTTAAGGACAAAATTAATTAGTATACTTTATAAAAATAAACCCTACAAAAAAAAATTAACCCTAATAAAAAAAACTAAACTCCAAAAAGAAAAATTATTGACGTGACACTGTCACAAACTAAAAATTTTATGTATTTAATAACAACAAAATTAGATATTAAATATATTTATAAACATTTATCTACTTTAATTAACAAATACTACGTACAATATACACCCCAACAACTCCCTCCTTAAAATTCGTACCGAAACCCGTACCGAAAAGACACAAAGGCAACTAAATATTTTGCTCTTCTGTCATATGTTTAAAATATTTTTAAATCAATCACTTTTATTTTACAATTTTTTTATAATTGTTAGTTTTAAAAATATTGTCATTATTCCTTGATTAAGGCAATCAAGCAACTATAAGAAAAGGACAAATCAATTGGAAAACTACATTAAGAAATTAGATAAAAATTCTTCATGATAATACGGCCCAGTCCATCAAAAATTGGGCTGGGTTTTGGGCCTAATCTATTTTACCCTCTATACTTCTGATTCGGAATGCAAAAATGAAATTTTCCTTTCAACGGTGTAGGTGTATTCCTGTGAATATTTTATAAACTAGTGAGCTTTTCCATGGGTTTGTCAGTTTGTGTGTTAACGTTTGGATCACTTTGTTGGAGTAGTAAAACAATGTGCAAATGGGATGAGATCCTATGCACCTATTACAGAATACAATTGTTTATCAAAATCGAATTTTCTTAATTTTTTTTAGTTTTGATGTGTAATATGATTTAGTCTACTATTATAGTGTTTAATAATGATTCAATTAATTTTTAGCACTTTTTCATTTTTAACTATTGAAGTTGAAATTAAATACTAAAAATAAATAATAGACTCATGTAAAATTAGATTGAATCATAATTTCGAGAAATTGAAAAACAAATAAATTAAAATTAAAAAATGAGTACACAGTTGATATGTTATAATGGGGATAGAGGATATTATTGTACTACTTCTTTTGAAGTACTAATACAGTTTGGATACTATTTTTTTCTAGCTAAATGCAGTAACATTTGCAATTTCTTCCAACTAAGATATATGCATCGAGGATTGGGATCCTCTATTGTTGACAGTGTGACATCTTCTATTGCACTATTAAATAATTGTTATGTACACAATATTTTCAAAACCATTAACTTTTCATTATGGAAAATTTTAATTATTGCTGATTTTGAAAATATTGTGGATACATAGTAATTAATAAATATTGCAATAGAATATGTCACACCGTTTGACAATAGAGGATCCGAATCAATGCATCGATGCCCTCAACTTTTTTGCCTTACAGGTTCGACCACCAAGAGAAAAGGACGTGGTGGGGTTCAAAGAAGTAACGGACGAACTAATAGACCGTCTAACCAAAAAACCCGAACCCGAGTACTTCGACGTCGTTTCACTGATTGGTATGTTTGGGTTAGGCAAGACAACGCTTGCATGGAAGATCTTCAACGACCCCGACGTCGTCTACAAGTTCCCCGTACGCATATGGCTTCCGGTCTCCCAACAATTTTCAGACAGGGAAATCTTCCTAGCCATCATCAAAGAATTCACCACCATAAACGACGAAATACGCCAGAAGAATGACTCGGAGCTAGCTCGAATCATCGTCGCCTATCTCGAGAAAGTAAGTTTCTTCATCGTCTTCGACGACGTCTGGAGCCCAGCCGACTGGACCAGGCTCCGCGTCGCTCTGCCCGACAACACCTACCAAAAAGGCAAAGTCCTGATCACGAGCCGTATAGAGGCAGTCGGCGTCTTTGCCAGCAACCCCAGGCGTCCCAAGAAGCTGCGTTTCTTCGATCAGGAGGAGAGTTGGGAGCTGCTCCGGATGGAGGCGCTGCACTCCATCAACTGCCCTCCCGAGTTGGAAAACGTCGGGCAACTTATTGCCAGAAACTGCGCCGGACTGCCTCTCGCATTAGTTGTCATAGGCGGCATCCTAGCCGCCAAGTATTCAGCAAATGATATGAGTGCCACAGCAAAAGCGTGGGAGAATGTGTCCACGCGGGTGAACACGTATCTCACCGATGAAGACCCTGCGGATCGCATGAAGAAGTTTATATCCCTGAGCTACGACAGGTTGCCTTACCATCTGCGCGCCTGCTTCCTCTATCTCGGGGTGTTTCCGGAGGACTACAAGATTCCGGTTTCGAGATTGGTCCGGATGTGGATCGGCGAAGGATTCATAGAGCAGAGCACTGAGTTTAGCTTGGAGGAAAGAGGAGAGATGTACTTGGACGATCTCATCAACAGAAACTTGGTCACAATCGACAAGCTAAAACCTAATGGTAAGGTTAAACTATGTCGTATTCATGACGCCTTGCGTGATTTCTGCAGAGCGGAAGCCAAAAACGAAAGCGAGAATTTTTTCGAGGAGATCAAGTGCATCGGCGGAAATTTCACACCTCCCGTCTCCAACTTGCAAAAGTTCCGTCGTATCTCGATTCATTCCAACTGTTCCGAGTTCATCAAATTGAAACCTCTAGGCCATCGAGTTCGTTCGTTCGTCTGTTTCTCGAAAGACAAATTCACCTTGGAGGCCGAGAACATCCCCGACATCCTCGCGGCGTTCAAGTTGCTCAGAGTTTTAGAATTCGAACCCATCCGACTCACAAAGATTAGCAGCCATATGTACCAGCTGGTTCATGCGAGATACATCGCGATGTCGTTCGATCTCTCGATTCTCCCTTCGAAGTTCACCCAGCTTTGGAACATGCAGACTCTTGTAGTCAACACGACCCAACGTACGCTCGAAGTCAAAGCTGATCTCTGGAAACTGTCTCAGCTAAGGCATTTCAAGACAAATGCATCGGCTACTTTGCCCAAGCCGAGTAAAGACAGCAAGTATGGCGCAGAGCTTCAAACCCTAGGCACGATTTCAGCTGAGAGCTGCACAGCCGAACTCTTTGAACGGGCTTGCAATTTGAAGAAGTTGGGCATTCGTGGGCGACTGGCGTTGCTTCTAGAAGGAAAGGCCGGATCTTTCGACAATTTGGGGAAGATGAAGTATCTCGAAAAGCTAAAGCTAGTGAACGACGTGCATCCTCGACCGGCTTCTGAAGGCCAATTGCACGACCTTCCTCAGCCTTACCAGTTCCCCCCCAATCTTAAGAGCCTGACGCTAGTCTCTACTTCCCTCACATGGAACAAAATGACTACCCTAGGGTTGCTGGAGAACCTCGAGGTGCTCAAGCTGAAAGACAACGCGTTTCTGGGGACTACTTGGAAGGCGGCTGATGGAGGTTTCCGGCGTCTTGAGTTCCTGCAGATTCAGGACACGGATTTGGCTGTTTGGGAGGCTTCGTCTCATCATTTCCCGAGACTCAGAGGCCTTGTGCTCAAGAACTGCGAGAAACTTCTTCGGATTCCGGCACAACTGGCCGATGTGGCAAGCTTTCAAATGTTGGAGTTGTATGTCTGCAAATCTGCAAATGCATCTGCCAAGATAATCGGAGATGTGAAGAGGAAGACACAAGCTGATCAAGGACCTACATTCAAGCTCTCCATTTTTCCTCCAACCGAATGATTTATCTTGCCAGGTAACTTATCTTTCCAATAACTCCGAGGAAATATGTTGATCATATTCTATTTTCAATTGTATTTTGCAGCATTTCATTTATTAAGCTTCTTATATACTAGAGTTCTGCAAAATTTATTTCAGCAGTGTGCCTTTATTAACTCTAAAATTAATTAATTAGTTTTTGCTCCTTGTCTTGAGATGATCTTTTCCTTTTCTACATAGGGATTCATATTCCTTAGATATTAGAAAGTAAACCATGATCAATGTGTTTATTTCCCAAAGCAGTAATCGCTTTCCTTATACAAATAACTCATTGGTGTGGTGTTTATGGAAACGAAATGGAAAGATAGATTACCAAAGGAGAAAATAGCATTTTTCAACACTTATATGTCGTAACCAAAATTTTCATTTCATGTGAATCATTATTATAATTAATGCTCTGTAGTTAAAACGCTTGAATTTTTTGTTAGCTCTAATAATTTCGAGCTCTTTGCAGGGTTATCATGTGAAGCTACATAGCTTCAGCACTCTGGATTGGTTTAATAACTACGTACTGCACTTTATTCTGTTTAATTATTTCCCTAATGTTGCACTTTTTGAAATAATCTTCTCTTGAATTTGTTAATTTCTTATGTATGCTGAACTCAAAAACTATTGCACGGATGTGCTAAGCTCATTTTACATCTCTATTTGCGGAAGAGATCATTTATTCTTGGTTTACCAGCGCTGGATTAACTGCAATTCAATTTCAACAACGTACTTACAGTTCTTGATATATATATACTGCATGCTCTTAACTATAAGAGAGAATCTTTGTCCAGATACTGATTAGAACTTTTCTTGTATGCATCGACTACATCTTTCATGACTTTACTTTTCGATTTAGTTGCATCGTAATGGCTCCTTATTACAGTTTAAAGTTACATGGAAGCAGAAAATACCGAAGCTAGCTCATGCTTCATGACATTTATCCCGATTCTTCATAGTCGATACGTTGAAGTAATGTGATATGTGGGTATCATTTCATGCAGTTTTAGAATAAATGGAGGAAAGTGTTGTTGCTGGGATTTGAACCTGGAAGGTGCGCGTCATTTTATCCAGTTGGAAGCATCCTGGCCGCAGCTTATTTTGGATGGTGGAGATTAGATTTACTATAGGGAGTTTTTTCCTTAAAGCACGACTTCTCTTAATAAGTCGGTTAAGTAGCTGGTTGTATAAATAAGGAAACTTGCGTATTCTGTATAGAGTGAGAAATTCTAGATCTATCTTCATTGTAGGCTTGTCAACGGGCGGGTTTTACCCGGACCGTACCCGGAACCGCTCATTACCCACTTAGTTTTAATGATGCGGTTCTGGTCCGGTCCAGACCCGACCCGTTAAGACCGTGACATGAGTGGTCCGGATCCGGACCGGACCGCTCGTTTCGGATCCGGCCCGACCCGGCCCGTCAATTTTTTATTTTTATTTATTTTTATTATTTTTTATTTTTTAAAAGCATGTTTCTATTTGTAATTTTTTTTCCTATGTAATGTATTAGCCTATTGTAATTTTTTTTCCTATGTAATGTATTAGCCTATTGTAATTTTTTTCCTATGTAATGTATTAGCATAGATAAAATAAACTTACTGTGAAAGGGGAGTTCGTGGGATTTGATGAGATCAGGTAAGGAGAAATAAGTCCAAAAGCGCATGCACTTAGAGTTCTCATGAAGAAAACTGGAACTCCTTTTTCTTCTGCAACTTGAAGTACGAAACTCATGATCCCATCGCAAATCACACAGTTAACGGGACCAAACGACGCAGCATCATCGTCCTCATCTTCGTCTTCGTCGTGATTGGGTGAGAGAAGCTCCGTGAGGAATGACTGAGCTGTGGATCGCAGTGAGTCTAGCCAGTTCTTCACGTCGAAAGTGCTGGGACAGACGTCCTCTTGGGAGCCGTCGGGAATCGCTAGGAGGTGGAATGAGCGGTGGCTGAAAAGCGAGGTGGTGGTGGATGTAGGTGTAGTAGATGTAATTTTTTTTCCTATGTAATGTAAGGCGGCGGTGGAGTGGGGGTTGATGATTATTGCACAAAAGAGAGAAGCATCGGTCCAATTTCACACTCTAATGGTCCGGTCCGGACCTGGATTCAATTTAATGGTCCGGGTCCGGTCCGGGTAATAATAAATTTTAACGGTCCGGTCCGGGTCCGGGTCCAATTTTAACGGGTCGGTTCTTGGACCGGAACCTAAATACTTTTTACGGGTACGGTCCGGGTAAAACCCGCCCGTTGACAAGCCTACTTCATTGAATGAGACAGTTACATTTTTCTTAGCTCAATATTCTTTTGCGTACAAATCTCTATTAAATCATGCTTAAACACGAATTCAACATGGTACCAGAGCAGGAATCCTGCTGAATTTGTTAAAAATGGTGAAGAATCAAAGAGAAATGAATTGGAGGAGGCTGTTCAACGACGAACGCGGAGAAACATCGAAAGGAAATGGGGCGAACCAGCGCGAGGATCAGTTCGTGAACGAGTTCTATGATGGAAACTGGAGAAATCATGAAGAAACGGACATGGAGGTGGAGCAGCTCAAGGAGATTCTTCGATTGCACAGCTCAGACCATCCTGGAATGCAATTAGTTGCAGCTCCATTAATAGGTTTGAACTTCTTAAACTGGAGTCGCTCGATTAAACGAGCCCTAGGTGCGAAATCAAAACTAGAAATACTTGATGGAACTGATTGGGCATAATTTATCTCATTATTTCTTGGATATATTGGCAAATTTTGGTGTTATTTTGAGTGAATTCACCTTGATTTGGATTAATTGTGAAGTAATGTGCTTTTGTAGAAGAAAGAGGATTTTTGGTGGTTTTGGAGCCAGTTGAGAAAATGTTTTCAAAGTTGGAACTGAAGGGAGAAAGACAGAAAAGGCTGGAAATTCAGGCGGCGTGCCCATACTGCATCTGGAGCTCTGTTGGTGGAGAGAAAAATATTAATTTCATGATTTTGAATAATTGGAAGCTTCTAATTAATTCCTGACGGGATTAATAGACTTTTAGTGTTTTTATTTAGTTAATAGACTTTTGAATATTATTAGATAAGATATTAATTAATACTTTCCTAGCTAGATTAGGACTCTAGATTTATTTCCTTATTATGAGGAAATCTTCTAGTATATATATATATTGCTGAAAACCTATCATTAGAATCATCATCTTGGACGCAAGGAACGCAGCGGCTGAAGAAGAATTTTGAAGTTTTTATCTACATCATTCACGCCAACTTTCTTCATCATATTTATTTATTTTCATTACAATTTAATTATGCATTCTAGCTAATTTTCTTATTTCGGCAAATACAAGGAAGCTCTGACTTAAATTATTTTGTGAGATCTAATTTGTGTTCATACTTTAATTTTGTGCAAGCATCTATTATTCTCCGTGTTTATTTTTATTAATTGCTTTATTTTTCTAAGTAGTGTACAATGCTTAGTTGAATAGAGTTAATTTATAGCCAATTAATTCTGTCATACGTAATCGTGATTAGAATTAATTAGTGGTAAATTGACTTGTTTAAAGTCAAGAGAATAATAGTCTTAATTCAATAATCCTACGTCAGAGTTTGTTGGTTTTGAATCGGGTTTCTCTAATTATTAATGTTGTCGACTCATTAAATCTATAGAGCGTCTCTTACAGTTGTTAGTCGATTAGGGAAATAATTAGTGAAGCGTCTTTCTAATTATCGAGAAATTAAGGGGAAATAAGATTACGTCAGAAGCATCTTCGGTAATCATAACCGATTTGTTTGCATGTAATTAAAGTTATTTTTGCATCAAGGATCAGAATAATTAAGCTAGAGTGGAATTGTTTGCTGCCGGAATCGTTTTCTTTATTGGATAAAAACCAAATCTCAAGCTGTCTTTTGCATTCTTTATTCATTTTAATTTTCGTATTTATTCCTGTTAGTAGATTAATAAAAATTCTCAATTTTGCAGTTGGAAATTCGGAGGGAAACTCGCCGGTCCTTTGGGAGACGATTTTACTTGCCGCTGTCTGGGAAGTGTGGGCATACCGACCGAAAGTCTGAATTATTTTTGGTGTAAAACGACGCACCAAATTTTGGAGCCGTTGCCGGGGACTGGTTTTTAAGCAGTATTTTTGTCTAAATTTTCGATTTTTATTTTTATTGTTTATTTTCTTGGTTTATGCCCCGTTCTTCTTGTACAGGGAACTTAGTCTTTAATTCGGAGATCGAGCGAATTGCACGAAGGCTGAGGAAAGAAACCAAGCTAGCGAAACTAGCTGCCACCATTAAAAAGGGTATGGAGAACCAGAACCAGAACGAAAACGAAGATGGCTGCATTGAAGATCTGGATTTGAATGGAAATGAACTTTAAAATCCGCCGGCGAACAATCCGGCGAACAATGTTGTGAACCGTCTTGTGAGTCCGTAGCAGAACAATCAGCCACCACCTCCACCACGACGTGATCAGATGATAAGGGAGTTAGGTCGCCACCGGAACAATCGTCCACTATGCATTGTTCTACCCCCCATTAATCGTAATTCTGAAATCAGGCCGGGTTTCATCCAAGTGCTCCCTAAGTTTGGGGATCTCCTTGGAGAGAGTGCACATAAACACCTTGCTGAGTTTGATTTAGTGTGCTCGACTTTGCGTCCTCAAGGTTTTACTGATGATAATCTAAGGTTGCTAACCTTCTCTCATACTTTGCAGGGAAAAGCTAGAGATTGGTTGTTTGATCTTCCCCCTGAATCTGTTACTACTTGGGGTGACTTGGAGGAGCAGTTTCTGCGCAAATTCTTTCCCGAGTCTAGAGCTGCTAATTTGCGAATGGCGATTAGTAGCATTAGACAAAAGAAAGGGGAGAGTTTAGCTGAATATTGGGAAAGATTCCAACAATTATGTCGGAAGTGTCCTGATCACGGTTTTTCTGAATACCAATTGCTTACTAACTATTTCTACCGTGGTATGTCTTCTTTCGATAGGAAAATTGTGGATGCTGCATGTGGGGGATCGTTGACCAATAAAATGCTGAATGAAGCACGTCAACTCATCGTTGATAGGGTCTCCAATGGTCAACAATATGAAGATGAGGATGACGATAGATACCGACCCGTGAAGGGAGCTGAAGGAACAGTTGATTCAAGCATCACTGAAAAGATTGATGCTCTAACTTCCTTAGTTAGAGGATTTGCTGTGGCTCAAACTCAGAATGTTCAATGTGGAATTTGCTATGAAAATGGCCATTATACTGACTCTTGTCCATCCTTGCAGGAAAATCTTACCGAACAAGCGTGTTATGGCTCCGGAGATGCCCAGTACAGAAAAAGGGACAATCCATTCTCCAACTCATACAATCCAGGTTGGAGAAATCACCCCAATTTCAGCTGGAGACCAAAAGGGCCTGGAGTTTTTATGCAAAACCCACAGCAGCAGCAACCGGTCGGGCAGTGTGCCTATACCGACCAACCAGAAAGTTTAGACGAGATAGTTAAGAGCCTTGCCCTCAGCCAAAGATCATTCCAGCAAGAAACAAATGCTGCATTGGGAAACTTAGGCACGCAGATCACACAGTTGGCCACTCAACTAAATAAATTGCAAACGAGTCCAGGAAAACTTCCGTCTCAAGCGGATGTCAATCCTAGAGAAACCGCCAATGCTGTGACACTAAGGAGTGGGAAGGTACTCGACGATAAAAATTCCCAAGGAAGATGGAGTTAAGGGAGGAGCACAATGAAAATCATATTTCTTCTAAGGTAAGTGAAGAACCAAAAATTTCTACTCCCACAACACTAATTGCAGCCCCTTTTCCATCCAGGTTGGTGCGAAACAAGAAGGAAGAAGATGACAATGGGATCATGGAAGTCTTCAAGAAGGTAGAAATAAACTTGCCTCTAATTGATGCAATTAAGCAAGTTCCCATGTACGCAAAATTCTTGAAAGAACTGTGCACTAATAAGATGCGACATGGGAAAGATGCTAGAATTAGAGTGAGTGAGAATGTTTCTGCTGTTATTCAAAGAAATTTGCCACAAAAGTGTAGGGATCCTGGTATGTTTACTATTCCTTGCATTATTGGTAATACAAGAGTGGAAAGAGCTATGCTAGATTTAGGAGCTTCCATAAATGTCATGCCTTATTCTGTGTATAAGGATTTGCAAATAGGAACTTTGAAGGAAACTCGAGTCATCATTCAGTTAGCTGATAGGTCTAATGCTTATCCTCAAGGTGTGGTGGAAGATGTTCTTGTGAAAGTTAATGAATTGATCTTTCCTGTTGATTTTTATGTTGTTGATATGGGTGATGCTATTTCGACAAATAAATCATTAATTCTTTTAGGAAGACCTTTCATGAAAACTGCAAGAGCAAAAATTGATGTTGATAAAGGCATGATTAGTCTTGAATTTGATGGAGAAATTGTGACATTTAATATCTTTGAGGCTATGAAGCATGTAGAGGATCCTGAATCTATGTTTGCTATTGACACTATTGATCTTTTGATTGATGATTTTGTCAAGAGTAATTTCAGGGAGGATAAGCTGGAGCAAGTGATTTTCGGAGGCCTGACAAGTGCTGAAAGTGCAGCAAGCTGTGACAGTGCAGTTGGAGAGATTATCATGCAGCTGAATTCAGTTGGTGAAGTTTCTGCTCGGAATATTTCAGGCAGTATGCCCATACTGACCGAGTCTGAAAAACTGAAGCCATCCATTGAACAAGCCCCGAAGCTGGAGTTGAAGTCACTCCCTCAGCACCTGAAATATGCATTTTTTGGGTGAGGACGAAACACTGCCCGTTATCATAAGCAGGGATTTGACGGAGGAGCAAAAAGCAAGATTGATAACGCTTTTGAAGGTGCACAAAACTGCCATCGGTTGGACTTTAGCCGATATCAAAGGTATAAGTCCCTCTCTTTGCATGCATAGAATTTTGTTAGAGCCTAATTGCAAGCCTTCTAGGGATCCACAAAGAAAATTGAACCCTGTCATGAAAGAAGTTGTGCATAAAGAAATCCTTAAATTGTTAGAATTAGGGATTATTTATTCAATTTCTGATAGTGTGTGGGTTAGTCCTGTACATGTGGTTCCTAAGAAGTCTGGAATTCAGTTGGTAAAGAATGAGAAAAATGAGTTAATTCCTATGAGGCTTCAAACTGGTTGGTGTATGTGCATAGACTATAGGAAGCTTAATGATGCCACTAGGAAAGACCATTTTCCTTTACCATTCATTGATGAAATGCTTGAAAGATTGGCGGGTAAATCATTTTTCTATTTTCTTGATGCTTACTCTGGATATTTTCAAATTTTTGTTGCTCAAGAAGATCAGGAAAAAACCACATTTACTTGTCCATTTGGTACTTTTGCATATCGTCGCATGCCATTTGGTTTATGTAATGCTCCCGGCACTTTCCAAAGATGTATGATGAGCATTTTTTCTGACATGATTAAGAGTTGCATTGAGATCTTTATGGATGATTTTACTGTTCATGGTGACTCTTTCGATCATTGTTTGGCTAACCTTGAGAAAGTGTTGCAGAGATGTGTTGATTCTAACTTGGTACTTAATTTTGAAAAGTGTCATTTTATGGTCAAAGAGGGTATTGTGCTCGGTCACGTGATTTCCGAGAGGGGTATAGAGGTTGATAAAGGGAAAATTGATTTGATTGTTAAATTGCCTTACCCTACTAATGTGAAAGAGATTCGTGGTTTTTTAGGCCATGCAGGTTTTTATCGACGCTTTATTAAGGACTTTTCCAAACTTGCCCAACCCCTAAAAAGGTTGTTGCATCAAGATGTGCCTTTTGAAGTGGACGATAAATGCAAGGAAGCTTTCGATCTCTTGAAGAAGAAGTTAACTTCAGCCCCCATAATTCAGCCACCGAAGTGGGGAGAGCCTTTTGAGATCATGTGTGATGCAAGTGATTTTGCCGTGGGTGCTGTGCTAGGGCAAAAGAATGGGAAGGAGAGCCATGTTATATACTACGCCTCCAAAACTCTCAATCCGGCCCAATGCAATTACACCACGACAGAGAAGGAGCTTTTAGCTATTATTTTTGCATGCAAAAAATTTCGTTCATATCTTGTTGGCTCTAAAGCCATTGTGTATTCTGACCATGCAGCTCTTAAACATTTACTCTCCAAGAAAGAATCTAAACCAAGACTAATCCGTTGGATTCTTCTGTTGCAGGAATTTGATTTGGAGATTAAAGACAAGAAGGGAGCCGAAAATAATGTTGCAGATCATTTGAGTTGGCTTTAGTCATAATCGGACGGTATGCCCATACCGGATGATTTTCCTGATGCCAAATTGCTGGCCGCTGCAAGTACCAACCCCTGGTATGCGGATTTGCCTAACTATCTGAAGACAAAGAAACTTCCAAAAGGGATGACTACTGCTCGGAAGAACAAAGTAAAGATTTAGGCCAAGTATTTCATATGGGATGAACCCTATTTATGGAAAACTTGTTCTGACCAAACAATACGGTGATGCATCCCTGATGAGGAAATTTCATCGATCCTTCATTTTTGTCATTCTCATGCGTGTGGGGGTCATTTTGGGCCAAGGAGGACAGCCTGGAAAATTCTTGATTGTGGTTTCTATTGGGAAACCATTTTCAAGGATGCTTTCGAATTTTGTAAGAATTGCGATAAATGCCAACGAACAGGTAACATCTCTTCTCGCAATGAAATGCCTCAAAATTTAGCCCCCGTTTCTCTCATCATAACCCCCAAAATATAATATATATAAAAGTAATTATGAATGTACACTTATATCCTCATGTTATGTAGCCCCATCAAATACTTTATAGCCTCCACACTCAAATTATAACTTCATAATTCATAGCCTCCGTATGCCGCAAAACCTATTTGCGTGGAGCCATTCACGGTGCATAACATAAACATACTCCGGCGAGAGCTACTCTATCCTCTTCACCACCGACCAAGCCCTCCCAGAACTACTAGATCTCCATCGCCGACAGCCCCGCACTCACCCTCCTCAACTGCCTCCCAACCAAGGCCTCGCAGCTCCCCCTTTCCCCGTCATCGCCGCCGCGGTGGGACGACTTCACCTACAACAAAGCCTTCTCCAACAAAATCCTTGCCACCGCCGACCCACGACCACCGAATCAAGCTACTAAACACGCAAAACCAGATCGACGGCCACACGAAGTGGGCCCTCAACAACATCTCTCTGACCCTACCCCCACCCCTACCTCGACGCCATCATGTACGGCATAACTGCCGCCTTCGACCACATCAGCCCCCCCCCCCCCCCCCCCCCGACGGCTACCCTGCCGACTATGATATCACGGCATAACTGCTGCCGCCGCCACCGCCGTGAGGATGAGTGATCTCCCAGCCTTCTGACAATGAAGAACGCATAACTCGAGGAATTCAGAAGCAGATGAAATTCGACCCTCTCTCTCAAGGGATAAAATGTAGAGACGCTTTGAGTTTCAAGAAATTCTGTAGATTTTGATGCTATCGATGTTGTTTTGCGTGTGACCTTCCGCAATCCCATAATGATGAACTGAGATGAACTGAGGGCTATGAATTTAATTGAAATTTGATGTTGGGGGCTAAGTTACGTAAGGCTATAATAGTATATTTGAAATTAATTTTATTACAGTATTAATTTATTTTGGGTGTTATAGTGAGAGAAATGGAGGCTATGTTTAAAATCCCCCAAGTGGAAGTACTGCAGCCCGTGCTTCAATTCCATTCTTTCCTTTTTTTTTTTCTTCTTTTTTTCTCTTTTCATAAGCCACTTTTCTAATTGTTCCCAAAATGTATCTTTTCTTTGTGTTTCTTCTTACAAATTCAATTAAAACAAGACCAAGCATAATATCTTCGAAAATAAGAAAAACATATTAAAACACCAAATTTGATCATGACTCCTTCATTAAAAATAAGATTTTAAGCACATCAAACACGTAGAAAATCCATGTTTATCAGTTACCAATAATCTATCTATTACTAATATAATACTAAAGTTGGATAGTCATTTTCCCTCCAAAATTCTTGATATAAGCCCTAAAATATATTTTATTAAATTATTCACATTTCAAAAGATAAATATCATTTTCTATGCAATTCTTTAATGCCATTATTACTTTGAATTTTTTTTTTCATTAAAATGTAATACATTTATTAAATTTGAAGGAATGGTGTTAAAGTTTGGCCAATTAATTTTTCTCATTATTTGTTTTTCATAAATATATTTTATAGTAATCTATTTAATACAGTGGATCTATTTAATATTTTATCTTTTTATTCATTTAACTATCAAAATTCAAAATATATTAATGTAGTATGTAATATTCTCTTTTGGTATTTTTTTTTATTTCCCGCGCGCACACACTCACGTATTTATAAGTGATTATAATTAAAAATTCAAAGTGCAATTTTTTTTTTGGACGATTCAAAGTGCATTTGGTTAACTCGATTGATAGTGTTAAGAATCCTATCAAATTATGATAAATTCATCCATACTCTAAAGATTTATCAAGATCAACGAAAATGAGCTATATAGGAATCTATTAATGATTTTTCTTTTCTTTGTTTTATGAAACAAAATAAAAAAATATATTAATTGAAATATAAATTAGGTATATTTTCACAAAATATTTGTCATGCTATGGGTAACAAATTGTAAGCATCTATACTATAATACACTAAAAGATAATATTGATATGATACAAAATAGATTAACATTTGTGGATAATTAGTGATCGAGACAATTCATATCACAATATTTTGAGTGTGTGCAGTCCTTTACAATTGACTAAGTAAATATTGCAATCAGTTAGAAGTCAGGAAAAAATCCGGACGGTTCGATTTTAGGTATTACATATAAGGAAATTTCAAAATTTTCTTCGTTTTAATGTAATTTTTGTTTAATTTTTTATATATAATATTTAGAGATATCGATAAACTTAAGCTGCTAGCACTTCTTATAAACATCCCATTTTATTACTATTAATTATTTTTACGTGAAAATAAAAATTATTTTTCGTGCATTGTACGGGTACAATATTAGTTTTCAATAACAAACTAACCGAAATTTAATTTTTAATTTACGAAGAAGTACAGATCTGAAATTCCTAAAAAAAAAAAAAAAAGGTAGCAGAAAATCCAACAGTCTGAAAGAAACCCGATTGATAAAAATTGCCGACTTTTTGAATTTTCTTCAAAATCCCTAAACTAAAACATGTTCAAAATCCAATATAGGTGAAATCAAAACCGACGTGGCGTTGTGTTTTTGTTCACGTGTAGTAGTTCTCCGGGATCTGCAAGCCTTGTTTAGTAGTCCTCATAAATCAAGCTAAGATAACTTTTCTAGGCTTAATTAAGTCTAAAAAAAATATCTTAGCTTGATTTATGGGAGCTAATGTTCAAAACTGACAACATATAGTCATTGAGACTGTACATGTAATTTCAAAAGAAGAAGTTCCCATCACCATCATCGAGTTTATTAATTAATTTGAGGCAGTGTAGGTGCAGGTAAGATGGAAGATGCCCTCATCTTCATCTCGTCGGTGATACAAAAGCTGCACATTCAGCACGTCGAGTTATGCAAAAGTGTTTATAAAGTCAAGATTATTAAAATGTTAATTAACGAGCTAAGTATGACTATGAATTCCTTAAGAGGGAGAGGGATGACAGTGCGCGAGTTCAACTCTTCGATATTCAAAGTGATAGAGACGACCAGATACCTCGACGACATCATACGAGTAGGAAAGGCCAAGCCCGTCGTACGTAGGCTAAGAGAGATAAAAATGCGGATCATGAAATCTGGAGCTGATGCTCGAAAGAAAGAGGCCCTCATCTTGTCGGTGATACAAATGTATGACCACCACCATGAAAGTAAAGGGCTGGTCTATGAGCTGAGAATGATTCTTGATTTCTTAAGAGACGAGACACCGACACCGGCAGAGGTGAGAACGATTGAATTTTTGATACACAATGCACTCGATATTGCCAAGTCCGTCAAGAGTAGGCTCCGAGGGGTAAACCTAGGCATGCTTGAATCTGCAGTTGATGGGGAAGAGGATCCCGATGCCGTTATCTTGCACCTGATACAATGTCTACAGAGTGAGAGCATAGAGATATCTAAGCACGTCGGTCGGTGAAGTCGAGGATATAAAAGGGGTGATGAATGAGCTGAGAATGGTTCTTGATTTCTTGAGAGAGGAAAGGACAGTAGTGGAAGAAGAAGATATGAGGCATAAGAATTTGATATGTGACCTCATTGAGATGGCCATGTACCTCGACGAAATTGATGATCCAAGCGGCAAAGATCTCTGCACGGAAGCCAAGTCCGTGCAGAGCTGGCTCAGAGAGATAAGATTGCGCTTGCGCATGCTTCAGTCTGAGACGAGATCAAAAGATGAGGGTGAAGAAAAAGGTGAAGAGGTAGATCATGTGGTGGTGGGGTTGGACAAACAAGTCGAGACTCTGCTTCGGAGAGGGATTTTTAATGAGAGAGAAGGGCTTCAGACATCAGCAATCACAGGCATTGTTGGGATCGGAAAGACGAGTCTTGCTAGACAAGTATACAATCATGCAAGCGTCGTGCTTGGGTGTGTGTTTCGGGTGACTTAACTCATAAGGAGATTCTGATGAAACTAGTACAACAGGTGGTGCTAGATAGTGATTCTTCATTGATATTGCTGGAAGAAATGGACAATCGAAGTCTCAAACATTTGCTTCACCAACACCTGCAACGAAGGAATGCCGTATCTCATAGTTCTCGACGGCTTGCCCAAACAGATGCACTTGAAATCCTTGTTGAAGAATGCTCTTCCACATGATGATGGTATGTTCCAACACTAGCCCAAAATTAACAACATGAATCTATAACTAACTGCTTGACGGGCGTTACACTAGTTTAATATAATCTCTTTTAATATAATGTTTCTGTTCTGAAGCAGACAAAGCAAGATTGCTGGTGACGAGTAGCACTATGAATATACCGACAACCATGAGTTATATTCATGCGCTGAAACCTTTGGATTCTGATAACAGCTGGAAATTGTTTCTTAACACATTATTCCACGGCAATAAATTCACAAGCGAGCACAAATTCCCGAAGTATCTTCAGGAGAAGGCGAGAGAAAATGTTGAGAAAATTCTATAAAAGAGGTGGCATTGCAGTTAGCAGAACAGAGACGAAGAGGGAGCGAATGGGAAAAACTTCTTGACTTAATTGATTAGGATTCAATTTTGGCACTGCTGGAAAAATTTTATCAACAACTAGATGAACAACAAAAGTCATGTTTCTTGCATCTCGCCCTCTTTAAGGAAAATACAACTATGAGGGCAGATAAGTTAGGAAATGTTTTGGTTGCAGGAGGAGTGGCCTCAGAATCTGATGTGGTGACGTACTTGAAAAAATTGAATACCGACTCCATCGTTGAATTCAAGCACGTGAGTGTGGGGAACAGATTAAAGAGCTGTGATATCAACGTTTTGCTACAGTCTATCCATGAAAAAAGCAGAGGAGGAAATTGGTCTTGAGATCCTTAGCAATAACAATCCACCTTCTCAAAGTATTCCTCGTCACCGTATTATCAATTGTAGCACGGAAAAGTTTGATCACTCAACGAATCAAGATGAATATCTTGTTTCGCTGTTTTTCCGTGGAGGTGGCCGCTACTTAGATGCCTCTCCATCTTATTGGCAGAGTTTTGAGCTTAAGCTTAAGATACTTGACTCGGAAGACTTTGGGCTCAAGATTTTACCAGAAAGTATTGGCACATTGATCGAATTAAGATACTTGGGGTTGAGAAATAATTACCTAAAAAAGCTCCCACACTCATTGGTATGCTTGAAAAAGCTTGAGGTTCTTGATGTAGCTCAGAACTTTATGGCGGAGGTGCCAGATATCATATGGAATATGAGTAGCCTCCGTCGCGTCTTCATGTCCGGTGCCATTTTTCAAAAACCTTTGAAGATAGACGCGCTAAAGAAACTCGTGACGTTGATATACATCTCAATTGATGATTTGGTATGTGAGCTCTCAAGCTTGCAAACGACAACTAGTCTTGAGGAAGTAGGCACTGATGAAGAGGATGACCTGCAAACGACGACTAGTCTTGAAGAAGTAGGCACTGACGAAGAGGATGACCTGCTAACGACGACTAGTCTTGAGGAACTAAGCATTGAAGAAGAGGATAGCCTGCAAACAATAACTAGTCTTAAGGAACTAGCCATTGAAATAGAGGATCGCTCGCAAATGATTACAGGTCTTTACAGACTAAGCATTGAAGACCTGGATGCCAACTCGGATGTAAGAAAGCTCTTTGCATCATTGGTTGAGTGGGATGCTATTGAGCACCTAGTCCTAAGAGGGTTTCATTTCAGAAGCATGCCTTGTTTGGACGAGCTTCATAATCTACATAGTCTCACTACACCTAAGACTCGAAGGACTCCTTGCCAAGTTACCAAGTGCCAAGAATTTCCCTCCATGTATTTCTTACTTAGGGTTGGTTAATACATGTCTTGATGAAGACCCCATGCCGGTACTAGAGCAGCTACCCTACCTAAAGCAACTCAAGTTGAGAAATGCATACGCCGGTCGACAAATGGTTATCTCGGACAACTGGCTTACCCGCATCGATGCCCTATGCATCGAAGAGTTGTGGAATCTTGACAGCAGACTGTAAGGGGTTGATTGGTATGATGGAATGGAATGAGGTGGAATGGAATGGAGGTAGAAAATCATGTAGAAATTTGTACATTATTTCTACCTCCATTCCATTTCACCTCATTCCATTCCATCAAACCAAGCACCACCTAACTCTATGGCGAAGGAGCAGCACACGCATTTAGCGGATCGGATTGAATCTTTGAGCTAAAAAATTGTGAGCTCCTCCAGTTGAATCTAATTCCATTCCTTCTCCAAATTTCAATTTGATTATTCGATGAATCTCCACTCTTTCAAAGTAACTGGATCTGGTCTACAGATGATCTGTTGCCTTGAGTCAGGCTATACTATTAAAAGTTATACTCCCTCCATCCCAAGATAGCGTCATATTTCATTTGACAATAATTTTATGCTCCATTCGTTCCAAATTCCATAGCCAGGGGCGTATTTATGTGTTAGTTGCACCGGGCTCCATCCCAGAAATTTTCATGTATATATATGTAGATGTTTAAAGTTTTTTAGAAAAAATAGCCTACTAAGCCCAACTTAAATTATTTAATGATAAAATAGACTCGAACATAAACGCTCCAACACCTAATATTTACTTTTATTTTCACTTTCTCTATTCTTTGAATGATTATACCCAGTAACTTTTAAGAATGATGTTTTTATTTGTTAATCGTTATGAATGATTTTTATTGTTTTGTAGAAGTACATTTTATATATATCGTTGGATTTGTGTTTGACATTTTTTTTTTCCACCAATAGGTCCAATCAGATATATTTTCTTACAAATATAGACTTAGACTCAACCATTAATAAATTTTATGTATCAAAATCTTGAAGGCCACTACCTACGACAATATCCAAAAAAATCAATATATATGCATAAAATTTAATATGTCAAAGTAGTGTTTTTCAGCCCACCCCACATTCGTATCCTGGATCCGCCCCTGCCCATAGCGTAATCTTTTTCCAATTATGAATAGTATAAGTATAATATTATTCATAAGTGGGAAAAAAAATATACATTCTCTTAATTCTCGTACCCAAATTTATGATTGTCAAAAGAAATAAAAAGCTATCTTTGGGACGGAAGGAATAATTATTTAAATCTTAATTAGAATGATTGCGAAGTATGAAAGTGTTACTGGTAGTTTTATGGACTCTGAGCGCTTGAAGGTGGTACTTTTGCTATTATTATGTCGAGTGGACTCAAAGTTGGAGAATTTGAATCATATTTTGATGCTTAATAGTGAATAATCGTTGATGTAAAATGTAGATAGTGCAAATATAATTAATCAGAAGCATTCAAAGTGAGAAACTAATGAGAGTTTGCATCCATGTAATTGTGTTGATGTCTTGCAATTGTCTACTAGCAATGTTTATCATCTCTTGAATTTATCATTTCTTGAGTTTATATTCTAGAATTAGGTAGTGTAGTGAGCTTTTGATGTTTTCATTTATGGTTCTTGTGATTGGAAAGAATAAGGCAATGCAGTATACTGTTTACTAAGATGATATCTTAGCTCATATATATAGTATATTATTATTGCAATTTGCTAAATTTTATAGCAATTTTTTCTCAAAAAATTATGCCTTAACTTCATATGCAGAGCAATTCAATGTTATTTTGGTTCTGTTCAACTTGAGTTTTCAATTTTTACTTTTTACTGAATAATGATCACCCCTACCCATATTTATATAAATTTGCTTAAAATATAGTAGTATATGTTAATTAATCCATATGGATTTCAATGTTAGTGTGTGATAAATATAAGCCAAGACAATATTCAACTGCTAGTAGACCAGCGTTATTGTTTTATTAATAATTTGATGCTTGCAACTTGCAATAATTCACATCTACCTAAATTATGATATTTTATCTAGTCTATCCTTTTCTTTAGCTATAACTTATTTATCTTTTATATTGAAATTTATCATAAAGTTATTTTTTCATTCGTCGACAATAATAATACGTACTCCGTAAAAATTCATGTTTATTTCAATTAAATTTCGCTATTTTGCATATTTTTTGAGATTATTGTATCACTTTAGTTATATTTATGAGTTTTTGTTTTTGAGACTTAGTCATATTTATGATATTCCGTTCAAAAGGAAGGAAATTATAAATCTTAGAAGACTTAAATCTCAATAACTTCCATGACTATACTATATCTAAACTAAGGACATAAATTAATAGTCTACAATATTCGTTCCACCTACCTTATAAAAAACACTATATATTCGGTAAAGAAAAGGGCATTATAGCCGGCATACTATGGCTCCCTAGATTAATTCTATTATTTTTAATTTGTTTATTAAATTTGCCATCATTGATTGATCTAGATCAATTTGATGCCTTAACATGTACACTCTCAGTTTTTATAAGCTAGTTACTATTTGTGTGTTTGCTTTTAAGTGTTTCATTTTAAAATTTAATGACATAATAGCTATATTTATTAATTTCGCCCCTATAATTAATGTTATATATATATATACATATATATATAAGTTGGTGTTCAAGAAAAGAGAATAAAAATGAGATTAAAATATAAATTTATACATTTCCTTGATACTCCCTACGTCCCTCACTTAGTGAACCAAAAAAATTGGGCACGGAATTTTATGCATTTAATAATATATTAATAAATTATTATATTAAAGTGGAATAATTGTGGGCCCATTTAATTTTTTTAATAGTATTAAGTGTTAAAATATTAAAAAATAAAGTGATAAAATGTTAAATTAGTAAAATAATTATAAGATCTACGCTCCAAAATAAAAATGTTCAATAAATAAGGAACGTCCATATATAATAATAATAATGGGGGACGGATGGAGTATTTGCAATTTGACGGATAAAAAAATTTAAAAAATATACTACCTCCATCTTACTAAAGTAGTCTAATTTGCTTTATTGACTTTTCCGGCATGCGTTTCTACAGAAACCTAATACGGGTTTTAAAAATATAATTTTGTAGTATCATTTTTTTTACGGAATACTATGATACTCATAGTATTCCGTAAAAAAAAAAATTTAAAATTATATTTTAAAACCCGTACTAAATTTCAATGGAAACGCATATCGAAAAAGTCAATAAAGCAAATGGAACTAACTTTGGTGAGACGGACGTAGTAGGAAGTATCGTACTAGTAATAATTAGACAAAATCAACTTCGACGGCGCATTATTACATTATTAAAACAATTTCTTGAGATAGGCAGCATTCACGTGGATATTAAATGTAGCTTTGGACTACTTCCTCCGTCCCGGTGGCAATTGTCTACGAAGAGGAATATATGTGAGATATAAAATAATATTTGTGGACGATTGCCGCAGGACGGAGGTAGTACAATTCTACTATCTCCGTCTCATTTACACTGTCCTGCTTTCTTAATTGGGTCGTCCCATATCAATAGTCTTGTTTCCAGAAAAGAAAATAATTGGACCGATCAGAAGACATTAAATTTTAGTGGACCCATTCTCCCTCTAACAAAACATACTCTTCTAAAATCTCGTGCCGAAAAGAAACAGGACAGTTCAAATGAAATGGAAAAAGAGTAATTAATTGTGAGACGCAGTTGGAAGAGTCAACAGGATGCTTCTTTTTTTCCTATTTTTTTAAGGAGATAAATAATGATTAATTAAGTAATAAAAAAAAGTATAATATAGCTGTAAAATTTAGTTTTGCAATATTATATTTTGTAGAATACATATTTATCGCTTAATTAGTCTCCTAGTCTGCTTGGAATTATAAGGTTCCTAGCCAGAAAAAGAAAACAGATCGTAGCTCGTAGTGCTTGTCGTCTCATTGAAATGGAAGGTTGAATCGGAATATCCATACAAGAAAATCAGGAAGATCAATCGGTTGAAACAACAAGAGACGGAGATGGAGATGGAGATGATGGAGGAGATGGAGATGGAGAAGGAAATAGAGATGGAAAGGATGAAGAAAAAGTTCGAGGAATTTCAGGAAATAATGGAAGCACAAAAGGAAAGGGAGAATAATGGAAACGGAGGAGGAGGGTCAACATCTACCCCTTATTCAGATGGTACCCAAGGTAATCTACATCTGGATATTACCTTCCCAGATTCAGTGCAATAGATGCAATCAAACAATGTAGTTTTACTTTTACAGGAATATATACATTTAAATTTACATTATTAATAGCCCGTTTGATAGCTTTCATAAGGAAATGCTAGAATATATAAATACTGTATTATGAAAAGTTTTCTTGACGAGGCATTGTTCTACTAAGATAATTTTATCCGAGGGCAAGGTTAGATAATTTATCAAATAGAAATAGAGATTTTATCACGGGCCAAACATATTTCATACCAAACAAATAAAAAGAGTAGATAACTTTATTTATTTAAGATTTCTCCGTGTTTCTAGTTTACCAAACTAGGCCTAAGATTTAAAGCGACCATGAGATAAATCTATACTTCTATAAAAATACTACCTCCGTCCCTGATATTAGTGTGCTGAGAGAAACGACACGCAATTTTAGACTAAAATAGTATAAAGTGGAAAAAGGTGGAGATAGTGGAATAAGAGGCCCACACCAATAGTGGAAAATGGTGGAGATAGTGTAAAAAGGTGGGCCCAATTAGGTAAATATTGAAATAAAGAATAAAGTGGAAGGGTAAACATGTATTCTTACTTAGAGAATCTTTCCATTTTTGGATTGCACACTAATATCAGAGACGTCCCAAATGGAAAATATGCACACTAATATCAGGGACGGAGGGAGTATGTTTTACCGATTATGTCTTTACAATATAATTAATTTAAGGGTAGTAATGTAATATTGTATGTTATATTTATAAAAGACATAAGAAAATATTGAGACACTTAAAATGAGACAAATGAAGCATGTTATACTTCCTCCGTTCCTAAAACTTAGTCCTCGTTTGACTCGCACAAGTTTTAACAATGATGTAATCGACTTGTAGGAATCTGTATGAGTGAACCCTATGAAATAACTATAAAATTAAATTAAATTATTATAAATTGAAATTATTGAATAAAAATGTATAAAAATAGTAGAAATTAAAATTTGGTATATGATTGAAACACCAAAATGTGTACAAATGATCCAAGTGACATCATAAAACGCTCAATCTCAATATATATTGCCAGGCTACATGCACATATGGCAGGCAACCAATTGTCATCAAGGATATGAGAATTTTGTGATAATATGATTTATGAACCAATGAGAAATTGAGAATCGAACTCGATCTGCATTTCACTAAATCAATTTGTTTACCTAATTTAAGACAGTGCAGACGAGGCCCTCATCTCATCGGTGATAGAAAAGCTGGATGATAAATATCTATCTTCTCAGCTATGCATGATTATGAATTTCTTGGGTGGCAAGACACGTGCAGAGCTTAACAGGCTTAACCACTTGGTACGCAAAGTGATGGAGACGGCCCTAAACCTCAACAACATCATGGAAACAAACGGCGATCTCCCCTTCCTTGACATGGGCACCTACTCCGTCGGAGGTAAGCTCAGAGAGATTAAAATGCGCATGATCAAGTATGGAGTCTCCGACAGGGAAGAGAGAAAGGCCCTCCTCATCCTCATTTCGTCGGTGATACAAAAGTTGGAGCATCACCACCACGCTGAGGTATGTAAGCACGTCGGAGAAATCAGAGATGTGAAAGGGGTGATTGATGAGCTGAGAATGATTCTTGATTTCTTGAGCGACAATAGTTTGGCAGAGGTGAGGTGGCTTGATTGGTTGATATGCAAGGCCATCGAGATAGCCCTGTATCTGGACGTCAATGTGGGTACATTCTATCTATGGAGGGAAGCCACATCCATCAAAAGTAGGCTCCATGGGATAAAACTGCGTATGCTTAGATGCGGAGTTGATGGGGAGAATCCTGATAGGATACGGCCTAGCTCCTAGGCCCAAGCATCAAGCCCAATATAATTGGGCCCCGACAGTTAAGCTCAACCTACGCAGCTCGGCCCAACTAAGAGAAACTTCTTCACCAAGACAATCAAGACTCCTACATCGACTACAACTCAAGCTCCAAGAGAGATATAGAAGCTCGGTTTCTATCCCTAATAAAAGGATCAAGCCAGAGTCCAAATAGGAGAAGACTTTGTATTATAGTCAAACTCCATGTAATTACCTATAAATAGGGGTTTAAAATAGATTGAGAAGGAGGGGAGAACAATCTTGTAATCACTAATCATACAAGCAATAAAGATCCATAATCTTTCCGCCCATGGACGTAGATCTATTCTAATAGATCGAACCACGTAAATCTCTTTGTGTTCCGTTTGCTTTTGTGTTCATTAATTCATTGTCTACGTGCATTAATTACCTTACGAAAATAAGTTCGATCACTGGCGCCGTCTGTGAGAAACAAAAATTTGTGATTTTCGATCAAAAGCTTTCTAGGTAATCTACAGCCATGACAGGAAGACTAACGCGATCCCCCCAAACGCGAAATCACGATTTGTTCGGAGCAGCTTCTGTTATTAAACGATTCCGGGCTGAAATCACCACCAAATCGGACGAAACCACCCGGAAACATGTTCTACTCATCGAGAGGATTCCAACAGTAGGTTGCCCGTCAAAAACTAATCACCGGTGCGGCAGGAATCATGTCTGGAAGTTCGTGCTGCTGCACGACTCGCGAAATCACGATTCGTTCGGAGCAGCTTCTGTTATTCACCAATTCTGGGCTGAAATCACCATCAAATCGGATGAAACCACCCGGAAACATGTTCTACTCGTCGAGAGGATTCCAACGGTAGGTTGCCCATCAAAAACTGATCACTGGTGTGGCGAGAATCGCGTCTGGAAGTTCATGCTGCTGCACGACTCGCGAAATCACGATTCGTTCGGAGCAACTTCTGTTATTTGCCAATTCCGGACTGAAATCAACACCAAATCGGACGAAACCACCCGGAAACATGCTCTACTCATCGAGAGGATTCTAACACGATCAATCGCCACCGTTGCCGCCGCCAACAAGGAAAAGGATATTCAGCAAACCGGACAAGGTCCGACAGCAAATCCACCGGTTCAGGAAGCCGAAATCCACAAAGGCGAGGCAAGCCAGGCGCAAGATCTAAACCCGGCAACATACCGGCTATCTAGGAAGGAACACGCCAGAGGCCAGACTCCGGACGGACACGTTGAGCATGTTGGATAAGCATAGCAAGATTTTCTCCAGCTCGCCAAAAACAACACAATGCTCAGCCGTGAAAAAGGACAACCCTCACGCAAAGATGGTGGAGAGCACGAAGCTTACCTCCGGATCGCGGCATCGGCAAAAGTCCCCTAGCTTTAGGATCGTAGGCGCACGGGACATCGGGATCCGCCAACGGGGCCACCATCGCATCTCACCTCGCCGCAACATCATCTCACCTCGGCGCGACACCATCTCACCTCGGCGCGACACCGTCTCACCTCGGCGCGATGAGGACAATTACCTCGCACTATGAAGCCATTATGGCATAGCAGATCGGTTCGCAAGAGCCGACAAAGCTGATAGGTGCAAGCGCGAAGCCGACAAGGCCGAACTATCGGATCGGAAGGAGGATCAGAACAACTGAGGCCAAAGTCGGCAAAGTGCCTTCAACAGGCTCCAGCGTGCACCCTTGGAATCCAGACTCGTACCTCATCAAAATCAGGAATGAAGTCAATTCACTCTGCTGACGAGGCCGAGGACAGAGATCTACGAACTGCGTCATGGAGCAATTGGTGCGCGACGGCACCCTCAAGAGGTACCAAAGTCGCGGCCGACATTCTGACCAGTACGAAGCCCACACTCAAGGCAAAGCGCAATGAAGACGACGAGGATGAGGACCAACCTCAGTTCGACAAAGTCATAATAGTCGTTACAGGGCTCCCTCAAGGTGCTCAAAGTCCTCTCTCAAAGCTGAGGCCCGAAGTCCTCAAACGGACGAGCCCTCACATAAGAAGTTCAAAAAGGACGAGACCATCACCTTTTCCGATAAGGATCCGGTACCAGCCTCTAGGAAAGATTGCACTGGCGTTAGTAAACGTTGCAAGGAGGCTGCGACCCTGTTTCCAAGCACACCCAAATAGGTCCTCACCGACCTGTCACTTCGGCAAGTGCTAATGAAACACCGAAGCCATCTGAGCC
The DNA here is from genome assembly GCA_001642375.2 of Mentha longifolia. Taxonomy (NCBI): domain Eukaryota; kingdom Viridiplantae; phylum Streptophyta; class Magnoliopsida; order Lamiales; family Lamiaceae; genus Mentha; species Mentha longifolia. The sequence continues at coordinate 31,789,208 of CM038118.1, read as the reverse complement.
CACCTCGAAAAAGCCGAAGCCGAACTTACAAAAGAACCGCCTAAAGATTGGTAGAAAGTATACGTGAACGGGGCTTCGGGAAATTCGGAAAGCGGGACAGGCATCATTCTCCTCGGTCCAGACGGATATGAGACAACCTATGCACTTCGGTTCGACTTCCCTACAATAAACAACAAAGTGGAGTACGAAGCTTTAATTGCCGGACTTCGCCTACCTTAAAGTCTCCAGACACGAGCTGTACAGTTTTACACTCTCCCAAGTCATAGTGAGCCACATGCTAGGAGGTTACAAAGCTAAAGGCGACAGAATGAAAAGGTACCTCCACAAAGCCAAGAGCCGACAACAATACTACTCGTATTTTGAGTTGGTTCGCATCCTGAGGGGGCAGAACAGCCGAGCAGATGCACTAAGCAAATTAGCCTCGTCATCCACAAGCCCTCCCGTGGAAGAAGTTAAATACCGAAGTGTAGATGAAGCCGAGCTTAACCCAGTAACTGACGACGAGCCTAACTGGATGACCCCTTCAAAATTACTTGGAGAAGGGCGAACTACCCAGCGATAAGCTCGAAGCTAGAAAAATTTTAAGCAAGTCTCTAACCTCACCAGCATGTAAAGCCCGTGACCGTTCATGTGACGGGGGATACACATCGTCGGTCCAATAGACAAAGATCTCGGCCAATTCCAGTTTCTCATCGTAGCCATCGTCTTTTAGGCTCAAATGGCTGGAAGCCGAACCCTTGGCAAAAATCACGAGCAAGAACGCCCTCAACTTCGTCTGGAAGAACATAGTATGCCGTTTTGGCATACCCCATATCCTCGTCTCGGATAATGGGACGCAGTTCATAGACAACGTTTAGAGAATGGTGTGAACATATTCAGTAAAAGTTAACCTCAGTAGCTCATCCCCAAGCAAACAGCCAGACTGAAGTCACAAACTGGACGATCATCAGGGGACTTAAAGCTCGCTTCGATAAAGCCAAAGGAGATTGGGTAGCGAACTTACCCCAAGTTATAGTCATACCACACAACTCCCCGGACCTCAAACGGTGAAACACCCTAAAATTTGGTGTATAAATCCGAAGCAGTGATCCCGGTAGAGATCGGCCTGCCGAGCCCGCGCACTCTCAACTTCACAGCCGAAGTTAATGAGGAAGACCTCCGAACCGAACTGGATCTGTTGGAAGAGAAACGAGAGCTCGTTTAGATAAGAGAAGCCAAGTACAAGCAACAAGTAGCTCTGTACTACAACCAAAGAGTGAAGTACCAACAATTCCAAGCAGGCGACCTCGTACTTCGGAACAACGAGGTCAGTAAAGCAGAAAGGCTCGGCAAGCTTGAAGCCACATGGGAAGGACCGTACCGAGTTGAAAAAGTCCTCGGCAAAGGGTCGTACAAGCTCGCCCACTTATCCGGTAAGCCAATACCCCGTGCACGACACATTACTCATTTAAAGAGATACCTTGCACAAGTGGCCGAGAGTAATGTCCAAGTTCATATAGTTCATTTAGGTCATTTAAGTCGTCTTTTTAGGGTCTTGCATACATCTTGCATTTGCATACATCTTGCACATCTCTCTCTACTCCACTTATGCATATTATCTCGACAAATAAGGAATGTAAAGCCAAAACCTCATCTTATGACAAGGTAGAGCTATTTAAAGCCAAAACCTCGTCCTATGACGAGGTAGAGCTATTAAACCCTGACGAGGGTAATTCAACATTCTTTTAAGGATAAAAATAAACTCCAACTATGGAGTAACACTTAAACGCGCGTAAGGGGACCACCCCTATCAATAAATTCGACAAATAAGGAACCCAGACCATATTTATCTTATGACGAAGTGAGCCAACCCAGGCTATATTTGTCTTATGGCGAAGTGAGCCAACCCAGACCATATTTGTCTTATGACAAAGTGAGCCAACCCGGGCCATATTTATCTTATGACGAAGTGAGCCAACCCAGGCCATATTTGTCTTATGACGAAGTGAGCCAACCCAGGCCATATTTGTCTTATGACGAAGTGAGCCATCCCGGGCCATATTTGTCTTATGACGAAGTGAGCCATCCCGGGCCATATTTGTCTTATGACGAAGTGAGCCATCCTGGGCCATATTTGTCTTATGACGAAGTGAGCCATCCCGGGCCATATTTATCTTATGACGAAGTGAGCCATCCCGGGCCATATTTGTCTTATGATGAAGTGAGCTAACCCAGACCATATTTGTCTTATGACGAAGTGAGCCAATCCGGGCCATATTTGTCTTATGACGAAGTGAGCCAACCCAAGCTATATTTGTCTTGTGACGAAGTGAGCTGATTAAAGCCAATCCTCATTTCATACGAGAAAGTGCTCTCAAAAGCCAATCCTCGTCCCACGACAAGGAAGAGCTACCAAAAATTTAAACGCCCGTAGGGAGACCACTCCTATTGATAAATTCGACAAATAAGGAACCCTAAAAGCCTAAACTTCATCTCTGGACGAAGTGGCTACTTGAAAGCCAAAACTTCGTCAAAAGACGAAGTGAGCTACTTAAAGCCAAACTTCGTCTTATAACGAAGTGAGCTGTCTAAAGCCAAAATCTCGTCTTATGACGAGGTAGAGCTATTTAAAGCCAAAACCACATCTTATGATGAGGTAGAGCTATCGAAAGCTAAACTTCGTCAAAAGACGAAGTGAGCTATTTAAAACATTCCGACTTCGTCGAAATCCAATTTCCGAAGGGGCAATGCAAATTTTATACCCACCTCATCTTAACGAGGTGGCAAGCATTCAGACTTCGTCGAAATCCAATTTCCGAGGGGGCAATGCAAATTTTATACCCACCTCATCTTAACGAGGTGGCAAGCATTCTGACTTCGTCGAATTTATTTTTCGACGGGGCAATGTACTTTTCTTCGACCTTGTCTTAACGTGGCGGTACACGATTGACTTCGTCGAATTTATTTTTCGACGGGACAACGAACTTTTCTTCGACCTCGTCTTAACGAGGCGGCACACGATTATCTTCATCAATTCTACTTTTGACGGGGCAACGTACTTTAGACTACTCCTACCTCAACTATTTCCCCTACGTCACACCCTCACTTCTACATCTTTTTGGGGGGGGGGGATGTGATAGGATACGGCCTAGCTCCTAGGCCCAAGCATCAAGCCCAATATAATTGGGCCCCGACAGTTAAGCTCAGCCTACGCAACTCGGCCCAACTAAGAGAAACTTCTTCACCAAGGCAATCAAGACTTATACATCGACTACAACTCAAGCTCCAAGAGAGATATAGAAGCTCGGTTTCTATCCCTAATAAGAGGATCAAGCCAGAGTCCAAATAGGAGAAGACTTTGTATTATAGTCAAACTCCATGTAATAACCTATAAATAGGGGTTTAGAATAGATTGAGAAGGAGGGGAGAACAATCTTGTAATCACTAATCATACAAGCAATAAAGATCTATACTCTTTCCGCCCGTGGACGTAGATCTATTCCAATAGATCGAACCACGTAAATCTCTTTGTGTTCCGTTTGCTTTCGTGTTCATTAATTCCTTGTCTACGTGCATTAATTACCTTATGAAAACAAGTTCGATCAAATCCAGAGGCCCTAATTGTATTGGTGATACAACAACTGAACAGTCAGCACATCAGGTCCTTTCAAATCATGAAGGAATTCGGGGATATTAAAGGGGTGATCGATGAGTTGAGAATGATTCTTGATTTCTTGAGAGAGGAAAAGACAGTGCATAAGTATTTGATATGCGACCTCATTGAGATGTCCCTGTACCTCTACGAAATCAAGGATAAAGACTTCTTTTATCTCTGCAAGGAAGCCGAGTCCGTTAAGAGCTGGCTCAGAGAGATAAGATTGCGCTTGCGCATGCTTAAATTTGAGACAGAGACAGAGACAAAGACAGGGAGGAGATTAGAAGATGCGGGAGAAGAAAAAGGTGAAGAGGTAGATCATGTGATGGTGGGGTTGGACGAACAAGTCCGACTTGTGCTTGGGAGAGCGATTTTGAATGAGGGAAAAGGCCTTGAGACTGTGGCTATCACAGGCATGGTTGGGATCGGAAAGACGAGTCTTACTAGACAAATATATAATCATGCAGCCGTCATTGATCGTTTTGAGCGTCGTGCTTGGGTACGTGTCTCGAGTGACTCGACTCATACGGAGATTCTTATCAATCTAACACAACAGGTGGTGGTAGATAGTGATTCTTCATTAATATTGCTGGAAGAAATGGACAATCGGAGTCTCCGATATTTGCTTCACGACCACCTGGAAGGAATGGCGTATCTCATAGTTCTCGACGACTTGCCCAAACACAATCACTTGAAATCTTTGTTGAGTGCTTTTCCAAATGATGAAGGTAATTTTCCTATATTATGAACTACTTGTTTGAATTTTTAAATCCCCAAGGCTTTTTTTTTTTTTTTTTTGAGAGTAAATCCCCAAGGCTTCTAAATGTCTCTTTCTTTATATTGTTTTTGGAGCAGTAGATTGCTGGTGACAAGTAGCACTAAAAAGATACAAACGGCCATTCGGTAAACTCATCTGGTGAAACCTTTGGATTACGATAACAACTGAAAATTGTTTCTTAACACAATGTTCCGGGGCGATGAATTCTCGAGTGAGCAAAAATTCCCAAGCACCTGGAGGAGAAGAGGAGGGAAATGTTGAGAAAATGCGGCGGTCTGCCATTAGTTATAAAAGAGGTGGCATTGCAGTTGGCAAAAAGAAGACGAACAGGAAGTGAATGGGAAGAACTTCTTGAGTCGATCGATTGGGGTTCAACTTTGGCGCTACTCGAAAATTTTTATCAGCAACTGGATCAAGAACAAAAGTCGTGTTTCTTGCACCTCGTCCTCTTCAAGGAAAATACAACTATGAGGACAGAAAAGTTATTTAATGTTCTGGTTGCAGGAGGACTGGTCTCAGAATCTGAAATGGCGACGTACTTAGTGAAATTAAATCGTGAATCCGTCATTGATTTTAAGCACGTGAGTGGGGGGAACGGAGTAAAGAGCTATGATATCAATGTTGTGCTACACAGGCTATCCATGAAAAAAGCAGAGGAAGAAATTGGTTTTGAGATCCTTAACAATAACAATGCCAATAGTTGATACGAGCATATCTCCTATCTAGAGATTATCTTTTATATTTATTGTTTAGATTATCAGTGATATTTAGCATATCTTTTCCATATTTGCTTAGGGTTTTTAGCATTATAAATAGAGTGTTATTAGGAGAATATATGTAGGTCCCGATAGGTAGTTATTGGTGTATGGGGGGGGGGGGGAATGCACCAATTCGCCAACAGTTTTGACTTTAGAAACAAAAATCGATCTTACTGAGTTGTCAGCTCAGCTTATCAGTGCAGCTCGGTTTATCCAGCTCAGTCAGTAAACTGGTGAGTTTTCTAAACCGAACAGTGTGCGGAAGTTTGGTGGACAGGTTGGCTACCTCTTAGAAAATTCTTTCTTTGGTCTGAATATTTGTGCAGGTTGATTATATCAATGAAGTGCAATGTAATGAAGGTTAGTTAAACATTGTAAGGTCGACTGTTAATAAATGATAGAGAGAGAGAGATCGAGACAGTCGATTTAGCGTGGTTCGGGAAACGTCCCTACATCCACGTCAGATACAGTCGTATCTGAAATTCCTTACTTCTCTCTTATTTATACTGGCTGAGTACCAGCCTCAACCTTCGTCAATCTTTAGACTTGAGCCGAGCACGAGTTCTGGGTCGTGACCCTTACAACCTTTCATACATTCTTACATACAACCTTGCAGCTAAACTAACAGATTCTTCTTTACTTGGATGAATATGTAGTAAGCTTGTGGAGAGTATTCTGTGAGGTTCCAGAATCTGAAATCTTGAAGGTCTCAACACTTGGGAAATGGCTTGGATTCGAGTGTTGAGTTTGGCTTTGAAGCGTAAAGATTTCTGGATAGATTTGGCTTTGAAACTCTGGTTTCCTCTCTCTATTTTTCTCTCTTCACCATCTATTTTTCCCTTTTTCCCACACTTCAATTCTGGGATGGTTTGAAGTATTTATATGACTCCAAATTGAATTAGAGCCGTTGGAGTTGCAGAGGTGTCAGAACCGTACTGCTGACTGGACTTCTAGCCGTTGAGGTTTTCTATACAGCTTGAACCATCGAGGTTGGCAAGGCACAGCTTAGGTCGGACTGGGAAGGTCGACCTTTTGTACCTCAAGCTGTTTTTGTTTTCTGTGGTCTTCAAGCTTGATCTTTGTATTAGAATCTTCATCTTGAAAAGTTGTTGACTAATAGCAGCTTGACTCACAGCAGCTTGACTAAGCATATTGGGTTTAGCAGGTTGGCCTATGCAAGTTGGTCAAGCAGGTTCCTCAGCATACAGGTTCCTCTCAGGAGGTTGGCCTCAGCATGCAGGTTGGCCTCAGCAGGCAGGTTCCACAACATGCAGGTTCCACGGCATGCAGGTTGGCATCCGCAGGTTGGCCTATGCAGGTTACACGAGCAGGTTGACTAAGGAACAGGTCGACAGATTGATCTAACTAGGTACAAGGTTGCACTACCAACCTTGATCTTTACATGGAGCAACCTGTCCGAGTTAAGCTTGACTGATCCAAACACAGATCAGTCTGTTCCTATCAATCCTATAACTGAGTCCTATAACTAAGTATGGTTTCTAATAACATCATCAAAACTAAACTAAACAGGGTTCCCAACAATTTCCCCCTTTTTGATGATGTCGAAACCAACACTTTACAAATAGTTCCTAAAGATAAGAATATAAGATCAATGAACTAAAAGTTCAGCAAGTTGAACTTGCTTTCTGTGCTTTATGCTCTTCCTGCATCTTGATATCACTAGTGCATTTATCCTGCATCTTTCCCCCTTTTTCTATATTTTTCCTTGTTCTTTTTACATCTTTCCCCCTTTTCGACATTATCAATAAGGGTCTGGACGATCTGGCGAAAAGAAGAGTTCTTTTCCTTGAGCTTGACTTGCTTGGAAAGATCATTGCATTCTCTGTTTCCCCCTTAAAGGTTGATCTGGTGTTTTACGGAAATATCGGCTGGGCTGGCAAGTCAGTGATCATTCCCCCTTAAAATGTGGCAAGGTTGATCAGCTTGACTAGGAGGCTAGCTTGGTTGCGAGATCAGCTTGATTGAGAGGTTAGCTTGATTATGAGATCAGCTTGATTGACTGAGCAGACTGATCAGGTCAACTCTAGAAATAAGCTTAGCTGATCTGTTGCTCTCGATCTGCGTCTTGAGACAGCCTTTCCATTATCTTGTTCACCACGATCATCGATTCGATGCACCATCCTTTGGGTTCCCAACAATGAGCTCCTTCGGAAGATCACGTTCTATCTTCCTTGAGTGATCTCTTCTTCATATTATTCAAGTTCAGACTTGATCTTGGGATCCACAAATTTAGAATGAGCTTGAGGGATGAGGTATGGAGTTGATAGACTGATCTGTGAGTAAGGAGTTAATCTGTTATGATTGAGCTGGTGAGGCAGCTCGATGTCCTTGCATCAGTTCCCCCTTGATATGTGATCTGGTTTTGATCAGTTTGCTCTTTTGTACCACTTGTATTGTGATCTGCTTGTTGATCAATTAAGAGTTTCCTGTACAAACACGCAGACATATTAAAATAACAACAGGTGTTACCTCCACAGTCATGTTCATCTTATTAAGGACTTTAATTGTGCAGCTCATCTTAAAGTACCCTAGAAATACTCCAGAATTTGCTTCTCAATTGAAAGTCTTTAATTTAGATTTCCCATTGTCGTGAGTGTAACACTAGCAGCAACAGAAATTGGAAGTATTAAAGTAGGCTTAGCATTTTGTTGAGATCGGATGCTAAGTGGGAGGTCGAGCTCCCTTGAAGAGGTTGAGGAGCAGGTCGATGGCAATCTGCATGATAAGATGGCTCCTCAGCAGCTTGGATTCTCTGATACTTTGACCTTGATGAGCAGCTTGGAAGAAATCTCGAAAGAGAGACTGCTCATATGAATCACACTGGTACCACCGATCTTAGTAGCCAGCTTGGGTGACTAGAGCTGGTGTTTCCAGCTTGACAATAAGCTTGTTTCAGTCAGTTTTGATCAGATCTGGTCTGTTTGACTTGTAGTGACCTGACCTGCCATAACCACAACAAGTACCCCAAAAGTTAGTAGAATTGAAATTCGAGGGATTTACCAGTGCTCTGCTAATCAGAGCGGTCGAGGTTGTGTTTGCCGACTCTGTGCTTGTTCTCGCGATAGAACTGCTTATACTTGAGCATTCGAGATTCCAACCTCTCCTGCTTTCTTGTCATCATCGCGAGATCTTGCAGCAGTTCGTCTTTCCTAGTGAACTCTTTAGATAAGTTGGGAGAAACATCTTTGGCCAGATCAGCTCGAAATGCAGCATCTTTTTCTTCCCCTTGATACCATTTCCTTTCAGCTTTACTTCCTTTGTTAGAGCAAGCCGGAGCTGATCCATGAATACGAATGATCTCGTACTCATTCCCTATCAAAATGTCAAAAAGCTCTTCGGTTGTGAGCTTATTGAAGTCGGGTCGGTTGGGATGGAGGGCAACATACACATGCCAACTTGCTGGGAGGGCACGAATGACCTTGAGATTCAACTCTCGTTGAGTGAATTTGTCCTTTTTGATAGCAGCGATCTTGAGAGTGATCTTCATGAAGCGATCTCTCATCTGCTCCACAGTCTCTCCAGGCAACATCTTGAATTCATTGAAATTGTTGCAAGCCATGGAGATCTTGTTCTCTTGCGACTCTTCAGATCCTATGCTGAGAGACTTTAGAGTATCCCACATTTCTTTTGCAGTTTGCAGATTTCTGATCTTGGCAAGGTGAACTCCTTTGACTGTGCTTGAGATGAGCGCTTTCGCATAATTGTCCAGGCTGGCTTCTAATCTTTCCTCGGTAGTGTACTTACGAGGACTCTTGACCACTTGTTTGAACGTGACCTCGCCTGGAGATTCTCCTTCAATCTGAACCTTTTCTCCGTAGATAAGAGAGGGTCCATTTTCGATGATGTCCCACATGCGAATGTGACGAGCTTGCAGGCACATGCGAATCCTGAAGCTCCAATCTTCATATCCTTGTATAGAAAAATCTTCGCAATTGCGAACAAGTGCAGTTTCCATGATGACAGGTAGATATGAAGGTTACGAAAAGAATTTTCCTAGATCAGTTCAATTCGACCAAAAGTTTTGAAAAGAACTTTTAGTAAACAGATACGATGGTCAAAAGAACCACCGCTCTGATACAACTTGTAGGTCCCGATAGGTAGTTATTGGTGTATGGGGGGGGGGAATACACCAATTCGCCAACAGTTTTGACTTTAGAAACAAAAATCGATCTTACTGAGTTGTCAGCTCAGCTTATCAGTGCAGCTCGGTTTATCCAGCTCAGTCAGTAAACTGGTGAGCTTTCTAAACCGAACAGTGTGCGGAAGTTTGGTGGACAGGTTGGCTACCTCTTAGAAAATTCTTTCTTTGGTCTGAATATTTGTGCAGGTTGATTATATCAATGAAGTGCAATGTAATGAAGGTTAGTTGAATATTGTAAGGTCGACTGTTAATAAAAGATAGAGAGAGAGAGATCAAGATAGTCGATTTAGCGTGGTTCGGGAAACGTCCCTACATCCACGTCAGATACCGTCGTATCTGAAATTCCTTACTTCTCTCTTATTTATACTGGCTGAGTACCAGCCTCAACCTTCGTCAATCTTTAGACTTGAGCCGAGCACGAGTTCTGGGTCGTGACCCTTACAACCTTTCATACATTCTTACATACAACCTTGCAGCTAAACTAACAGATTCTTCTTTACTTGGATGAATATGTAGTAAGCTTGTGGAGAGTATTCTGTGAGGTTCCAGAATCTGAAATCTTGAAGGTCTCAACACTTGGGAAATGGCTTGGATTCGAGTGTTGAGTTTGGCTTTGAAGCGTAAAGATTTCTGGATAGATTTGGCTTTGAAACTCTGGTTTCCTCTCTCTATTTTTCTCTCTTCACCATCTATTTTTCCCTTTTTCCCACACTTCAATTCTGGGATGGTTTGAAGTATTTATATGACTCCAAATTGAATTAGAGCCGTTGGAGTTGCAGAGGTGTCAGAACCGTACTGCTGATTGGACTTCTAGCCGTTGAGGTTTTCTATACAGCTTGAACCATCGAGGTTGGCAAGGCATAGCTTAGGTCGGACTGGGAAGGTCGACCTTTTGTACCTCAAGCTGTTTTTGTTTTCTGTGGTCTTCAAGCTTGATCTTTGTATTAGAATCTTCATCTTGAAAAGCTGTTGACTAATAGCAGCTTGACTCACAGCAGCTTGACTAAGCATATTGGGTTCAGCAGGTTGGCCTATGCAGGTTGGTCAAGTAGGTTCCTCAGCATACAGGTTCCTCAGCATATAGGTTCCTCTCAGGAGGTTGGCCTCAGCATGCAGGTTGGCCTCAGCAGGCAGGTTCCACAACATGCAGGTTCCACGGCATGCATGTTGGCATCCGCAGGTTGGCCTATGCAGGTTACACGAGCAGGTTGACTAAGGAACAGGTCGACAGATTGATCTAACTAGGTACAAGGTTGCACTACCAACCTTGATCTTTACATGGAGCAACCTGTCCGAGTTAAGCTTGACTGATCCAAACACAGATCAGTCTGTTCCTATCAATCCTATAACTGAGTCCTATAACTAAGTATGGTTTCTAATAACATCATCAAAACTAAACTAAACAGGGTTCCCAACAATATGAATCAATCAATGAATCAATAAACAAAACCTTAATTTCTCCTACACATTTATTTCTTTAATTTTCTGCACTTACTCGCAAGTTTCTTGGCATGAACGACAAGCTCGATCTCGCGTCTGCCTTCTATTCTTCACGGCGTGAACATCTCGTTCATCATTGTTTGATAAGGACTAAAATCCTTATCAATTGGTGCTTTCATTGAGAGTGAAATCTCCCGGCAAAACCACATGGGTCTGTCGATTGCCCTCTCTGCACCGCCGCCGGCCACCATCGAGTCTCTTCTCTCCAGGCTGTGGCACCTGGAGGCTCGTTTGGAGGCGCACGAACAACGCTGGTCCCTGATTACGCAACCTCCATGCCAAGGCCCCGAGCCGTCATATGGAATGCCATCGTCGTGGCAGTTGCAGCCATGGATTCCGCCTGGGATCTCCACCACATCTGTCGACGCCTGGGATTCAGCATGCGTCCTCACGCATCCGTATAATCCCGATAGGGCGCGCCCATTCGCCTTCCTCGGTTCGTACGAGCCCATCGCCTATTACCATCACCAACCCGCGTGCAATTTCACTTCTGACGTCTCCCACTACAACACCGACTACTACGTGTATGGCGACACAACCCTTCCTATTTCAGAGCAGCCGCAGCTGGATTTCGTGACGGAGGTCAGCATCGTTGAAGCGCTTGCTTCGAACACTTCCAGCAAGTTGGAGAATCAGAATTCTTATGGTGAGTCATTGCAGAAAGTTATGAGCTTTGATGGTTCTCTTATGTCGGACTTTACTCAGATACAGGCTGTGAAAATTCCTCCCAACACTTATAGTTTGGAAAACCACCCTCAAGTGGCTATGAATGTTGCTGCTTCTGGAATGGATTCTCGGAGTGGAAGTGAAACTAATAAATCAGTTATCTTGAATGAAATTGGTGCATATGAAGAGACACATAATGGAAGAGATTTTGATGAAGCTCTTTTCTAGCATTTTGCGCCAAAGTTCACGGAGAAATATAAGATTGATGTCTATCAGAATGTGAAGGTTTGCCTAAGACTTCGTGCTGGTTGTTAAAAATTGAAGAAGGTTTTTAGTGCAAATCCTGAAGCACCTCTCAGCATTGAATGCTTGATGAATGATAAAGATGTTAGAGGGTATATTAAGAGAGACGACTTTGAGCAAATTAGTGCTCCAATTTTGGAACGTATGAAGAAGCTGTGGGAAGATTTTGAATTAAGGCAACAATCTAGTAAACTTGCGGGTGAGAAGAATGTGTTGATTTTTGATCCGGGAGGGGATATCTCATCAGGGGTTTCACGGTGTGTTACTTCGCCGCGGTGTGAGTTGTTCGTTGCAACGTGATACCCACCTTGAGGGCAAGGTGAATTTCAACCGTGGGGGAGTTGATACGAGAATATCTCGTATATATCTCGTATTATTAGAGATTATCCTTTATATTTATTGTTTAGATTATAGTATATCTTTTTCATATTTGTTTAGGGTTTTAGCATTATAAATAGAGTGTTATTAGGAGAATATGAATCAATCCATCAAGAATATAAATCCTAATTTATCAATTGTCGTCTTTTATTTCTTTGTTTTCTTTCTGCAAGTTTATTGGCGTGAACGACGAGCTCGATCTCGCGTATGCCTTCGGTTCTTCCCGGCGTGAACATCTCGTTCATTGTCGCTTGATAAGGATTGAATCCTTATCAATTGGTACGAGCATATCTCCTATTTCTAAAGATTATCTTTTACATTTATTGTTTAGATTATTAGTGATATTTAGCATATCTTTTCCATATTTGCTTAGGGTTTTTAGCATTATAAATAGAGTGCTATGAGGAGAATATGAATCAATCAATGAATCAATAAACAAAACCTTAATTTCTCCTACGCATTTGTTTCTTTAATTTTCTGCACTTACCCGCAAGTTTCTTGGCGTGAACGACGAGCTCGATCACGCGTCTGCCTTCTGTTCTTCACGGCGTGAACATCTCATTCATCGTCGTTTGATAAGGACTAAAATCCTTATCATAATCTACCTTCTAAGACTAATCCTCGTCACCGTATTATCAGTTGCTACAGAGAAATGTTTGATTACTCAACGAATCAAGATGAACATCTCGTTTTTCTGTTTTTCCATGGAGGCGGCCACTACTTGGACGCCACTCCATCTTATTGGAAGAGTCTTCAGCTTAAGCTTAAGATACTTGACTTGGAAGACTTTGGGCTCGAGATTTTACTAGAAAGTATCGGCACATTGATTGAATTAAGATACTTGGGGTTGAGAAATAATTACCTAAAAAAGCTCCCACACTCATTGGTATGCTTGAAAAAGCTTGAGGTTCTTGATGTAGCTCAGAATTTTGTGATGGAGGTGCCGGATATCATATAGGATATGAATAGCCTTCGTCGTGTCTACATGTCCGATGCAATTTTTCAAAAACCTTTGAAGATAGACATGCTTAAGAAACTAGTGACTGTAACGTACATCTCAGTTCATGATTTCGTATGTGAGCTCTCAAGCTCGCAAACGATGACTAGTCTCGACAAACTAGGCATTGAAGAAGAGGAACTAGGCATTGAAGAAGAGGATGACTTGCAAGCGATCACTAGTCTTAACAGGTTGGGAATTGATGAATTGGATGCAACTTCGGGTGTAAGGAAGCTCTTTGCATCATTGGCTGAGTTTGATGCTCTTAAGCACCTAGTCCTAAGAGGGTTTCATTTCAGAAGCATGCCTTGTTTGGACGAGCTTCGTTTTCTACGTCGTCTCACTACACTAAGACTCGAAGGACTCCTTGCCAAGTTACCAAGTGCCAAGAATTTCCCTCCATGTATTTCTTACTTAAGGTTGGTTAATACATGTCTCGATGAAGACCACATGCCAGTACTAGAGCAGCTACCCTACCTAAAGCAACTCAAGTTGAGAAATGCATACACCGGTACAAGAATGGTAATTACGTTGTGTGAGTGGCCTGGTGGCAACCTCGAAGTCCTATGCATGGAAGAGTTGTGGAATCTGAGAGATATACAAGTTGAAAAAGGTGCAATGCGGGGGCTTGAGAAATTAGAAATCAAGAATTGTCCGCTTCTGGAGACTCTCCCGGAAGAGATTGGAGCCATGTCTGGGCTTGAAGAGTTCAATATGACGATGACCAAATGCATTGCAAGGAAGATCCGGAAGTCGGGCTCAATCTCCAAAATAAGGGTTGTCAATATCAGTCCATGATTTGAAGTTTATACGTTTTGGTTGTTGGTATTTGGATAATCGTAATTAACTTATCTCCCTTACTTTTCAAACAAGTTAATAACGTTTCGCAATATTTTTCTATGTTGGATTTTTAAGTAATGAAACGCTTCATTGGCGATTATATTATCTCCATACTATACAGTCTTCTGATCTTAGTAGTTTAAGTAAGCATTTCATTCATATTTCAAGTAATCAATGAAGCTGATAAGGATTTAGTCCTTATCAAACGACGATGAATGAGATGTTCACGCCGCGAAGAACAGAAAGCAGAGGCGAGATCGAGCTCGTCGTTCACGCCAAGAAACTTGCGGGAAAGTGCAGAAAATTAAAGAAACAAATGCGTAGGAGAAATTAAGGTTTTGTTTATTGATTCATTGATTCTTTCTATTCTCCTAATAACACTCTATTTATAATGCTAAAACCCTAAACAAATATGGAAAAGATATACTATAATCTAAACAATAAATATAAAAGACAATCTCTAATAATAGAGATATACTCGTATCAACTCCCCCACGGTTGAAATCCACCTTGTCCTCAAGGTGGGTACCACGTTGCAACGAACAACTCATACCGCGGCGAAGTAACACACCGTGAAACCCGTGGTGAGATATCCCCTACAGGATCAAAAATCAACACATTCTTCTCAATCAAGAAGGCACCAAAATTTGAAACCCCAGAACCAATAAAGTCTAGAGCAACGCGTGTGCGTTGGCCTAATGCAATCTCAGGAACCCTCTTATCCACGTGTTGATATGATGCAGATCCACCTCCTTTAAACATTAGTTCATCATCTTTTCGTGACACCCTTTTTCTGCTGACATTATCTTCAGGTGTATAGCGTACATTATCAAACCATACCTCATCTCTGCTTTTCGGCCATGGATGAGGAAGCTTGTACCTTTTAGGCCTTGGCACTAAACAGTCCAATCCTTTAGAAATAACATCCACACTTTCCAAATTAGGGACAAAATCAGTCATACTCACATCACAAACTCTGAATTTCTCAACCTTAATCACCTCTCCCTCACCATTCTCTCTCTTAACCTTCTCCTTCTCTTCATTACCAATCCTAGCATTCACCTCCACACTCCGTAGCAGGCCCTCTGACGACGGCAGCGGCTGCTGCTGCTGCGGCGATGGTTCGAACATGGAGGTCTGGTAAGTGATCGGGGCGGGCTGGCTGCTGGCGGAAACACGCGGCACCCACAATGGGGACTGCCAGGAGAGCGGCATCCCATTTGGAGGATCGGGGTCCGGTCTGGAAGGAGGCGGCGCCCTGAACCATCGTTGCTCGTGGGCTTCCAAACGAGCCTCTAGTCGACGCATCCACGAGAGGAGCGACTCTATGGTGGCCTGCGGCGGTGCAGACGAAGATGGTGGCGGTGTGCTGTGATGGTAGTAGTCCGACGCCTGAATGTTGTAGCCGTGGTCCGGCAGCGGAGGCACGTACGGCGGCGGCGGCGCGTACTGCGGAGGCACATACTGCGGAGGGCTGTGGTAGTCGTTCATCGACGGCGGCCCACGATGATTGGGCAGCGACAGCCCTTGGTGATGATCCAGCGGAGGCAGGTCGAGCCCCGGCGGCGGCCAAGGAAGAGCGTGGTGGGGATCAGAACCCATGCGCTGCGGCGACGGATGATGGGAAAGAGCAAGAGGTCCACGGCCGCGGTATTCGACTGGATAGTGGTGATATGCAGAACTCCCAAAGTGTTGATGAGGATACGCATTGAAATTCCACAATAACTCAGCCATGGAAGATGTCTTGATGTTCACAACAGTGAAAGCACAAATTGATAAGGATTTAGTCCTTATCAAACGACGATGAACGAGATGTTCACGCCGTGAAGAACAGAAAGCAGACGCGAGATCGAGCTCGTCGGTCACGCCAAGAAACTTGCGGGAAAGTGCAGAAAATTAAAGAAACAAATGCGTAGGAGAAATTAAGGTTTTGTTTATTGATTCATTGATTCCTTCTATTCTCCTAATAACACTCTATTTATAATGCTAAAACCCTAAACAAATATGGAAAAGATATACTATAATCTAAACAATAAATATAAAAGATAATCTCTAATAATAGAGATATACTCGTATCAGAAGCATATTCATTGGGTTAATCTCCAAAAGTAGTCATTTTGATATTGTAAACTCAAATACTAGCCACTCATATAAAAAACATAAATAATAACCAATTTTTATGCTAATTGTCCTATTTACCCTTAATGAAATCAAAGTTAACAAAAGTCAAAAGAAAACCTAGCAAAAACCACACATTCTCGCCTCCTTCAATACCTCTTATCCCACTTCTACAAATTTTCTCTCATCTTTCTCTCTCTTGCTTCTTTTCACATAGATTCAGAAACAAAGAATAAAAGAAATCTCCGGCCATTTTCCATCGGTGCGGCGCCACTGTTGCTACCATCTTCCTCCAACAACCGTCGTTTTCTCTCTTCCTCCTCAATACACGAGTACATTTTCTAGAATACACGAGTTTATCGAACTCAAACTCGTGTATTCATCAAATATTGTCGCCATCTCTCTCTTCTTCCCCAGATCCGCCGCCTCTTGTCCCAAATATCTCGTCGTTTAATTCATCTCTTCATTTCTCTTCACAAAACATATGCCTCTCGTTTCTTCGCCGTGAAATTGACGCCACCAGCACTGGTTCTCCCTCAATTCGACCTTCCATTACTGATTTCTCACGGCCGACAGCACAGCACTACTGCCTCTTCACTCTCCCTCCCGACTTCTCTCTCTCTCTCCTTCCCGACTTCTCTCTCTCTCCAACTCTACTTCCCGGCTGGCAAAGGGGACTACCGCCGCCGTCACAGCGGCAACGCCACACCACCGAACTGTTATCACCGTCCCTCCTCTATCACGGCCTGACAGCATTGGAAGCTTCAAGTAGGGTTGCTTCAAATTTATTTTATTTCTCTCTTTTCCTTTTTACTTGGTAAGGTTACTGCAATTTTTTTGGTGGTAGATTTTCTGTAGATATGGGACAATTGATGGTTTCTGATTTCTGGTATTTTCCTTGAATAAAATAGCTGTCTTCTTGCTTTTCCAGAACTCGTATTCAAGAATTTGAGGAGGAATGGAGCATGGAAAATCTGCTCAGTTTAAACTTATTGGTAACTTTCTTGCAGAAAGACCAACATTATATTGTAGTAAATCCTTTGTTTCTTTCTTTTTCTTGTTTTGATTGTGATTCGTTGTTTACACTGTGTTAGTTTGTAATTGGAAAACTTACCATTTTTCCAGCAAAATATATAGTTCAGTTAGTTCTTTAAATAGTATATTCTTTGGTTGAATTTCAAGATTCTGAATGAGTCGACATTAGATATGTATGCAAGTTATTGTTGGTGCTATCTTAAGACTTAATTAAACTCTGTTAAGCCATATATATGAGACTGTAATTTATTATTGTTACGTAGAGAGGGGGTTCCCTTGTTCAACAGTTTGATACTTGCTTTTGGCATGAAAACAAGTCTAATTGTAACTTAAAGGAAGTTTCCTAACTTTTCTACCGCAGTATATGTTAGTTTGTGTTTTATTCAACTTTTTCATATTTTTTGAGTGATTTTTCTTAAGTTGTTTGTGGAGGTATTAGTTACGTTGATGCATGAACAGATTTATGTGCTATGTGTATATTTTTTAGTATACATGAGCATATGTGTGTAAAATGTTCTTACATAGCTGTCCTTTTATTTGTTTCTTTTAGAGATGCTTGGTTTTGAGCATTTACTGCTCTGGATTTTCTTTTGCTTCTTTCACAATTATGCTAAGTCTAGGATACTCTGTTTTTGCAGCCATTGAAGGTGCAAATACACATGCAGTTACCTCACAGGAGAATGCAAGGACTGTAAGTACTTAAATCAACAAAAACGTATTCCATCTTCACTGATTTCTAATAAACTCATCTAATTATTTTTTTGTAGAACCGTAATGGCCCTTTTGGAACAAAATCAGTAGCACTTTGAAGACCACTTGGATGATTGCATTTAAAAATTCCATCATAGTTTTGCCAAACAACTTGAGTAGTTTGTGGATGCTGTGATTAGTCACCCTCACTTATTATTATGATTATATTGTTTAGATTAGTCTAACTTTAACTTTAGTTTTATACTCCTATTCTTCTATATGCAGGAGTATATTATTACCGAATGTTGATTGTGGTGAGTCTGATACAACTTTGTTTCTTTTAATATTTTGAGAATTTGAATGCTTATTTCGTAACATTATTGTATTTTATTTTGGACATGTAGGTGAAAGTATATCGGAGGAATTTTCAACTGAAGTTGTGTTGATGAATGGAAGATCGGCGTCATTGAATCTTATTGTATGTTAGGGCTGTAGAATATCCATACATATGTAATTTAGATAGATCTAATTAGCTTGTCCGACAATATTTGTTACAGTTTCATACATTCTAAAATGGTTTTATATTTATTATTATTGAGCGATTATTGGATTAATTTTTTAAAGTATTTATCATGTAATTAAATTTTGGTGTTCATTTGAAAAACAATTGATTTAATACGTAAAATATAGCAGGTCATATATATAAAAAATAAAATAAAAAATATTTTTTTTTATATCCAATAATAGACAGTGGTTGGAGACCATGTTGTCTATAATAGTATAGACTACACGTTATAAACAACGGGGAATTCCCTGTTGTCTATAAGCGCGCCTATAGACAACAGAGCCATAGTCAACATAGAAATTTGTTATAAACAATGGGGATTCTCCGTTTTCTATTAGCGTTTTTCTTGTAGTGTCAATTTTGTGATATGCCCACTGTTCAATGCTTTAATTTATTTATACTTTGTTGCCATAATAAGGCCACACCCTTTTTCATTCTTGAATTGCTGCCAAAGATACGCCCATCTTGAGCAAGGGGAAAAAATAACGTATTAAAGGTGAGAATGATTATGATATATCCCCATCTTGCTAGCACCTTCAGACAATCTCTACGATCACCAAATGCAAACAAATAAATCTATTAAGTTTCAAATATTTCATGTGTTATTCGTCAAATAATTATTGTGTTCCACTCATATTTCACTGTTTCATTTGACATTGCGATGAAGTTGTACTATCTATTCATGGACAAACATTGAGTGATCAACAAACAAATCAACATAAAACTTGTTAGAGAAGGATAAAGAGTTTAACATGTAGATCTAACCAAAGCTCAGGCCCGATTATTATAAAGAAGATTTTGCGTATATAACTTGAGAAATTTGTGATTAGTGGTTTAGTGACAATGGAGATTCTTATTATCACTCCAAATATTTTTTTTCTTTCTCAAGTAGATAATTAGTTGCATTTCTTTTGCCTCCGAAAAGAAACTTTACTTGCATTAATCTTGTAATCTTATATGATATTGATATTTGTTGACACTTTGATATATATTGAAATTTTGACGATATAAATTCATAAGTGCTATTCCCGCAAGAAATGCAAGGTTTTGTGATTAAATAATGAATATACTTTTAAAGAATGAAAAATATTGATTGTTTAATATTAACTTGTCATAACTTTTGAAAATACACAATAAGCATAATTAACCAAAAACCCGCCATTTTTTTCAGATGATTCGCGGGGCAATTATGGCAACACCACGTCTTACACGGTGTAAAATTTCTAGTATATATATATATATATATATAGTATTCACTAATCCGATTAAGGCTAAGTATTTCTTAGAATTTAATTTCAGTTTTATGAGTTAAGATAAGGTTGAGAAATTCAAAATTTAGGATATAATAATTTTTAAAATTTTCAGTTTTTAGTTATAAATTTTATATTTAAAATGGGAAATATTATTGAAACTATATTAACACAGCAGCTGAAAATATTAGCATATTTAAAAGAAAATTGAACAAATGTAATAACATATTGACTATACTTGCCATCTTTCTTCTTCCACATTGACTTAGCGAAGTAACATAATCCAATTCCCAGCGCAAGAACAGCTAGCTAAACCCAGGCAGCTACAGCTACCAATTTTGGCGAACTGTCCCTTGCAATTAAACAATAGTATACTTAAAAAAATGAAAATATATAAATTTTCGTTTACTTTGCAAGATAAAAGTCATAATCCCTACTTATTTTTTGCCATCATTGATTGATCTAGATCAATGTGATGCCTTAACATTTATCCTGTATTAATGAATACGACGGCGCTTTAATACATTGTGATCAGAAACCAATTCCTTGAGATGGACTGGGATTCACGTGGAAATTAAATGTGGCTTGTTCTTGTATAGTAGTACTATTAATTCTAATAATTAATTGTAAGGCGTAGTTGTCAATGCTGCTTAAGATTGGAAATATTGTATATAACTAGTCAACATGATGCAATTAACGTAACATCTTAAAAACCACATAGGGTAATTCTAACTTTTATTATACCGCATACTAGTTGGCTTCTTTAATTGGACACTGGATATAGAGATATATACTATTATTGAAATTCGAGTGAATTCCGGATTAATTAAATATAATATGGTTGTAAAATTTAGTTAGTTGCAATATTTCCTTCTTTTTTTGTAGCAAGTTGCAATATTTATCTCACTTTATTAGTCTCCTAGTCTGCTTAGAATTGTTAGGCTCCTAGCTAGAAAAGAAAACACAGAGAAAAAATGACTTGTATATGAACAAATGAATGAAGGCCTCTTGTTTGTATGTATGGTCAAAATCCCTTCCAATTACGTAGCTCTAGTGCTTGTTGTCTCATTCAAATTGAAGGTAAAATCGGAGTAGAAAACTTGGAGAAGAAGATCAATGGGTTGAAACAACAAGAGACGGAGACGGATATGGAAATGGAAATCGAAGGAAAGGGAGAATTGAGAAGAAGCTACCCCTTCTAATTCAGATAGTGGTGAAGGTAAACCCTAACCCAATCCACTACTCGTTTTCATTCTAGATTACCTTTCCATATATAGATGCAATGATCTTACCTTTTCAAATGATTTGGAAGGAAAAGAAAAGGCTTAATTAATTGTTGCTCAGTTTAAGTTGAAACCTGAAGATGATGTGATGAGGTATACAATAAAATTTGAGGGATTGAAAGCATTCATACATTATTTATGGTTAATTGCTCATAGAAATTTGTCAGAAGATCACTAAAGGAAGGAAGAAGTAGCTAAAATCGTTTGCAATATATTGAGACACAGACACTGTACAAGTGTTTATCCATATTTTGAAGTACGTTTTCTATTCATGATAAGGCAAAGAAGATCATATCCCATCATCAAACACTTAATCTCTCAATATATATTGCCAAACTCAATGCATATTATATACTCATATTACAACCAAACCAATTGCTAGCTACTAGCTATCGAAGACTGTCTTGTCTGTTTTAATTTCAGAGCTCTAAATTAAGTTTTAGTATTAATTAATTTAAGGCGGTGTAGGCAGGCAACATGGAAGATGATGGCCTCATCTCATCGGTCATACAAAAGCTATACATTCAGCACCTTGAGTTATGCAGACATGGTGTATGATATGCGAGGCCGTCGAGGTAGCCCTGTATCTGGACCACAGTGTCGGTACGTACTCTCTCGAGAAGGAAGCCGCATCCATCAGAAGTAGGCTCCGAGGCATAAAACTGCGTATGCTTAGATCTGGAGTTGATGGGGAGGATCCAGAAACCCTCATTGTATTGCTGATACAACAACTGGAACTGGAACCTCAGCAGCACGTCGAGGAAATCAAAAGGGTGGTGAATGAGCTGAGAATGATTCTTGATTTGTTAAGAGAGGAAAAGACAAATCTGGTTCTGAGGAGGAGGAGGCATAAGTATTTGATATTCGACCTCATTGAGATTGCCCTGTACATCGGCAACATCAAGGAAATTATGGAAGACGGTGGTGGTCTCGGGAAGGAAGCAGAGTCCATCCAAAATTTATATGGAAATGTTTAGATTTGTAAAGTTAAATAGCTTTAGCATTTAATTTATAATTCAAAATTTAATAAGCTAAAATAAAGAAGACTAGTACAAAAAATAGCTTTGAATTAATAATAAACAATGTCACATGATGATGAAGAATTGAAGATAAAGAGTCGACGAGATCAGAAGATGTGGGAGAAGGAGACGAGGAAGACGATGTGGTGGGGTTAGACCTGCCTGGGCTTTTCGGCCCGTCGGGCTAGCCCTAGCCCAGCCCTAAAGTCAACGGGCTAAGCCCTAAACTGAAAGTCAACGGGCCCGAACCTAGCCCTAGCCCGCCACCGAAGGCCGGGCTAGGTTCATAGTTCAAATGAACCGCGGCCCTACGGTTAACCGCCGGGCTTGCAGTTGAACCGCCGGTCCTTTATAGCCGTTGGGAGCCCGACGGGTCGGGACCGGCCCGACGGGCCCAACGGGCAGAAATAGAGGAGCAGCTGCTGCTGCTGCGTGCTGTGTGCGGCTGCATGCATGCATGCACCACCAACGGCTCCTAGCCGTTTTTTTGGCCAAGATCCCCCTCTCCCACACTCCCCATTCCATTCCTCTTATAAATTCAAGGTGTTTTCAAAGATCAAACACCCAATTTTTATTCTTAAGCTCTCATTATCACTCTCAACTCTCAAGCTCTCATTCTCAATTTAATTTCTCTCCAGCTCTCAAGCTCTCACTATCTCAAACTCTCACTCTCATTCTTGAAATCTAAATTGTCACTCTTTCTACTCATTCTCTATTCTCACTCTCACTTTCATATCTACACACACATTATGTCTTCTTCCAAAGGAAACAAGGGTAAGGGCAAGATGGGTCGGTGCCGGTGGTGACGACGGATATAGCCGACAAACTCAAAGGTCAAGAAGGACGGAAATAGCCGAGGAAATCTCAAGGCAAGTAGCCGAACGACTACAAGCCGAAGAGTATGCGAGACTTCAAGCCCAAGAGCAAGAAGATGAAGCCTTTGAGGAGATGGTCAATACGATGGAAAGCCAAGGATTCGAATTTCGTGGCTCCACCAACGACGACGATGAAGAGCACGACGACGAAGAAGATCAACCTCTTCATCCTCCTCCATCAAAATCTAAGAAAGAACCAAAGTCCGACATCTTCAAGAAACACTTTCAAAAAGTTGAAGTTCCGGAGAGCGAAAGAGTTCCTCCTCTAGCCGATGGTCGAAAGAGGTACATTGTGTATTGCAACTATTGCCCAACCCATTACAAATGGATCGAAAAGGGAGGCTACGGAACTATGAATAGGCACATGGAGAGCACTCATCGAATGGAGTTTGGAATCTCGACTGGTCAAACTCAAATACGAGTTCCCACTTCATATTCAGAATCGGGTACGCAAGCTTTATTTAAATTTGATAAAGATCGATACGAAGATGCTATGGCTAGATATTATGCTATGGAGAAACAACCTTTTAGTTATGCTGATAGAATAACGTATGAAGCATCATATAAAGATGGTTTAGGTCCCAATGCTAGTAAAGTTGCTAGAACTCAAATGCTTAGGAGGATTAGGCGTCAATGCATGGAAAAACAAAAAGATTTGATGAAATATTTGCTACGTTTGGGTCATAAAGTTTCTATTTGTGCCAATGTTTGGACGGATGCATATAATATACGTAGTTATATGGGAATTACATGTCATTGGGTTGATTATAAATGGACTTTGCAAAAACGTTTGATTGCATTTAGGGAGTTTGAAGAGCCTCACACGGCTCAAAATATTGTTTTGGTTATTATCACCGTTTTAAATGAATATGGTTTGATTAATAAGGTTTTTTCGGTTGGTTTTGATAATGCATCGGCGAACACGGCTAGTATTCCTCAACTCATTGAAGCATGTGCACCAACTTTTGATGGAAAATATTTTCATTCTAGATGCATTTGTCATATTTTGAATTTATGTGTCCAAGATGCTTATGATATTTTTCAAGAGTCCTTTCTTCCTATTAAAAATGCCGTTAAATATTTGCACAAATCAAAAACTTTGGGGAAAAAAATGGCAAAAATATTGTCGTTCAAAAAATATTGTTTATACGTGTTTCAAAGCCGATGTTTCCCATCGTTAGAATTCTACTTATGAGATGCTTAATAGTACGATGGAGTATAAGGGTCATTTATGTGATTTTTCTAGGAAAGAATATTCCACGGCTCAATTAGTTCTTAATGAGAGTCATTGGGATGCATGTTATGATTTATATGGATTATTGAAGGTTTTTCATATGGCTACTAAACAATTATCAGGTGTTTATTATTGTACTTCCGTTAAAGTGTTGGAACATTGCATGTATATTGCCATGTCTTTTAAGACTTGTTTTACTAGGCCAAACTTGCAAGGTGTGATTTATTTTATGGTTCAAAAATGGCTAAAGTATTTTAGGGAGATTCCGAAAATTTTCTTGATTGCTAAATGTTTGGATCCTAAATGGAGATATGAAGGTGTTTGTCAAATGCTACAAATTTATTATGATGTTTTTTTGCAAATGGACTTTAGTAATGTTGTAATTGATGGTGAACAAATATTTTTGATCTTCCTAATGTGCAAGATATGAAGGATGATCTACATAGGACTTTGATAGAACTTTTTGATGAATATAGGATAAAGTATGGTAGTAATGAAGATAATACAAACATTTCTTCTTCTTCTTCTATGTTGAATTCATTTGATTTTCCCTTTGCTATGAATACAATGGATCCTTTTTTTTTTTTTGATCGGGCAAAGTTAGTAGTTAGTACATCTCCCAGACTCCTAGAATTACTTCTCCTAGAATTCGTTCCCTCCAGGGATCGAACCCGGGACCTCCTGCTTTGCAGGCAAGTCCCATGGCCATTGGGCTAAACCCAATGGTTAATACAATAGATCCTTTAGTTAGACAAATGCAAGGAATGTACCAAAATAGAAGTTATGATAATCCAAGGAGCCAAGGTAATAGTGAATTGGATATATTTTTGCAAACTCGTTTTGTCTTTGGTGTTGAAGAAAGTGGTCCGTCGATCGACATGTTGAAATGGTGGTCGAAGAAGGTGGAGTACCCAATACTCTCCATGATGGCGAATGAGCTATTTGCCGTCCCGGCATCCACCGTATCCGTTGAACAAGCCTTTAGCACCGGAGGTCTTATGCTAGATCAAAGAAGATCAACAATGAAGGCGGCAAATATTGAAGCTACCATGTTGCTCGATGATTGGTGTAGGGCCGACCTTAGAGCTCAAGAACCGGAATGGGATGATCGGAATGAGAGCGAAGATGAAGCCTTCACCGAGACAGATCGATCGGCATCGGCATCGGGTGCGGAATAGGAACCGTTATGTTGTAATAAGAACTACGTCGACTTTGATTCCTCTATTAAAATGAGGATACGTAGGCAACTCAATTTTTGAAATTAAATTGAGTTCAAGTCCCTTATTATAATTTTTAGTATTTTTCTTGTCAAATGTAAAAATACTTATTCAATTGTCAAAGTGATTAAATTGAGCTTAATTTAATATTGTAATTTTTTTCATCAATATTGCAAACCTCCATCAATTGATAATTTGATATGCATTATCAACAATTTAATGAGTAATTTAAATTTTTTTTTTAAAAAATATATACATTAAAAGTTGACAAATTAAGATTTCCTATTCATTAAATTAATTAATTTAAAAGAATAAAATTTAAAATCTTAAAAAAAAGTTGAAAGAAAAAAAAATATATATATTTAAACACCCCTTAAGGGGCAAAATGCTGAGAGGAATTTGGCAAAACAGAGCATTGCTCTGTTTTTTTTCTTCGGCCGCCAGTGCCCAGCAGCCCAACCCCTTTTCCCATTTGCGTGAACCGGCGGGCCGGCCCTAGGCCCTACAGTTCTGGCCCGGCCCTAAACCGGCGGGCCTAGGGCCTAGCCCTAAACCGCGGCACAAGTCTAGGGCCGGGCTAGGTTCATGCAGTCCGAGGCCCGTGGCCCGCCGGGCCGGGCCCGAAACCGGCGGGCTCGGCCCGTGGGCAGGACTAGGTGGGGTTGCACGAACAAGTCCGACTTGTGCTTGGGAGAGCGATTTTTAACGAGGCAAAAGGCCTTGAGACTGCAGTTATCACAGGCATGGATGGGATTGCAAAGACGAGTCATGCTAGACAAGTATACAATCATGCAACCGTCGTTGATCGCTTCCAACGTCGTGCTTGGGTATGCATTTCTGATGAATATATTGACTCGTAAAGAGATTCTCATGAAGCTGATACAACAGGTGGTGGTGGTGATAGATTCTTCATTAGTATTAGAAGAAATGGACAATCGAAGTCTCCAACATTTGCTTCACCAACACCTGCAAGGAATGCCGCATCTCATAGTGCTCCATGACTTGCCCAAACACATGCACTTGAAATCTTTGTTGAATGCTTTTCCACATGATGAAGGTAATTAAGTTTCCTATATTAATTATAAACTGTTTGAATACCTACCTTCTAATCATCTTTTTTTGTCTATTGTTTAATTTTGGAGCAGACAAAGTAAGTAGATTGTTGGTGACAAGTAGAACTAAAGAGATACAAACAACCGTTTGCTACAATCACGTGGCGAAACCTTTGGATTCGGATAAGAGCTGGAAATTGTTTCTTAACACAATATTCCGGGGCGATGAATTCTCGAGTGAGGAAAAAGTCCCAAAGCACCTAGAGGAGAAGGGGAAAGAAATGTTGAGAAAATGTGGCGGTCTGCCATTAGCTATAAAAGAGGTGGCATTGCAGTTAGCAGAGCAGAGACGAAGAGGGAGCGAATGGGAAGAACTTCTCGACTCAATTGATTGGGGTTCAACTTTGGCGCTACTGGAAAACTTTTATCAAGAAATGGATGAAGAACTGAAGTCATGTTTCTTTAAGGAATGAGGGCAGAAAAGTTGTTGCATGTTTTGATTACAGGAGGAGTACTAGCCTCAAACAATGAATTGGTGACGTACTTAACAAAATTAGAACGTGAATCAGTCATTGATTTCAAGCAAGAGAGTTGGGGGAGCACATTAAAGAGTTTTGATATCAATGTAGTGCTACACATGCTATCTATGAGAAAAGCAGAGGAAGAAATTGGTTTTGAGATCCTTAGCAATAACAATCCACCTTCTCAAGGTATTCCTCTTCACCGTATTATCAATTTT
This sequence comes from Mentha longifolia, assembly GCA_001642375.2. Taxonomy (NCBI): domain Eukaryota; kingdom Viridiplantae; phylum Streptophyta; class Magnoliopsida; order Lamiales; family Lamiaceae; genus Mentha; species Mentha longifolia. Next base: position 31,762,115 of record CM038118.1, on the reverse strand, counting down.
AGCAGAGAAATGTTCGATTACTCAACGAATCAAGATGAACATCTTGTTTCTCTGTTTTTCCGTGGAGGCGGAGGCTACTTGGACACCACTCCATCGTATTGGAAGAGTTTTGAGCTTAAGCTTAAGGTACTTGATTTTGAAGACTTTGGGCTCAGCATTTTACCAGAAAGTATTGGCACATTGATCGAATTAAGATACTTGGGGTTGAGAAATAATTACCTAAAAAAGCTCCCACACTCATTGGTATGCTTGAAAAAGCTTGAGGTTCTTGATGTAGCTCAGAACTTTGTGGTGGAGGTGCCGGATATCATATGGGATATGAGTAGCCTTCGTAACGTCCTATGCCATTTTTCGAAAACCCTTGAAGATAGACGCGCTTAAGAAAATCGTAACCATGACGTACATCTCAATTGATGATTTGATTCATGAGAGACTAGGGACTGACGAAGAGGATGGCCGGACTAGTCTTGAGGAACTAAGCATTGAAGAAGGGGATGGCTTGCATAAGTTGACTAGTCTTGACAGACTAGGCATTGAAGAAGTGGATGCAAACTCGGATGTGAGGAAGCTGTTTGCATCATTGGCTGAGTTGGATGCTCTTGAGCACCTAGTGCTAAGAGGGTTTCGTTTCAGAAGCATGCCTTGTTTGGACGAGCTTCGTGTTCTAATAGTCTCACTACACTAAAGCTCGAAGGACTCCTTACCAAGTTACCAAGTGTCGATAATTTCCCTCCAAATATTCATCACTTAAGGTTGGTTAATACATGTCTTGATGAAGACCCCATGCCGGTACTAGAGCAGCTACCTCATCTAACGCATCTCAAATTGAGAAATGCTTACACCGGTCAAGGAATGGTTATCTCGGACGAGTGGCCAGGCGACCTGATAGTCCTATGCATCGAAGAGTTATGGAATCTGAGAAATCTGGACGTCGAAGAATGTGCAATGATGTCGCTCGAGAGATTAGAAATCAAGAATTGTCCGCTTCTGGAGACGCTCCCGGAAGAGATCGGGTCTATAGGGCTCCTAGATCTCAACATGACGACGACCAAAAACATTGCAACGAAGATCCGGAAGTCGGGCTTCATCTCCAAAATGAGGGTCGTGCAAATCGATCCATGATAAGCAGGATGCACCTGGGCTAGTTGGCGCCGGCTGCGTCTTGAAGATTTATCTAAATATGTTTATTCAGCTAGTTGGCTTTCATGTTTCTTCACTTTAAGGACTTCTATCGAACACTTAGAATGCAAACCAGAAAATAAAGACCTCGCTCGTTGCAAACTTATGAATTAATTTGGCTTCCATGTAGGTTTCAACTTGGCTAGCTCGGATGAAAATTGCAACCACCCCAAAGTTCCTACAAAACAAACTGGAGTCAAATCCAAAGGAAAGTATTCGATTGATCATAGAATGAAGAAGATTAAGAACACACCTAATCCAGCAGCATTATAATTAGAGTTAACCTTTGTTGAAGAAAATCATAATTTATGCTCAGAAATTGATGAAACAATTAAAGCAAAACTTGTATACCATCTTAACACAAAAATCAGGCCGGGCCAGGTAGAAATTTCATTGGGCTGAAAATGAGAGCCCAAAACCAACCCATGAGCATTTTATAAAGTACTATAAATGTTATCAAATTATTTGGGTCTGCCTGATCCCGTCGGGCTTTTGAATGTTTTGAGTCGGGCGAAAATTTGCACGAGCCTTCAATATCAGAGCCCAAGCCCGCCCATACCTATCGGGTCAGGCCGTTCCAAGTTTATTTTGACAGCTATTACATCACTTACATTTATAGAAGGTGTTTGCTATCCTAAGGAAATTACGCTATCTATTATATTTATAACTCCAAACAAAACTAGAACCACACGATCTGCACTCCATCAACGGCTAAGATCCTTCAGCAGTACAATCTCTATATCGAGTCTTGATGCTTGCAATTCTGTCTTTATCCAAACTAGTGTTGTACCCGTGCGATGCACGGTATATAAATGCAGAAAAGAATAAATACGTACATTAATTATTCTCAAAAACGTTTTATAAGCAATTGAGTATATGTTCAATCTTTACGATTAATAATCCTTAATAGCCATATCAATATGGTCCACGTACAATTTACCATGATCAAAAATAAGTTTCTTTAAGTATAAATCAACATGTGAAAAGAGATTTGATCGGGACTTTTATTAATGGTCTTGTATAACATATATCTAATGGAAAATGTCGAATTTAGAACATGAATTGTAATATTGGATCTCAACGTCAACGATATTCAAGGTACTAAAATCTTACGTCCAACATTATGTCCACTCAATAATCTTCTTCAATAACCTCACAGATCAAGTCTAGTAAGGTTCCGGTCACGTTACAAATGTCTATTTCTCTCAAAATCATAACTGTAGTTTTTAGTTTTAAAAATTAATATTTATGATTAGGTGTACCTGAACACCTAACTTCATTTAAAATCTCAATAGTGTGAGTTTAATCCAACAAATTACCACTCGAGTCAGATTCTTATGCAATGTCTGAACTCAAAAGTGTATGGAATATATAAATTTATGTACTTTAATGAAATAACAATTTTAAAAACTAATTTAAATATCATAAAATTAGTTGGTAGTGGCTCTGGATATGACAACATGGAGGTCGATTCTTTGTAAATTTCATATCTCCCGATGAAAAGGGCAGCCATGATGTGGTATTGTGGTTAGTGGAAGAGGGAATTGATCATTTTTATAGAGATGCAAAACTTGAAGGCTACTCAAACTTGGCCTCCAATAATAAATTTCGGTTATCAATTTTAAAGAAATATAAATATATAGATTAGTTCAAAGGATTTTAGTCCGGGGGACACTTGTAGGAGCCATTCCTCATGGTGCGGCCCAGTTCCCGCCAGTCCAATACACAACCCAGCCCGTCTAGTTTGAATAAGAAATTAAAAAAAAAGAAAAAAAAATTCTGCGACAACAACACACAACACAGAATTGAACCCACACAATAGCATCACTCCTATCGAAGCCATGGCCACCCTGCGATCGACGCTGCAACTGGGGAAAAGATTTTAATCACCTCAACACCCCCTTCGATCGAAGACTTCCGTCGCCACACTGCGATCGTCGCCGCAGCCGGAGAAGATTTTTTATTCACCTCAGCACCCCTGCAATCGAAGACTGGCGCGCCACCCTGCGATGGCTGCCGGAGACGGAGGAGAGATTTTAATCAGCTCAGCTGCCCTCCAATGGAAGACTGCCGTCCGCGCAGACTGGTGAGAGTTCTGAAAACTTTATAGTTCTGAAAATTCTAATCAACTCCCTAAAATTAAACTTGTGTATCTAAAATTAAACCATAATCAGTCAAACCAAATCCCTAACTACATCTCTAACCATGCGAAATTCATGACTTGATTGCAAAACTAAACCTACCTTCTGCTTGATGAACTACTCCTGTGTGTTTTTGCTGAAAATCCCATTGGAATCTCAAAATGTATTATGTATAAAATACTAAATGATGGCCATATCCAATATTTTGGGGATTCAACTCTAGCAGGGAATTGGATATGGAGCATTTCCATTAAGCATTATTGAATACTTATGGAGGGCGAAGCAGCCATATAATGTGTCATGGCAGCTGAAATTGCAGCAAGTGCTGCATTACCTAAAAACTCATCTCAACACATATCAATTGTTCGCATAATTCCTCTGGCCAAAACTTTTTATACCTGCATTTTTTGACATTGCTTATCATGGAGCAAACATGTTCTAATTTCCATGAGTATTTTAATAGGTACTAATTTTGGTGAGGGGATAGATCAATCTAACATGGATCAGAATCAATGTTCTTTTGACGTGTCTAGTCTAGATGTAATTGAAAATGAGACGAAGGATTCTAGTGCTCACAAAGAACAAAGAGTTATAAGCAATGAAGGTAATAGTTGTCACTAAATATTTCATCGTGATGGATAGCGTAATTGTTCAGACAAAGTTTACTAAATTTTAATTAATTATTTTTTGATTGGAAAGGTTGTCGATTTGTTGGGTTCAAACAAGAATTGACACTTTTGTTCTTTAATATTGGCACTCTTGTTCATAAAGATTGACACTTTTAGTGAAAACTATAATAATCGATTATTTTGCCCCTTAAAGTGTGTGAACATGTTTTGATCTCTCAAAAGGTATCGTATACATAGGCGTTGGAAGGTTACAATAATTGAAAAAATGTCGATTAGTTGGGTTAAAAAAGATTGACACTTTTGTTCTTTAATATTGACACTTTTTTTTCATAAAGATTGACACTTTTAGTGAAAACGATAATAATCGATTATTTTGTCCCTTAAAGTGTGCGAACATGTTTTGATCTCTCGTAAGGTATTGTATACATAGGCGGTGTTGGAAGGTTAAAATAATTGAAATATTGTAGATTAATTGGGTTCAAAAAGATTGGCACTTTTATTCTTTAATATTGGCACTCTTGTTCATAAAGATTGACACTTTTCATAAAAACTATAATAATCGATTATTTTGTCCCTTAAAGTGTACAAACATGTCTTGATCTCTCGTAAGGTATTGTCTACATAGGTTTTGGAAGGTTAAAATAATTGAAAAATTGTAGATTAGTTAGGTTCAAAAAAGATTGACACTTTTGTTCTTTAATATTGGCACTATTGTTCATAAATATTGACACTTTCAGTGAAAACGATAATAATCGATTATTTTGCCCCTTAAAGTGTGCAAACATGGCTTGATCTCTCGAAAGGTATTGTTTACATAGGCGTTGGAAGGTTAAAATAATTGAAAAATTGTCGATTAGTTGGGTTCAAAAAGATTGACACTTTTATTCTTTAATATTGACACTCTTGTTCATAAAGATTTGCACTCTTAGTAAAAACGATGAAAGTCGATTATTTTGTGCGAACATGTCTTGATCTCTCGTAAGGTATTGTATACATAGTTGTTGGAAGGTTACAATAATTGAAAAATTGTCGATTTGAGTTTTTAAAAAAGAATGACACTTTTGTTCGTGTATATTGGCACTCTTGTTCATAAAGATTGACACTTTAAAAAAAACACAATAGAAAATTGATTATGTTGACACTTAAAGTGTGCAATCATGTCTTGCTTTCTCGTAAGGTATCATATACATAAGCATAGAAAGGTTACAATAATAGAAAAATTATCGATTTGGGGAGTTCAAAAAAATTGACACTTTTGTTTATATATATTGACACTCTTATTCATGGACATTGACACTTTTCATAATACTCTTATTCAAGAGTATCATGATGGCAGCATATGCATGCATGCTTCACAAACTGACCAAACTCAAAGAGACCGAGCACTTATTTCTCAACAATAAGCAACCTGCTGCAAACATCTCTATTGCATTGTAACAAAACAATTATCATCATCATACCAATCCAACAAAACTATTATAATCCAACACAAATATTCAAGGACTAATAAAGCCAACTTATACGGACAAAAGTCACCAAATCAAGATTTATTTAAGCTAGAAAGACGATATTGCATTCCATATATCTAAGCAACAGACATTACAAGGACAGATTATATATAATATAGAAATCCAGTACGGCCTAAAGTTGGATGGCAAAACATTCAACATAGTAAATAAATTTGTAGTTGTTGAAGAAGAGCTTCCTACCCTCACAAACATATTTCTCAAAATTCAGCAACAAAGTTGCAGACATCCTAACTCAGAATGACTAACTAATATGAGTAAAATTAGCCATTTCGGCTTGCGCCCGATGAACCACAGACAACTCCTAATATAGCAAGGCCAAAAATTTGAAAGCATCCAAAATGTGAACTTCCCTCTAGATAATCAATCAAGAACCTGACCCATCACTTGCAGCTACGAGACCAAGAATACATTTATAAAGCCTCCTCCAAACTCCACCTGGTCTACACCTTATATTGTATCTGCAAAATTAGTATATAAAAAACACATAAAACATTGGCACTACTATTCAGAAAAATTGTCACTTTTATATATAACACTTGGCACTAAAAATGAAAAAATAAGAAGTATACCCCTCATCTGCTTCCTTAGTATGTTTTGTCTTCTTCTTCATTTGCCTATCATCTCTTTCTTCAGATATTCTTTTTCGTTTTGTCTTTATTGAACTGAAGTTGTTACACAAATAGAACAAAAGAAAACTGAGTCTAACTGAGCATTTCAGATTTACATGGGTATGAGAATTTTGTTTAGCTACTTGATTCAGAGAGGGGAAAAACAAGAGAAAAGACAAATAGAAATCCAGCACACACACATGCTATTAGTTGTCATCTAACACAGTCGAGATCAAAGTCCTCTTTGCATCAGAGATCAAAGCACATGCAATGTTATTCAAATAAAACAAAAACTATAAGTATAAACAAAGGGCAAAGAATTGCAGCGATCTTTTTAGGCGTAGCCTCAAAACACACCACCATCTGAAATTTTCTTCCTTCTAACAGTAAGGAACTTTAAAATGTACTCCAAAGCAAAGACAACAACGGATCACTTTCACGCACTCTTCAATACATACAGGATGCATTTTAATCGTGATAAGAAGAGAAAAACCGAAGCCAATGACCATATTATCTAACTCTTAACTGTGAGCTATTGGCTGTACAACAACCAACATATAAAATGTCAAATTAAGTCTCAAGAAGTAGTGTTCATTCATACAAATTAGCTACCTATCAAAGTATAACTAGCCTCTCTCTCTCTCTCTCTCTCTCCCTCCCTCTAAACTCTTAATTCTCCAAGAAATTGCATTTGTATCACAAGTGATGAAGAATTCAATTACATGTACATACAAATATTAAAATAAAAAAATAAAAAAAAATCTCTAAGATATATGAATAGAATCAAGACATAATTATCCGAACAAATCCATGGAATAGAACACTGACGCACTAGGGCTTTAATTGATTTTTGATTATTCCCTTCGAATTCAAAAAAATCGAATGAAAACAAGAAATAGGGAGAGCAATTGAGAATTACCGGAGGTATTATTGAGGATTGAAGGAGTTAGTTGTAGTAGAGCTCGAGCCGTCGTGGATGCTCGAAGCGTTAATTCTTCCGGTTGCAAATTAAGAAAAATTGGGAAAATTGGGGATCCGACGATTGAAGGGTGATTACTACATTAGAGGTGGTTGTGTAGCGGTGGCGATGGCGGCGGCGGCGGATGCGGTATGGGCGGTGGATGCGGTATGGTAGGTGCGAGGTGATTTCCAGGCGAGAGAAGAGTTTTTTTTTATTTTTTTTTTATAATTATATATCATCGGGCCGGTTGAGTCGGGTATGGGCCGGGCTGAGATCCGGCCACACCATAAGGACGGCTGACATGAGTTTTTGTGTTTTAGTCCACATCTTGGACATTATTCATCAGTTTTTCATAAAACGTCTTTAGCGGGAAATCCATTTGCAGCCAATATTTGGCTCTTAAATATAGTATAGACATAGAGTGCATGCATCTCTTCGACATTCGATTATATTATTGTACTTCATATTCTTAAAATTATTTATTGTGTTTCGAGTCAGAAGTACGTACATCAATTGTCCCCTTTTAACTAAAGGAGGGATAGATTCTAAGCAACATATTTTCTTAGGCTTGGGCCTAGTGAAACAAGAAAACTAAGTCAAATTTGACTTGTCAGTTGTCTTCATGATAATTACAACTTTTTAAAGTAATTCAAAATTATTATTTTTCTTCAATATAATTGTCATCACTTACCTCATATTTGCACAGAATAATATCATGGCAATCAGTGTAGAGCACAAATAAAATTAAATACAAGATTTATACAAACCGGAACTCTCTTCAAAAAAAAAAAAAAAACCGGAACTGAGAATCCGAACTAAGATTATACATTTCAAACGATATTTGTACGGTGTAGATTATTTCCAAGATTAATTTTGCATATTAACACAAAAACAAACGGATGATTATTACCTCAGATCTTGTAGATTAGAAATTGATCTTATCTTTTTCGGAAGGATCTCCAGTTTCGAGCATTCATTTATTTCAAGCCTTCTTAATCCCAACATTCCATCTTTTTCGACTCGTATTTCAATGAGGCCGCACAACCCATTGAGCACGAGGACCTCGAGCTTCGAAAAGCCATTGCACGAGATGGCCATTTTCTTACCTTTGTAAGCACAATCGAGTCTGAGGTACGATAGCATCGGCAGCTTTTCCAGCTCTATCATCGGATCTTCTTTGAACCATGTTCCGACCAAGCTCAAACTCAACATATTTGGTGGGAAACAGCCAAAAGTAGGCAGTGCAAAAGCCCCGTGGAGCTTGAGCTGAGTGATACGGCCCAGGTCACTCAGCCCCTCTGGCAACTGCATGGCCCTATGACCATGCAGCTGCCTTAAGCTCAGAGAGACGAGATTTTGTAACAAAGCTAATGAGGAACTTAGCTTTGTCACATCTGTATTTTTGTCCAGCTCAATGCCCAGTCTGCAAAGACTGGTCATGTGAGTTAGGTGGTCGAGTAGCTGGACATAGCTCAGTGTCCGAATGTTCTTTAATGTGTGGATTTTGATAGGCGCTTGGCATTTGATTCTGAACATGTACAGATGCCGGAGGCTATCCATCTTAAACAGAACATTCGGCACTTCTACAAATAGATTCTTGGATATATCAAGAACCTCGAGGTTCTTAAGGCGACCCAACGAGGTCGGGAGCTTCTTCAACAAGTTGTTTCGTAACCCTAAGTACCTTAAACCACTCACTTCACAAACCGCATCCGGCAGTTTTCTCAATCCAAAATCTTGAAATTCAAGTACCCTAAGAAGTTTAAAACTCCTCCAGTAAGTTGAACTAGTATCAACATTGCCCTTTCCATGGTAGAACAGAGAGCGGATGCGCTTATTTCTTTTCAACGAGTAGCCAACACTGTCTTCACTACAATTGATTGCTCGATGGCGGGGCTTATTCGGGCTTTGCGAAGTCCCAGCTTCCTCTCTCAAGATCTCGAAACGTATTTCCTCCTTAGCTCTTCGGATAGATATATCTCGAAGGAGATCATGAATGTGCAAGCTTTTTGCTCGTTCGCCCTCCCTCATTTCCTTCACTTGAACCAAATTTCGAGTGATCAACTCATCCAAACACCTTCTTGCAGTATTCTCTATTGAATCTTGACCTTCATGTGGTATTATCCCTAGTGCAATCCATATATGCAACAATCTTTTTGCGCTGATGACGGCGTCTTCTTTGAAGAATCCGAAACAGAGGAAGCAAGCCTTCAACTCTGCAGGCAGATTGTGGTAGCTCAATTCAAGAATGGCTGCTGCACCATTACGTTCTATGTTCAAGTGATGTTTCATTCTTCTTAGAAACTCTTCCCATTCACTCTTGGTCTGCCTCCGGTTCGACAATAAGCCTCCTGCAACTGTGATTGCTAATGGCAGACCTTGACACTTTTCCACGATCTTTCTCCCTATCTTCTCCAAATCATTCGGACATTTGGCTTTAGTGTTGTTGTCGTCGATGAATGCTTTGTTTAGAAACAATTTCCAACTCTTCTTGGTGTCTAAGGCTTTCATCTTGTGCACGTAGCTTGCACCACTCGGAATATCTTCACTGCGACTTGTAAGCAGAAGCACACTCCCTTTATCTGCACATTAGTTATATTGATGATTAGAACCTTCAGATTCAAGCCAGGGGCGGTTCTGGGCCCTGTGCAGCATGGGCGACCGCACAGGGCCCCCGAAAAATTAGGGCCCCAAATTATTCTAGCCCTACAATATATATGTATAAATATTTTGTTCAAATGTTTACATGTTTGTTGATCTAGCGCATTTGGTTGAGCGCGTTATTTTTTTTTATATGATTATGGGTTCGAACCTTGTCTGTGCTATTCTTTCATTCAATTTTATTAAAAACATGTTTTTTTGTTTTTTTTCCCCCTCAAATTGACGTTTTTTTTTTATTTTACTTTATTTATCAAATTGAGGGGCCCCACAAACTACCAACGTCACTCCATACCAAAACTCATCTTCAATTCTTCATCTAACCCTCGTCCCTTTATTCTCAATTTCTCACAAGATTGAATTTTGCATTCTCTTCTCTGCACTCGCAGCTGCACTTTCCTATTCTTAGTCTCTTTGCTATTGTTTTCATTTCTCAAGCTTCTTTCTAATGTTGATGGTATATATTTAACCATTTAATCTTTATTTTTTAATTTTAACAGATTGAAAAAAGAAAATGAGCCACACTTCAACAATTTTTTCTATTTAGATTTCTAGTAGAGCTACTCTCTTTAAGTGAATGTTATATATTTTTTTCTATGCTACTGTGTAGTGTGAAAGTAAATTTTATGATGCACTGTAGTAAATAATTTATAATTTAGAAAATATATATGTCTTTTTTTAGTTGTGGAAAAAGGCCCGATTTTACGACATCGCACAGGGCCTCCGATCTGGTAGCCCCGCCCCTGATTCAAGCTAATGGTGTAGATACAAAAACAATGCATATATTCATGTAGTTCGCTCAATTGGTTGTTACATATATTGACTAACTGATTTCAAGATAAGAGAATTGTGGTTAGGGATGGCAATTGGCCGGATCTGGACCGGATCTTGTCATATCCAGATCCAAATATGGAATTTTAGCATGAGATCCATATCCGATCTAAATCTATCGGGTCTAAAAAAATAAAATCCTAGTCCAAATCTATATTTATCTAAAAATAAATTACATAAATGAATTAAGAATAAATTTGGACATTTTTATAATTGTTTATGGTTCAATCGCAATTAAAAATAAGTTATAACACCATAAAAAATATATTACAATCATCCAAAAAATAAATTACAATATGACATTAAAAAATTACAATTATTTACTTATTAAAGAGTTAATAAAAGTCAAATATTAAGTGTCGAAACATTTTTCATAATCTATATCTTCTTAAAGAAAAGTCAATCATTTTTTATTTTTGGTTTTATGCATTCTTTATCTTCAATTTCAACGTATATATTGTAGTACATATTTATTTTAGTTTTATATTATTAATTAGGGTCCGATTAGATTTTTAATTATTTTTTATATTTAATTTCAATTTTATTCATTAAAAAGGATTGATAAATTCAAAATTAGGATATATCATTTTTTTTTTTAAAATATATATTTTAAGTTCAAGTATTTATGTTAATTATCATTCATTATACTGTAATATTTTTTTACTTTTATAAAAAATATTATAAAAACAGTGAAATAAGTAATTATGCACATTTAAGCAGAGGTGTACACGAGTAGCTTTGGTGCGGTTTGATGTCAAAACCAAACCAATCGTAAAATACAGTTTGACAATTTTTTGAAGCCAAGCCGAACCATACTATTACTAAAATCAACCCAAACCAAAACATATTGATGCGGTTTGGTGCGGTTCGATTTACAGTCTTTAATTATTTTTCGTTTGATTCTTCTTCTTTTTTTTAGGGGGACGTTTAATTCTTTTTATTTAAAATATGTTTATACTTAAATTTAAATATTAAACTAAAATATATTCTTTTATGAAATCAAGTTTGATAATAAAAAAAAATTCATAACCCAACGAAAATCATGAACTACAATCTAACATTTAACATAAAGAAGTAAATAATTAAGAATTTGAATAAAATTTAAGAAATATATATAATAGCCTAAAGAGAATACTTCTAAATAGTTGGAATTAGTATTATTTTATATAAGAAAATTTGATTAAACTATATTAGCTTATTTTTCTTTAATTAATATTTTTTAACATTTAATGGTGGTAGAATAAAAGACAATGTAATATGTCAAAAATAATAATTGATAATAATATTTATTATAATTATATTACGGTTTTACGGTTTGGTTTGGTTTATATATTTTTAAAAACCAAACCTAAACTGTAAACTATAATTTTTGAAAATAAATAACCAAACGATATTTTTTCAAACTGTAAATCAAGCCAAACCGTGTAATACGGTTTGAACTGGTTTGATTTACGATTTTAACCAAACTGTGAACACCTCTACATTTAAGGTTAGCTTATATAATTTCTAAGATTTTAATTTTTAATTACAAATATTAACATCAGTCATTATCGAGGATGATGTTGAAATGCAAGACGACGACGTACCTCGGTCGGGAAAAGCATCTTTCAAAGATTCCCAATGTTGATTATCCCATATATCATCAAGAACTATGAAATACCGCTTCCCCTTCAATTGCTGGTAAAGCTTTTGCCGGAGTCCGGGCATCTTCATTTTCTCCATTTCCTCCAATACTTTTCTCGTATCATCGGACCTCCGCAGCACCTGCCGCACAACCTCCTCGATTACTTCCCTCTCATTGAACTCGCCGGACACCACCACCCAAGCGCGGCAGTCGAACCCACCAACAACTTTCCGGTGGTTATAAACAATCCGAGCTAGAGTCGACTTCCCGGCCCCGCCAATTCCGACGATTGCGGCGATGGTGCGCCCCTTCTTCCCCGCTCGAACCGCCTTCGAAACCAGCTCCTCCACGTCCTTCTTTAGCCCCACCGCGTGCTTGTCCTTCTCCCACGGCGACACCCGCCGCCGCCACTCGCCGGAGACTTCCAGTCTCCTTATTTCCTCCGGCTGTATCCCGTACCGCTGGCGGCTTGTCTCAATAGCCTTCAGCCTAGCGTTGATCCGCGCAATCTCTTCTCCGATTGAGTAGACTCGCCGGAGATACACCGGAAAGCAAGCGAGTTTTCCGATCAACCCTCTTCTTCTTCTCGGAGCTTCGACTTTGAGAGAGAAAACCTCGACGACGTCCTCGGCGTCGTGGGCCACATCTCTGATCTCGGAGACCCAGTGGCGAACTCTCTTGTCGGCGGCTTGCTTTTCGCCGGCGTCTTTGAGGAAACACTGCATACGTACGAGCTCATCTTTCAGAAGCTTGACCTCTCCTTCGACGCCGTGGAGGAAGCTGATCCTCTCGATCAATAGGTCGCCAAGCTTAAGGACGGCGGTGGAGATGGCCGCCTCCGCCATTTCTGTGTTAAAAAGGATTCTTTTGTCTTTTGATGGAAAGTGAGGATGCAACTTGACCTATGTTGACGGAGTAATGCTCAAATGTCTACTCTAGACATGCTAGCAATCATATATATATATATATATAAGTTAATAAAAAAAATCATAAAATAAATAAGCTTTATTATAGAAAAAACTAGACTCTAATTTAAAAAATTAAATTCTAATTGAAAAATTGTCAATCACGCTGAGTCAGCGGTGAAGCGTTTCTAAACGTTGACTCCCCTACAATTTCTAGGAAATTTCAAGCCAACTAACGAAGTAAATTACCGAAGCATCTATTTTTTTTTTAAAAAAAATTCTTCATTTTTCTTTGAGCAGAGTTTTTTAGCCCAGTCTGCTGACCGCCATGGCGTGCCCTTCGTCGAGGGCATAGTCCTTTCTGCGTCTTTATCTTTCTAGTTTGACTCAATCGTATGAACAAAAAGAAAAAAGAAAAAAAAAAAGAAGAAGAATAAAAGTATTATCTTTGGTCACTTTCATAACAAAGAAATGCCTTCAACTTATCAAAGAAAAGTCGGATTTGAGATGTGGCTACGGCCGTGAGAATGCAATTTAGGGGTCATTTGGTTCAAATTGAGTAATGAAAAGATGATGGAATCAAGTTAACTAACGGAATGATAATAATAATGGTTACTTTTATTGAGTGTTTGGTTCAATAGTAGAATGAGAGTCACTTGTGAGGGAGTTCACTTTCTCCTTATTTTCCCCTCCTTCTTAAGGGGTAACAATTTGGTGGATTGGGTTATCCCAAGTAGGGGTGAAAACGGATCGGATATTTCCCGACCGATCCGGAACCGTATCCGGTCGGTATCGAATTCAGAACAAAAAAATAATATCCGGTCGGATACGAATTCGGATACTGATAGTTGATTTCGGATACGGATTCGGATTCGGATTACATAATATCCGACCGTATCCGAGTTTTACTATATTTTATCGGATATTATCCGGATAACAAATCCCGATATCCGGATTTTTTAAATATATTTTATTTTATATTATATATATTTAATAATAGTATTTATGGTAATATGTTAGCATTATTTTATGAATAATTTTTGTATTAACTTAATTAAAAAATATATTTAATTATTCTGAATAAATAAATTTTATCGATCAATATTTATTTTGATTAATTATTTTTTTAAATAATTTTTTCAATTCGAAATTTATATTTTGACTTTTTTCCCCAAAAATTTACATGAGAGAATGCCCAATAATTTTCAGATTCAAGAATCATATTCAAGAATAGGCATATACTTAATTGAAATAGATTCGAGAACATCCATGGCCGCCGTTCTTCTCGACCGTCAACCACTTCCTCCGCCCCCCACCCACACCTCCCTCGCCGATCTCGCCCAATCCCACTGCTCCCTCTTTAGCCTCAACCTCGGCACGCACCCCACATCTTTGCCTTGTCCCCAGCCGCCGCTGCCGCTATCCCCAAGACCAACGAGTCCAACGACCGCGCGTCGTCCCCACGCGGCCCCGCTCGCACCGCCGCAGATCGAGAAGCTCCTGGGCCGACCCCGCTGCCAGCGATTGGAAGAGCATCCGGCGATGAGAAGCTCCCATACATGGAATAGAGGGGAGAGGACGAGCCAGGGTAGAAGGGGGCGACGAAGATATGGTGTGAAATTGGGTTTTGACTTTTGAGTCCCCTAGAAGATTGAGAGAGAAAGAGAGAGTGTGCGTATTGATGAAATTAGCCCCTTAATTGCAAAAAAAAAAACCCTTAATTAAAGGGTCCAATTAATGTGGCCCTAAGTTTGTCTAACTTGGGATTAAATTGCCTAATTCTTTCCAAACAATAAAATGTGTAGGTAGTGAGTAATATATATAGGTTTCTATATACTCCATTTGTGTTGAATTGTTAAATTTATTTTGTATTTTTTTAATCCTAAAAATTGTGTTTTTTAATAGATGTACAATTTTAAAAATTTTCATTAGACTCTTATGAAAGATTGCATAGGTAGTTTTTTTTTTCATGTGGTTCAATCACATCCAGATGATTTTCATATGAAATATATTATCCGATTATATTTATTCGAATTCGATCCAGATTCGTTCCATATCCGTCCCGTATCCATATTCCGAATATTCCGGATTCGTATCCGAATCCGGCTTTTCCGTATCCGACTCCGAATCCGAGAAAAAAATATGGGTTAGGATACGGTATAAGCACTATCCGTCCGTATCCGATCCGTTTTCACCCCTAATCCCAAGCAAGGAAAATAGATAACATATACTCAAACCAAATAAAAAGTAATGGATTCTATTACTTGTTTCTCTTTTCATACCCAAAAAAAGATGAACCAAACATGGGCTAAAAATATTCCATATTTTGCTTATAACCATGAAAATTGTAAGATTTTGAATGCGTGGTTAGTAATTAATTCCGTATTTTCCCAAGCAACTCTCTTTTGCATTTGGGATACTTTTCTCCTCTTATACAATTCCTTCAATAATTTTATAATTAATTAATTTAATATTTATTTTCTAAGATTCACTCATTTTATAATTATTATTTAGTACTCTCTCCATTTCATTTAAATTGACACCTTTCTTTTTGGCTTTTCTGGCACGTTTTTCCACGCTTCTCGATGATGGATTTTAAAATAGATTTTTGAAGAATTCTTTCTTTTACGGGATACTACAACTGTCGTAGTATAATATAGATGATAAATTCAAAAGTAAGGATATAATTATTAAAATTCAATTTTTATTTATAAATATTTATTATGATTTACTATATTAATAGTATTTTTAATTTTATAAAAATATAATATAAAATTAAGATTTAGAATATGATTGAGACACAAAAATTAGGATACAAAGGATACCATCCATGTTTTAGTTTCTCAAATTTGATAAGCATATGATGATTATAGGTGTAATTAAAAAAATATTGCGATTAAGAAACGAAAGAAAATAATGCAATGATATCCGGGAACTAGTAGAATTATATAGATTTTGAATCCAAAAAGGCCTAAAATTTGATGTATTTTTATCATCATAAATAATACTCCCTCCGTCTCAAGTATTCCGACACCTTTTTTTATTGGGCCGTCTCAAGTATTCTGACACCTTTCCTTTTTGGGAAATAATTAGCTAATTAATACTCCCTTATACTTAACATTATCTAATTAAATCTCACCATCCACTCACCTCTCAGCACGGATCCCAATATAATTTAAATCATAAAAGTTTAAACTATCATAACTTTCTCGTTTGTTATTCGATTTTTATGATTTTTATACCAAATTAAATGTCTTGATACGATCTTTCATTTAAGATCAAACATGGATATGTTTTTATGCATTTATGATGCTTTAGTTTAAAAATATGTCTAACTACATAAACCATATCACATCCCTACACACATTACACTTTACACACTAAACACTCTCGTCTTAAGTTCCGTGCCAAAAAGAAAAATATCGGAATATTTGAGACGGAGGGAGTACATTTCATCGTGATTTTAATTTGAACTTCATTAAATTCTCTTAAGTCAGTTACTCCCTCTGTTATTTTTGACTTGTCTCATTTTATTATTTTATACCACTCATATATTCAATAAACAAGACAAGTAAAAAATAACGGATGAAGTATGTGTCACCTATTTGTCCACAGTCAAAGAAAAAATATTTTTTTAATTGAAAAACCAATTATTAAAGTATTGTCTTTTTCTAAAATCTCTGACATTTTCAGAACATTTTTCAACGGCCATTTAATTACCGATTTACACCTATTCTCTCAAGTATTTGTGTTATTAGCTTCTGCTTCAAATTCAATGATCATTGGAAAGTCATTTCCTTTTTCTTTTAATTTGTGTTAAAAGAAAATCAATCTTGATCATATGGATTAGTTTACATGAATTTTAATAGATTCTATTAAATGGATTTATCTCTATTTTGATAAACTCTATAAGTTTATAAATTTTTTAAAATAAACATTTAGACCACGTTAGTTAAACCCTAAATCGCAAGAATTAATACCTACCTTGATTAGGGCCGCGCCAAACATCAACCCATTCAGTATCCTCTCCCTGAATCGTGATTTCAATTCTTTAACGATAAAGTATTAAAAACTTTTATGAAGAAAAATGACTTTTCTGATCGTAAACTTTTATGCATTGATTTTAGTGGCACGACTGTAAGTGGTAGAATAGATAAATATATATGGTATATTAAGTGGACATTTATATACTGAACAAGAAAAAGTATGAATTGACTAATTTTATTCAACTTAATTTCATATTTACTTTGTAGAATTGCAAATAGATATTATTTTAAGCTTAGGCCAACACTTTTTTTTGTTTATAGACTAATCATGGGATATCAATCTACCCAAACACATGGATTATGGTAATCTTATTTCATCACATTTTTAATATATGCGATCCCAAAATTTGTCAACCATTCGATCAAGTTATTTCTTAAAGTCAATGTTCACAAATAGTATTAAAGATATTATCTAATTCCTAAGCCTAGAAATTTAAATCAGATTATACAAATAGTTACATACTTGAGGATACATCGAAAATTAATTATATGGACAAACTTGAGGGAAGAGGAGTATAAGACTAGAAAAATAAATCAGATTATACAAATAATATCTATATATGAATAAACATCATATATACTACTTCGTACTATATACTAGAATACACTCGTCATACTATAATCTATATACTAGTAGTAACTAATAGTAGCTACGGAAGTCAATTTATGGTAAGTCAGTTCATTAATTGCTAACATTAATTATTACAGAAGCCTACATATAGAAAGTTCAGTTCAGTAAATTAATGCTTTTATATATATTTATGTCAATTACTAATTATATAAATAATATATAATATTAATCTATATAATCTTTTAGTTTATTAATTACGTCTGATTATATACATTTATGTGTCAATAAAAATATGATAAACAATATATATCAGTAGTGTACATATAATTTTATATACACTTATATACTCGCAGTTTTATAGGCGTGTTTTTATACTTCGTATTATTTATTTTGATTTAGTCTATATATTATTTTTTTCACTCTTTCTTTTTAATATAAATATTAAACTTAGGTTATACACTATTAATTAATAAATTAGAAATCTTCCTTTTTAATATAAATAAGGATAAGGACAACATAAAATTGCAAGTGCAAATATTTAGCAAATTAGATATAAATTTGTGCCCTAATCATGCTCTTTACTTACATTTTCGGCATTAATTTAGCAATTACTTTAATAACTATTAAATTCAGAATTAATTCAGTCAATTAAGAGGAACGTTACAAAATTAATCACATTAATTTTATATTATCTTTCTAAATTTATATTGTAATTTACCAATAAATTCATGTTTTGGACATTACGAACTTCATATATTTTTTGATAATTTTGTAACTTCACAATGGAACATGAAAAATGTATGAGCATAAAAAAACTCTCACAAATTTCAATAGATGGTTGAAAAGTAAGATTGACCGCAACAATGGCTTCGCTATGTAATTTCAACAATAAATTTTTTAATATAATAATCATGGACCACCAACAAAGTAAGATGTATTTAATTTACTTTAACTATTAATTTTCCTATAATTATGCCTTTTCTTATACATACATATATATATATATATATATATTAATATCTATATATATATAATAGCAAAATAAAAGTCGATCAACTACGATTTTTCTTGATTATTTTGCTAAATTCTCATAATTTTGCCAAATTAGTCAATATTTTAATCTAATTAACATATATATGTATGTATATATATCTTCATAGAATTTCATTTGAATAGAAGTCTCATAATTTAAATCACCTATAGATACTTGATTATTTATATTCAATTATTTATATATATATATATATATATATATATATTTTTTAATTTTTTTCTATCTCAAAGTATGATGTAAGTTTACGTATTTATAATCATTGAATAATTATTATGTTGACGAAAAGCTTTGAATACATAAATGTTAGACTAATAGAAATTATACTACTAATCAATACACAAAAGATTTTTAGGTTTTTATCTTTAATTTATTTATTTTCTTTATTTTAATGATTCGCTCGATAACAAAATAAAAAAACCAACTATATATATTATTAGAATCATTCTTTAGTTCTCCTCAATATTTGTATTGCTTATCTTTCAATTTTATTTTTATTAATGTTATTTTGAAGGAACTATTATTTATATTTTCTAAAATCTATGATCTCACACCGATAACCCAAAATCAATCAAATACATGTAGTTAGATGGTATAAAAGAACGATAAAAAATTTATATTTCATCTCATATTTCAATATATATATATATATATAATACGAAGACGGATCACAATTTTACATTGCATTATTTGTAAATTTTTGTCAATATTTTCTTAGATTCTTATGGCTTTTACTTTACAATTCATTAATTTTATTTTATTTCAACTATCCCACATTGATTATTTACGAAACTCCATCAATATATCTCTAACAGAAACGTTCCCCTACCTACCATGGGCACACTTAATGTATCCACTGCTGATGTGGCAGTGTCATGTCTGTAATTTTTTTCTTTGAAGACTTTTTTAGTATGGTTTAGTTTTATCTTTATTTATGGTATTGTCACATCATCTGTGGGCACATTAAGTGTGCACACGGTGGCATTGGAGCATTCCTCATATCTCTGATATTCATTAATGTTTGTATTTGAATCCTTAATTTGTAGCGCGGTCTTTAAATTTTAACTAATTGTGTTACAAAAAATTAATTAAACTTCCAGGAATGAATTTAATAAATATTTTATTAAGTAGTCGTATTTCCTTGTAATACTAAGTACGTTTAAGTAAGATAATAACTTTTCTCGGTTTGGGAATGGTTTTTGATAAATGGAACAACTCGAAATATAAGCCGAGATAGAGGAGACAAAGAAATTATATAATGCATCTCATGATCCTAACAATTCTATAAAAATTTAAAAGAGAAAATTCATTGATATTCTTTTCAATTTTGATATAGGGTAGGCACGAGCGAATGCGGAAATAAGAGCGACTTGACCATTACAAAAGAATACAACTACTTAAAAAGTATTACCCTCTTAAAAAAAATTATAACTATATCGAACAACGGACGACTTGATGATATTCAAAGAAATACAACTACACTGTCTTCTCAATTACCATGCTGAAAAGAAATGAGATGCTTTTAATGCAACTCTCTCTATAAACATTCAGTGATATTCTCTCCAATTTCGATATAGGATAGGGACGAGCCGATGCGGAAATAAGAGCAACTTGATCATTACAAAAGAATACAACTACTCAAAAAGTATTACCCTCTTTAAAATATTTTTCTACTATATCGAACAACGGACGACTTGATGATATTCAAAGAAAGACAACTACAATGTCTTCTCAATTATCATACCGAAAAGAAACGAGACGCTTTGAATGCAACTCTCCTTAACTTATTTTTTTATGAAATCGAGTAATTGAGAATACAACTATCTTCAACTTATTTTTTTTATATAATCGAATAAAGAACAACTTGAGAAATGTTGTCAATCCTTAATCTAATTTCTATTATAGTGAACAAACGAGCAGTTTGACATGTATCACTAATACACTCACCCGAGCAATGATACCCATCTTCAACCTATTTCTTTAATATTAAAATGAACAATGGGTGGCGTGATATTCATATTGTATATCTGTAAATATATATTAATCCTATATAATCATTGAGAGATACATGAGTATAGAAACATTCTCCTACCCACGGTGGACACGCTTAATGTGCTCACCGCTGATGTGGCAATACCGCGTTGTAAATTTTTACTTATTCAAGTTGTCTTCAATTAAAATTTAAAATATTTCTAAGCTTACATAAAGTACAAGTCGATTTAATTAAATTTTATTCCTATGCAACAATTATTCAACAAATGGAATACCTTACAAAAACCCGCAAAGATAATAATAATAATTAAAATGGTTAACTTCAATCCACAAACTCCAAAAACCTTAAATTTTATAGCCCAAATCCGTCCAAATTATTGGGGAATCTAGCTAACAACCAGGCCGGACCTATAAGAATAGTCATGTTAGTTTGAATTTTACAACTTTGAGGATCAAATTGTTAATATTTAGAAATATTTAAAGTTTTGAAAAGTCTAATTCTATAAGCTTATATGTATGCTGGTGCTAAATCGATTTTTGAGAAAATGATTTCATCGATAGGAAAACTCAAATATGATGGAGTTATCCTTAATTAATATTTAAATGACGGGCTGCTCATTGATTTTTTTTTTCTTCATGTTTTTTTCAAATTCAGTTTAATTTTTTTTTTCCGAATGGATCCTAATAAACTATACTCTCAAAATAAATAATTATATTATTATTTTTCACGAGATGTGAGCCCCGTCGAATTTCGATGGGCACTAAACTAGTATTATGAATAACACATTCGATAATAATATTATCACTCAAGTTAAAAGTTAAAGATAATTTCCTACTAATTAAATTTTAACTTATTTATACTGTTTAATACGGCGTATATATAAGGGCAATATAAATACAATTGGATAAGGCATTGGTGGATATAAATTGTAAATTTTTATGGGAAGTACAAAATTAACTAAATACTTTCTTAGACTAAAAATTAATTGAACATACTTTTTTGTTGCTTCTTGAAATTCTAAAAATCAAAATAATTTATATAATTATAATAGCTATGGATATCTTTTTTTTTTAGCAATTTCTATTATTCATTTTCTTCACTTTTAACAATAATATATATAAATGGTATGTCATAATTGTATATTAAAAAAAATACGCCTAATGCAACAACTTATTCATATCAATAGTCAATCACTTAGTAGTTGAATGTTACAATTTAATATTTACTAAAATTAAAAGGTAGATAAATCTAAACGAAAAATCCAACACTTTTTTGTATATAAATAATGTATTAAAATAATTGTTTGGTTAAACATGCATCAGATAAACGTGTGTGTAATATAACAAAACTACGTAATATCAACAATTTATCAATTTTCATATATCAAAGACTATCAATCCTAATAAAAATAGACGTCTTTTATAATATTTTGGATCTTTTTATGGACTCAACGCACAAGGAAAAATTGTCTGAAATATATTTTTTTTAGAGGTGCCATATTGAGAGATTAGACATGCATGCAAATGCAAGACAATTGATTTTATTTTTGTAATGGTATTTGGACATGATTTTTTAAAACCGAAGAAAATTACTACTTTGATTAACACGGTATTTTAGCACATGCTATATAATATACTAACATTGTATGAATGTTATTGTAATATTCAGACATCTCAGCTTTTATGCAAATTTAATTTGGGATACATTCAGGTATCATGAAAAATGAATGTAATGAGAAATTTTGTTCAATTTAAAGGTATAACATTAGGCCTTGAACAAGATTTCTAAAGTGAGTGGAAACATATGGCAGCCTATGAAGTGGAGCCGGTGAGGGATAGGTGGCAGTGATCGCGGTGGTAGTGATAATATTTGACAACTTCGAGCCGGCGAATATAATGTATACGGAAGAAAAAAAATGTCAATTTCATAAAAAATACTGACTATAGATCTGTGATCAATTTAAAAATTAAGATGAAAATTAAATGAAGAAGCTCATAATTTTGCCACGGTTTATCAAGCAAAAAAAAATGGAAAAGTCATAGAACAATAAGTGAAGCATGCATGGACATGAAATTGAAAATAGAGAAATTTAGGAAATAGGCAGAGGTCAGTAGTGGTTGTCGGTGGTGATCGGGCATGTGGTTGCCTCACCTATGTTGGCCAATTCCATGTCCTACCATGGTCATCCAACTTCTTCCGGCGTACCTTTTGGACTTTTATGCTCTTTGTATACTTGAAAATGGACAGGAGAAAATTGAAACCAAATAATAAAATTAAATGAGTTTATGACGGTCCTATAGTTTTCAAAAAAATGGCACGCCATACAATAAAGCAACTGAAAATCATAAGTCATCGATACGACTTCCGATTTTGAGTAATCCAAGAGTTTGTAAGTTCCAAATAAAAAGCTTTTCGATCTAACTTAAGCAAGACTCAATTGGAGGTGCAGAAATATTTAATTTGATCTTTTTTTTTTAATTAATTCAAAAATATTTAATTTCGTACACTCAAATAATGAAAACAAAATTATACATATTAAATTACAAAAATACAACTCATTTTACCCCGTGCCTCGCACGGGTGTATTACTAGTCAAATAAACTTCAAACCCATAAACTAAGATTATTTAAATAAGAATTTATATGAGAGTAGATCACTCAAGATTATTAATTAATATCATTACAGCTATAAGTACACCTAAATTCTCAAATTATTTGCCCTAAAATGCCAGTTGAAGGAAAAGGTTGACATCTTCCTCACCAATCTGCACAAAATATGTATCTTATTCATCATAAAAAAATTGGAAATATTAAACAACGACCATAATAAAGTTGAAAACATAATATATTGAACAAATTGTAGTAAAAAAATTAAATCGAATAAACTTACCATCCTTCTTCTTTTCACACATGACTTTGCAAAATAACACAATCCAACTCCAAGTGCTAGAACAGCTAAACCCCGAACTGCAATTGCTACCAATCTTGGCGAATTATCCCCTACACTCAATAAAAAATTAAAAATATATAATCACTTTTTTTTTAATACTAAATGATTATATTAAATTTTCCATTTCCACTTAAGATTTGTTTATTAAGATTTTAATTTATCAATTACTATGTTTTAAGAACCGGACCAAACAGGCCATCACTCCGGTTTGGCAGTTTTGTCCGATTTTGACCGGTTAGACCGCGGTTTAATCAAAAAGTCGGGAACCGGAGGTCTTGTCGGTTCGACCTCCGAGTCAAATTTTAAAATATTGATTAATTACCTCCACCCTTGTAAGTCCTGAATTCCCCATCTCATAATCAAAGCTAAGAAAGCAGCCATCAACATAAATTTCTCCAGAAACTGAATACTTGCACTCTTTATCCTCACACCCAATCTCCACCGCATGATTAATGCATTCACCGCAATCACAACCATTCAAACTGTTGGAATCTAGTTTTGACTAGGTTATTATTTTTGTATTTCTTCATAAAATCTTGGCTAGATTTAAGGAGGAGAAGATTTGTTGAAATCATTGTGGAAGATATGGTGAAGATTTTCTCTCTTAAATATGGGAAGATAAGATTTGATCTTATCTCTTATACGTGGAGGCTTGGAGAGCAAGCTTTTAGCCTCTATTTAAGGAGACGAAGATGCAGAAGATGGAGATGGGGCTGAAAAGAATAAATCTGCTACCAAGAGCATTTTGTAATCGGGAGTTTACTAGCATAATACAACTAGCTTAGTGGATAGATAGCTTGTTTATGTTAGTCTTTTTATTGACATTTATCTCAATTTGTATTTTCGTTATTCACTATTAGTGAATATTTTGGCCTTGAGGCACTGCAAGATATTATTCATATATCTTGCAGAAAAAACCATCTTCTCGTGTTCATTGTTCTTCGTATTTTTTGTTTTTCCGCTGCACAGTCTCTGAAGAGGTTCTCGCAGAGCAAACCTTTGCGGGTACCTCCGTGCTCACCCCGCCGAGATACCAACACAAACTCTCCACACACTGCGCCAAAACGTGAATTGATTCATACTTCATCTCACAAAACCCATTCTCTCTCATCAAACACCTCCCCACTTCGCCAAACGCTGCATACTTCATTTCTTCGAATCCTCTCTTCTTGATCTTCCTCTTGCTGCAGGCCCGATGAAGGAATTCATCGAGCCCCGCGCTCGTCTCGGCCCCACCTCCATCTTCATATTCTTCTTCTTGATATCGAGCGTAGCAGCAGTTGAGCTGAATCCTTGCTGGTAAACTTTCGCCACACGAATTTTTCGATATGTTTGAAAATTTACTCACGCAGCTTCTGCATTGATCTCGGGTGAGATCTTTCCTCCATTGGAACGAGCCCGAAATCGCAGTTTTTTCATCGGCGATTAGGGTTTCGCAGAAGGTGGATTTTGATGATTGTGAGATGAATTCTTGAAATAGGGTTGAGAGTAGTGGAATGTGTGAGGGATTTGGTGGTGATGAGGTGTCGTTTGAACATTGTGTGTATACTAGTTGGTGATTATTATCTGTGATTAGGGCGTTGGATGAATGTGTGATTATCAAGAAAAAACATGGGATTATAATTTGGAAGATAGAAGGATTGATGATGGATTGATACATGTGGAATTTCATTCTTGCGTTTGATTGAGTTTTGATTTGTGGTTTTGAACTAGTTGTATCGTTAACTTTCTGTTGGGAAAATTTGGCGCAGTAGTTGTGATGAATTTTGAGAATTTTGTGATATGGAATTTTTGTTGGTTAAAAGGGATCTAAAATTCTAGCCTAATTTCATCTAATTTAACTCCAAAGCAACTAACTTGAGATAACAATACTCAAAAATAGGACTAATGGGACTATCGGGACCGAATAATCTCATAGTCCCAACTTCAGCAATTTATTCCGTATCATAAAATCAACATTTAAAGCATTATTTTCATTTAAAAAATATATATTATGATTCTAAGTAAGAGAAACAACCCTCCTAAATCAAAAAGTTGGGACTATGGGACTATTAAGTACCAATAGTCCTAGGGGTGAAAACGGATCGGATACGGACGGATAGTGCTTATACCGTATCCTAAACCATTTTTTTTTTTCGAATTCGGAGCCGGATACGGAAAAGCCGGATTCGGATACGAATTCGGAATATTCGGTATACGGACACAGGACGGATACGGGACGAATCCGGGCCGGATTCGAATAAATATAATCGGATAATATATTTCATATGAAAATCATCAAGATGCGATTGAAACATAAAAAAAAAGACTACCTTACGCAATATTTCATAGAAGTTCTAATGCAAATTATAAAAATTACTCAATATTTCATAAAAGTTCTAATGCAAATTATAAAAATTATATCTACTGCTAATAATATAAAAATATGAAACTAAAAGCTATATCGAAGCAAATTATAAAAAGTACATCAACATACGCTGTATCGAAGCTCTGTGGTTATATTAGTTGGTCTTGTCTCTGTTTAAGTTTGCTGTTTATTTCCAAGTCTGATATTGATTTGTTCTTTACTTTCATTTATCTCCCATTATCATCTAGAATACTTTGATTCATAAGATAATACTAATATTCCTTAAGATAATCCATTTCTTAAGGAAATTCTATCCGGTGGCTCAAGTTCTGGAAGAAGTCGTCTACAGAGGTTTCTTGTAACATCTCTTGCCTCCACAATAAACCGGAAACTAGCAATTACGATCAGCTCCATTGCTTTCATACTAAAAGTTTAACTCAAACAAATTCCCCCAAATCAACAGATCGAAGAAAAATTGCACATATTCCAACTAATTTAAAATACCCAAATTTATTGCTAACCTAATTTCTTGAATGTTTGTGTTGGGTTTGGAAAGGAGATTCAGAGGTTGTTAATTGTAGGCGGCGTCGGGCACCTCGCCGACGGTGGGTCTTCTTCCATTTGTGGTGGCCGGCAACGGTGAAGAAGAATTGAAGAAGAAAACGCGAAGAAGAAGAAACTGAAGAAGAAGAATTCGTGGCTCGGCGGCTGCTTAATGACGTTTTCTTTTAAATTAGAGACTAGATTGCTAATAATATTATATATAAATATTATATATATATATATATATATATATATATATTATAAAGAGTGAAAAAATAAATATAAAATAAATATATTTAAAAAATTCGGATATCCGGATTTGCTATCCGGATAATATCCGATAAAATATGGTAAAACTCGGATACGGTCGGATATTATGTAATCCGAATTCGATTCCGGATCCGAATTCAACTATCCGTATCCGAATCCGTATCCGGCCGGATACTAATTTTTTGTTCCGAATTCGATACCGACCGGATACGATTCCGGATCGGTCGGGAAATATCCGATCCATTTTCACCCCTAAATAGTCCCATAGTCTCAACTGTAGCAACCAATCCAGAGGCAAAATTACAAAATCAAAAATAAGACTAATGAGACTATTGGCACCAAATATTCTCATAGTCCAAATTTCAGAAGTTCATTTTAGATCATAAAATCAACACTCAAAGCATTATTTTCATTTCAAAAAAAAGTATATTATGATTCTAAACAAGAGGAACAATCCTTCTAAACCAAAAAGTTGAGACTATGAGACTATTAAGTACTAATAGTCCCATAGTCACAACCGTAGCAACCAATCCAGAGGTAAAATCATAAAATTAGAAATAGGACTAATGAGACTATTAACACCGAATAGTCTCATAGTCCTAATTTCAGCAATTCATTTCAGTTTATAAAATCAACATTCAAAGCATTATTTTCATTTCAAAACAAAATATATGATTCTAAACAAGAGAAACAACCATAAACCAACTGTAGCAATCAAACCAAATGCAAACCCCTAAATCATAAATAGGACTATGGGACTATCGGCACCGAATAGTCTCATAATCCAAATTGCAAAATCAGAAATTCTCACAAGCAAAACATCAAACACGTTGCATACAACCTGCAGTTTCAAGTTCTTTGCCAAAATAAACCAGCGACTAATGCTTCCAATAAAAAAAAAATCACCACAAACAAAATATTTTACACGCTTCACATTGGTGTCGGAAGATTTGCAGCTGAGCATCGGATCCGAAGTAGAGACGGCCAGATCTGGTAGAGACGGTCGGATCTGGAGACGAAGGGATTCGATGGTGGAGGCACCGGATCTAGAGTGAGATCGGGTGCTAGAGGAGGTCGGGAAAGAGGATCGCGACGGCAAAGCCAAGGCGGCCGGAGGCTTGGTGGCGGCTGAAGAAGGCAGAAGGTTGAGGAAGAGAGGGTAGAGAAGCATGAGAATTTGATAAATGAAAGGTGAAACACAGTTTTTAATAGTATTCAAAATTCAATTTTGAATTGGGAAGATTATTTTGGTCCCAAAATGCAACATAAGGACATAATTTGACATTATTTGTATTTTTTATCTCTTTGAAAATAATTTGATATTTGTTAACTTGTATAGACATATTCATGCATTATTACAAAATTAAATACAAGATTAGATACAAACCGGAACTAAGAATCCAAACTAAGATGATTCATTCAAACGGTACATTTTGCATTGCTCCATATTTGTACGTCTAGATATTTTCCAATGTTAATTTTGCAGTATATTTTTTTATTTTTATATAAACACTAAAACGGAAACATGATTACTTCAGATCTTGTAGATTAGAAATTGATCTTAACTTTTCTGGAAGGGTCATCAGTTTCGAGCATTCATTTATTTCAAGCCTTCTTAATCCCAACACTCCACCTTTTCCGACTTCTATTTCAATGAGCTCGCACAACCCATTAAGCACGAGAACCTCGAGCTTTGAAAAGCTGTTGAGTGAGATCGCCATTTTCTTACCTTTATACGTACAATCCAGTCTGAGGTACGATAGCATCGGCAACTTTTCCAGCTCTATCATTGGATCTTCTTCGAACCATGTTTCGATCAAGCTCAAACTCGACATATTTGGTGGGAAACTGCTAAAAGTAGGCAGTGCAAAAGCCCCGTGGAGCTTGAGCTGAGTGATACGGCCCAGGCCACTCAGCCCCTCCGGCAATTGCATGGTCCTACGACCATGCTGTTAGGTTTCATACGTACGAATCACAGCGGAAGCATCGAGTTTATGAAACCATATTCGATCTAGATATACGATCTAATTTACGTGCTAGAGATTATACACATATATGAACGAAAATACGATACTTACGTGTTGTCTTCTCGTATTCCCAATATCACGAACCGCTACTATGGTATCCACGTGAAGCCGTTCAATCGTGTGGAACAATTCCGGAGTGATATCTTCCCTTTGAAAGCTAGGAAATCGCCGAGAAGAATCGAAGAAGAAGAACGTACGTCCTTCTTGCCGTGTGCGTGCGTGCGTGAGTTGTTAGGATTAGGATTATGTTTTCTTTAATGTGTTTAATTATTTATACTAACCCACATTAACCTAGTTAATGGGCTTTAATATAAATAAACACTTAATAATTAAGTCCAACTTAATTATTAACTTAAACCCATTAATACCAATATCAAGTCCATATTTCTTTCAATCTCCCACTTGGACTTGTATTTGAAACAACAACTAAGCACCACACAATCACCCATTAACACGATCAACAACAACACATAAAGTGTGACCCTATAGGCCTTCATTATCGACGATAACCCAGTTAAAGTCTATACTAAACTCCTAGACTGCGTAGTATAGTGAACTCGATATATGAAGAACGTTTACGCGGATTCGCAAACTGGACCTTTATATGAAGTGTGTATGATATCCCTTCATTCACGTAACACTCGGTTAAGCCTTGGATTTGCTAAGTGTCTATCCAAATAGCTTAACCACTTTACTCTCATCTTTATCAATTGATCCTTGATGATCATATTCAATTACTATAATTGAATATATCACATGCACTGGCCAGTGACTTAGCAATCAATTAATATAGAGAATCTGGGTGTTACTCTCGAATTTAATCGATGAATGAATCCTATTCTTGGCCCAACTACTATCTTCGATTACATCCTGATGTATCCAATCCAAGCCGTATCTACCCCAAATGGAGTGCAAGCTTTGAACTTGGTCAAAATACACCATTTTGCAAACAAGATAAGCAATGACCTCAAGTCAAAGGACTATCATATACTTCACACACCAATAAACTATAGACACTAGAAACAAATAGTTTAAAGGTAGGGTATACCAATACTCTCCAAAGTATCCATGTGTCCATCACGAGTATCCAATACTATATAGAGGTGAGAACCACTATATTCTCTAAGAACGTGATGCAGACCCCATGCCAACCTATCACACATCATCAATATCCCATTCTTGATGATTCTTGGTTGGGGCTATTTTAAAGTTAAACTATATCATTAATGTCTCACTCCATCAATGACAGTCTTAACTCAAGGGAACAAATCAACAAGAATATTTACAAACAATTAAAATAAATATTTAGAGAAATGTGTATGCCAATAACAAATATCATCAAATGAAAACGTATACATATAAATGTGATCAAGTTTGTGCGTCTCAATTACAAAATTATTTCTAAGACATGCAAACATCGGACTCCCACTAACCTAAAGCATATCTCCAACATATCTAAGACCCAAGCTCTCAAAATGACTCTTGTGTTTTGCAACACACAATGGCTTGGTAAGTGGATCTGCTAGGTTATCATCAGTGGGTACTCGTTCTAATTTCACATCGCCCCTCTCTATTATTTCTCTGATCAGATGGTACTTTCTAGGGACGTGCCTGTTTTTGTTTGTAGCCCTAGGTTCCTTTGCTTGTGCAACCGCACCAGTGTTGTCACAATACACAGGTATAGCACTACTGGCACTCGGAACCACTCCGAGTTCTTTCAAGAACTCCCGAATCTCAACAGCCTCCTTTGCCGCTTCAGATGCAGCAATATACTCAGCTTCGGTGGTTGAGTCTGCAGTAGTGTCTTGTTTGGAACTTTTCCAACTAACTGCACCACCATTGAGGACAAACACATGTCCAGACTGCGACTTATAGTCATCATGGTCTGTTTGGAAGCTAGCATCAGTATACCCAGTAACTGATAACTCTTGCTTTCCACCATAGACTAGAAGGTATTCTTTAGTTCGTCTAAGATACTTAAGAATAGTCTTGACAGCTTTCCAATGTGCCTCACCGGGATTTTGCTGAAATCTGCTCGTCATGCTAAGCGCATAAGCCACATCTGGCCTAGAACTAGTCATGGCATACATGACCGATCCTATAGCTGAAGCATATGGGACCCTCTGCATGTATTCAATCTCCTTGTCTGTAGAAGGACTATCCTTCTTCGACAATTTGATACCATGCCCCATCGGAAGACTCCCTTTCTTGGAGTTTTCCATGGAGAAACGCCTTAGCACTCTGTTGATGTATGTGGACTGTGACAGCCCTAACAACCTTTTGGATCTATCACGATAGATCCTAATCCCAAGGATGTAACAGGCTTCACCTAAATCCTTCATCTTGAAGGAATTAGACAACCATGTCTTGACAGATTGCATCATAGAAATATTGTCTCCAAGTATCAAAATGTCATCAACATATATGATAAGGAAAACAATGTTCCCACCCTTACGTTTACTATAAACGCAAGGATCTTCTTTGCTTCTGACAAAATCAAACGACTTGATAGCTTTGTCAAAACAAATATTCCAACTCCTGGAAGCTTGCTTTAGTCCATAAATAGACTTTTGTAGCTTGCATACTGCATTTGGCCTAGACTGAGATGTAAAACCTTCAGGTTGTGTCATATAGACATTACCTTCTAATTCTCCATTGAGAAATGCAGTTTTCACATCCATCTGCCAAATGTCATAATCGTAGTATGCAGCTATCGCAAGTAAAATCCTAATGGACTTGATCTTTGCAACTGGCGAAAAGGTCTCATCATAGTCAATGCCCTCGCGTTGACTAAAACCTCTTGCCACCAACCTAGTCTTGTAGGTTTGTATCTTGCCATCTGCATCGGTTTTCTTCTTGAAAAGCCATTTGCAGCCTACGGGTTTTACCCCGTCTGGCAGATCAACCAAGTTCCAAACTTGATTGGCATACATCGAGTCCATTTCAGATTTCATGGCTTCTAGCCACTTCTCCGATTCAGTATCGGATACTGCCTCGGTATAGGTCCTCGGTTCATCATCGTCTACCAAATCTCCATCATCTTGGTTCTGAACCAATAGATTGAGTTTGTTTAATGGTCGACGAATTCTCTGAGGCCTATTGAGTTGGTTCTGCATTTGGGTATCCATATTATCCTGAATGTGAGTAGGATCTTGTGTATTGGATAAACCAACATTATGAGAGCTCTCAGAAATTTTAACTCCATGTTCTTCCCGAGGAGGTGAAGGTGCAACAATTGTATCTTCATCTCTTTGGTGACTCCCACTGTCTAACAGTTGTCTGTTTACGGACAATCCGTCATCAAACGAGTCATCAAATACTCCCACTGAATTCTTGTTCGGACCATCCAACAAGATTTTATCCCAATCGCTATTTTGTGGTTCTCGAATTTCTTCAAGATCTATCACACTGCGAGCTTGTTCCTTGTAGACATAGTCGTCTTCAAGAAACGTCGCATTCCTAGAGACAATCACCTTGTGATCTCCAGGGTGATAGAAGTAATATCCTCGAGTTTCCTTAGGATATCCCACAAAATAACACTTCTCACTTTTAGATTCCAATTTGTCAGTCATCATTTTCTTTACAAATGCAGGACAACCCCAGGTCCGAACATGAGCAAGACTAGGCACTTTGCCCCACCATAACTCAAATGGTGTTCTCTCGACTGATTTAGAAGGAACCCTATTCAGAATATATATGGCACTTTGCAAGGCATGACCCCAAAGGAATATAGGGAGACTAGTGAAACTCATCATGGATCGAACCATATCCAATAATGTTCGATTTCTCCTTTCGGATACCCCATTTAACTGAGGTGTCCCCGGAGGTGTCCATTCCGAACGGATCCCATGTGATTTCAGGTAATCGAGAAACTCTTGGCTCAAGTATTCGCCTCCTTGATCCGATCGAAGAGTCTTGATACTTTTGCTAACTTGTTTCTCGACTTCTAACTTGTACTCCTTAAATTTCTCAAAAGCTTCGGATTTATGTTTTATCAAATAAACGTATCCAAACCTTGAGAAATCGTCAGTAAAAGTTATGAAGTATGAATATCCACCTCTTGCTTGAGTCGATAATGGTCCACACACATCTGTGTGAACCAACTCTAGCACCTCTTTGGATCGTATTCCTTTCCCAGAAAGTGGCTTATTGGGCATTTTTTCCTTTGAGACAAGATTCGCAAGCACCATAAGACTCAATGTCAAATGATGTGAGATAGTCTAACTTTCTCAGTCTTGCTATTCTTTTCTCATTGATATGACCAAGCCGACAATGCCAAAGATAAGTAAGATTATTCGTATTACCTAGCTTAGGTCGTTTGTTTGAAACATTGAAATTATTTTGTACACAATCGAGCAAATATAAACCATTCACCAAAGATGCATTTCCATAAATAATCCCATTCATTCCAAAAGAACAAGATCCGTTTCCAAAACGAAAATGAAAACCATCCATGTCTAACAAAGGAATAGAAATAATATTTCTCGTAATCGAGGGTACAAAATAGCAATCATGCAAAACTAGTCTATGTCCCGAAGGAAGATCTAATCTAAAAGTCCCTACACGTTCGGCAGCAACTCTTGCTCCATTCCCAACGCGCAGATCGACCTCTCCGGGCCTCACTTTCCTACTGTCACTTAGCCCCTTCACATTAGAACAAATGTGTGAGCCACAGCCGGTATCCAATACCCAAGAATGTGAGTTATCAATAGACATGTTTATTTCAATTACAAACATACCTGAGCCTGACGAAGAAGCACCTTGTGCCTTGAACTTCGGGCAGTCTCTCTTCCAATGCCCCTTCTGGCGACAGAAGACGCATTGGTCCTTCGATATATCCGGCTTCTTATGAGTACCTCCCTTAGGTTTCAAAGCTACAACATTGGATGCTGGTTTCTTCTTCTTCTTTTGCTTACCCTTCCCTTTCGAGTTGGGAGCAGCAGAAGAGCTCACCATGAGCACAGCTTTGCCCTTAGAGACAGTAGATTCATAATTTTTCAGCATGTTATGAAGATCTGTCAAACTTGCCTTGGTTTTGTTCATATTGTAGTTGAGAATGAAATTCTCAAATGAACCAGGCAACGAATACAGAATCGAATTGACCGCGAGAGTCTCTGGAAGCTTCAATCCAATTGAAGCCAACTTCTCGATCATTCCGATCATCTTCAGAACATGTTCTGAAACACTCTTCCCTTCAGGGAGCTTAGTTCCAAACAGCTCCTTGCACATGTCAAACTCAAGGTTTTGACTCAGAGATGCATACAGCTTCTCTAAGTGCCGTATCATCTCGTAGGGAAGCATGTGCTTATGCTGCCTTTGTAACTCCACTTCCATGGAGGCAATCATGATGCACTGAGCCGTATATGCGTCGTCCTGATGCTTCTGATGAGCAAAAACGCCCAGCGTTTCATCCTCTTCAGAAGCCTTTTCAGAAGCCTCTTCAGAGTCCTCTTCAGGCACGACCGGGATTGGTTCGTCCAAGACGTACTCAATCTTCTCAAGCCTTAGTACCAAACGCAGATTGCGTTGCCAATCCAAGAAGTTTGACCCAGTCAACTTCATAGTATCCAACAAACATCTTAACGACAAACTCGCCATTATAAATCTGATCAAGAAATAAGAGAAACAAATTAGAACAGTATTTTCAACCATCACATTTATTTCTAATCAAACAATGGCATGTTGTAAGATTAGCTCCCACTAATTTTGACATATAATGCAACCCCAAAATTGCAGAATATGAATTTATATCCAATATAAATTTTAGTGGACCAAGATCCAGGTCTATATTATTGCAGACTCTGCTGAGGCTGATGACTGCAATAATATCACCTAGTAAGCCTCTAAGCTAATTTCAAAACCATTTTGAAACTCTTGGTTGGTTAATCTAATTAACCTGCGTTCTTAAATTATTTTGGACACTGAGGCGCCAAAATAATATAAGTAAGTCAACCCCATTACACGATCGCAAAACAATTTGCATCTATGAAAGAGTCTAAACAATGTCGATTTGAGCAAACACTGGGGTGTAAATACTCTAAACGAAAAAGTTTAAGTACTCAGTCAATTGTAATGGACAACGCGTGCATCCCAGATGAGACTTATATTATTATTTGGGAAAATATGTGATCTAACTGTTCAGCAATATCTAATATTGCTCTTAAACAATTACTGGGCGCCGCCTACCCAGGCATAAAAATGCGGACCACAAATACTGGGCGCCGCCTACCCAGACATAAATAACGGACTACAAGTACTGGGCGCCGCCTACCCAGACATAAATATGCGGTCTCTAACTACTATAGTTATACAATGCAAAACACATAATCCAATTAACATGCTTAAACAAATAATAACAAATAAATCTCTATAAATAAATATATTAATCCGATTAATATATTTATTCACAATTGAAAATGGGTTTATTTCATTTATATTAATTCCAAATTAATATAAATAAAACTTGTTATTATTTCCAAAATAATAATAAGATTTTATAAAGAAAACATTAGAAATTAAAATTTGTTCCAAACAAATTAATTTTCTATTTTGCAGCAATTTTACGAAACCTTTTAGCATTTCGGACCATCCGAAATTATAGTTCATATATCCAACAAGCTTGATTTCAAAAACAAGTCATTTGGAGCTAAAAGTTTCGTTCAGGCATTTTATCGAGCACTTGACGTGCGCAGAAAATCTGCCTATCTTGTTTTCCTTTAAACTATTCTTTGAGGCATTTTGTTGAACAGATTTTGTGCACGAGGTTTGCGGCCAATGAGTGCCGCTGCTGCTGCAAAGCAGCCCGGCGAGCCCAGCTCTTCGCCCCTCATGCCTTCAGACCTCGCCCAATCGACGCGCTCGATGCTTGCAGTACGTAGTGCCCACACAGCAGGCAGCGCGAGCCACCATGGCTGGATCGCCCCTCGGCGCGGATGCCCAGCACCCAGCGCCTAAGCGCTTGACGGCGTTCCTCCTCGACTTCGTCTTGGCGTGCCCCAGGCATGACCACGAGTCTGAGCCCCCACCGAACCATTTTGGCTATTGTCTGAACCCTTGGTTCATTAGAAAGACTCGAGCAAGCCATGTGTTCGATGAAAGGTTACAAAGACTGTTCTCAACAGCCTTGTAAGAGGTATGCCATCCAAGTGTTCGATGAAATGTTTCAATCAATTTTCAGCTATATTCTAAATATATCGTGCGAAAATTCTCAAGAAAATATCAAATCTTAAAACCCATGTACCAATTGAACACGAAATAAGATCATAAATCGAGCCCTAGGCTCTGATACCACTGTTAGGTTTCATACGTACGAATCACAGCGGAAGCATCGAGTTTATGAAACCATATTCGATCTAGATATACGATCTAATTTACGTGCTAGAGATTATACACATATATGAACGAAAATACGATACTTACGTGTTGTCTTCTCGTATTCCCAATATCACGAACCGCTACTATGGTATCCACGTGAAGCCGTTCAATCGTGTGGAACAATTCCGGAGTGATATCTTCCCTTTGAAAGCTAGGAAATCGCCGAGAAGAATCGAAGAAGAAGAACGTACGTCCTTCTTGCCGTGTGCGTGCGTGCGTGAGTTGTTAGGATTAGGATTATGTTTTCTTTAATGTGTTTAATTATTTATACTAACCCACATTAACCTAGTTAATGGGCTTTAATATAAATAAACACTTAATAATTAAGTCCAACTTAATTATTAACTTAAACCCATGAATACCAATATCAAGTCCATATTTCTTTCACATGCACCTGCCTTAAGCTCAGAGAGACGAGATTTTGCGACAAAGCTAATGATGAACTTAGCTTTGTCACATCCGAGTCTATGTCCAGCTCGATGCCCAGCCTGCAAAGACTAGTCATGTGTCTTAGGTGGTCGAGCAGCTGGGCATTGAGCTGGACATAGCTTAGTGTCTGAATGTTCTTTAGTGTGTGGATTTTGATAGGCGCCTGGCATTTGATTCTGAACATGTACACATGCCGGAGGCTATCCATCTTAAACAGAACATTCGGCACTTCTACAAATAGATTCTTGGATATATCAAGAACCTCGAGGTTCTTAAGGCGACCCAACGAAGTCGGGAGCTTCTTCAACAAGTTGTTTTGTAACCCTAAGTACCTTAAACCACTCACTTCACAAACCGCATCCGGCAGTTTTCTCAATCCAAAATCTTGAAATTCAAGAACCCTAAGTAGTTGAAAACTCTTCCAATAAGTTGAACTAGTATCAACATTGCCCTTTCCATGGTAGAATAGAGAGCGAACGCGCTTATTTCTTTTCAACGAGTAACCAACACTGTCTTCACTACAACTGATTACTCGATGGCGGGGCTTACCCGGGCTTTGTGAAGTCCCAGCTTCCTCTCTCAAGATCTCGAAACGTATTTCCTCCTTACCTCTTCGGATAGATATATCTCGAAGGAGATCATGAATGTGCAAGCTTTTTGCTCGTTCGCCCTCCCTCATTTCCTTCACTTGAACCAAATTTCGAGAGATCAACTCATCCAAACACCTTCTTGCAATATTCTCCATTGAATCTTGACCTTCATGCGGTATTAGCCCTAGTGCAATCCATATATGCAGCAATCTTTTCGCGCTGATAACAGTGTCTTCTTTGAAGAATCCAAAACAGAGGAAGCAAGCCTTCAACTCTGCAGGCAGATTATGGTAGCTCAATTCAAGGATGGCAGATGCACCATTACCTTCTATGTTTAAGTAATGGTTCATTCTTCTTAGAAACTCTTCCCATTCGCTCTCGGTCTGCCTCCGGTTCGACAATAGGCCTCCTGCAACTGTGATTGCTAATGGCAGACCTTCACACTTTTCCACGATTTGTCTTCCTATCTTCTCCAAATCATTTGGACATTTGGCTTTAGTGTTGTTGTCGTCGACGAATGCTTTGTTTAGAAACAATTTCCAGCTCTTCTTGGTGTCCAAGGCTTTCATCGTGTGTACGTAGCTTGCACCACTTGGAATATTTTGCTTGCGGCTTGTAAGCAGAAGCACACTCCCTTTATCTGCACATAGTTAAGTTATATACTTGATGATCAATTAGAACCTACATATTCAACATCATGCACAAATAGCTAATGGTGTAGATACAAAAACAATACATATAATATTCATGTAGTTCACTCAATTGGTTGTTACATGTATTGATTAACAATAACGATATTCGGCCATAATGTGGTTGACCACACAGTGACATTTTTTTAATATACATAATTTAAAAAATAATAAATTAAAAATTATAATTAATATTTAAATATTTATAAGAGATTATTTTTAATTACTTTTAAATTTTCATATAAAAATATTTTTCCATTGATTAATTGATTTCAAGATTAAAGACATAACAAGGATGAAAATAGTACTCCCTCCGTCCCTTTCAAGTTGAATTATTTATTTTCAGCATTTGTTGCAAGCGTTTTCAAGCGTCTTGATGATAAATTTTAAAATAAAATTTTGAAGTATTATTTCTTTTACGGGATACTACGAGTGTTGTAGTATCCTATAAAAGAAAAAATTCCTTAAAAAATTATTTTAAAACTCATCATCAATATGCTTAAAAACGCTTGCACAAATGCTGAAAAGAAATTACTCAATTTGAAAGTGACGGAAGGAGTATTTAATAATAATAATAATAATAATAATAATAATAATAATAATAATAATAATAATAATAAATGCGCATGTGATACTTTATTCTAGTTTAGCACTCCCGAAATAGATTTAATTTAATTTTATAATTATTAATCAATGTCAAATTAAATCTTATAATTATTTTTAATATTTAATTTTATTCATTAAAAGTGGATTGATAAATTTAAAATTAGGTTATATGATTTTTTAAAAATGTATAATTCAAATTTCATGTATCTATGTTAATCATTATATTATAATAATTTTACTTTTATAAAAAATAGTATGAAAATATCAAAATTAGTAATCATGGACATTTAAAATTAGGGTATATGATTTTGAAAAAATTAATTTTTAATTATAAATGTTAATTATTATTCATTATACTAATAATTTTTACTTTATAGGGTTGTTTTCGTTTGTGCAAAATGAAATTAAAGGACAAAAAAGAATAAAAATTTTATCCCATAATATGGTCTCTTTTTTTATCATATGCCCTAAGTTAAAAAAAAGTTTTTAATATGTGATAAAATATTATCACTCCAAAACCACGATAATATTATCATGAGGAAAATAATTTTTCATCTTGACTTGGGAAAATCAACCATGATACAAAACAAGTAAAAATGAGAGAAAATATATATATATATAACATACCCGCTTCGTCCGCAATAAATAGACACAACTTCTTTTTTCATTTGTTCATTAAAAAATAGGTATCTTCATTTTGCAACGTAGACCCCACATAAAAAAAAACTTCACTCTACACTATAAGTAAGACTCAAACTCTACATTAATATATACTCATTATAAAAACACTAAAATCGCATATGGGATTCTCCATCCACATTGCAGTGTACCAACCGTGTACTAAAATCATTTTTTCTTGAATTTTATTCATTTCTTCTTTAATTTCTCGATATTATGATCCAATTTAAATTTACACTAATTGAATATGGTTCACCAATTCAATTAGGGTCTATTATTTATTTATAAATACTTAATTTCAATTTTATTAGATAAAAAATAAAGAAATGCTAAAAAAATAATTATATATACCATAATTAGATTAATGAACCATTGTTAATTTGTACTAATATTAAATTACATCATATTACATCGAAATTGAGAAAAGAAAGTAAATAAAAATAAAAAAAATTAATTTTCATACACGGTGATTGGTACACTATAATGAAAACAGAGGATGCCATCTTTTAAAAACGATGATCAAAAAGTGGTGCTACTTATTGTGGACTGAACTGAGAATATACTATTATATTCATCCGCGATCTTTAAACATTAATACTATATTGGGACGTCCACCATCTATAGATATATTTTTTTAATTTATTAATATATCATCGTAATGCATTAAACTCCCCCCTTAAAATTTTGCGTCTAATCTTCATGGACGGAAAGAGTATTTTATCTTCCTTTTTCAATAAACACTATAAAAATTATGAAATTGAAGTAATTTGAAATATGTATGACGACATATGAGGTTGAAATGCAAGACGGCGTACCTTCATCGGGAAAAGAATCTTTCAAAGATTCCCAATGTTGATTTTCCCAAATATCATCAACAACTATGAAATACCGCTTAAAATTAGGGTTTTCTCTAGAATGAGAGTTGTCCCTTGAATAAGGGTATCTTTTTCTGCTTGATCGTGCAAGGAGTAAGGGTTTACGGCGGTCTCGGCAATCATGGAATAACATATTGCAGATCTCTCGATTCAAGATGATGATGAGGAATGGATTTTTGAGAAGGCGGCAGATGTACCAATTGTAGAGGAGTATTCGCTATGTCTGGTAGGTATTCTTGTCACCGATAAAGAATACAATTTCTTAGCATTTCAAAGTCGGATGGCCAGCCTTTGGCGTCCAGGAAGAGGAGTGGAGATAACAGATATTGGGGACAAACTTATTCTGTTCAGATTTGGACACGAGGTTGATTTGAGGCGGGTCATGGATTCAGGACCATGGACGTTTGATCAAAGTGTTCTCGTACTTCGTGAAGTAAAGAAGGGTGAGCATCCAAAAGGAGTGGATCTATATTCAGTCGAATTTTGGGTTCAGGTTCATAACTTACCCCCAGGTTTGTTTGCCAGATCCATTGGGGAAGCTATTGGTAATTTTGTGGGGATGTTTATCGACTATGATGAGAATAATGTTTACTCGAACACTGAACCATATATGAGATTACGAATTGCTTTGGATATTCGTAAACCATTAAGGAGGGAGAAGAAAATCCGCCAAGTTGGAAGTGAGGGTGTCGTTTGCAAGTTCAAATATGAGAAACTTCCAAATTTCTGTTATATATGTGGAAAGTTAGGCCACATTGATCGCTACTGTGAAGTGTTGTTTCACGTGCAAGCTGATAAAATTATTCGTGCATGGGATGATTTAATCAGAGCTCCTCCACGTAGGGCTAAAGCAATGGCTGGTGACCGATGGCTGATCAAACGAACGGGAAACGATTCTGGTCATGATGGAAAAGGAATGCGAGCAGGGGGTAGTAGCAGTGGTTCCCGCACAGCGGAGCACAACACTAAGGCGCATGATAGTTCCTTACCGCTTAGTGTGAAAGGTTTATTGGGCAACTTCGGTGCCAGCCTAGATACAAAGGATTTGTCAATTGTTTATGGGCCGAAGGCGATTGAGGGTGAGACGACGGAATTAGAGGTGATAGATGATAAAAAGAGGAGAAGAGGGTATGTTCTAGATGATCCTATGGAGGAGGAGAAAAATTGTGGGGATAAGCCGACAAAATCTCCCAAGAAGAATGATCTAGTACAAGGTAGTAATGCATCACACAGTGGGGGCCAAGATCCAAAAAACTTGGTGCAGGCAGGCCTGGGATCCAGGACCTGCCCATCGCAATGATTGTCTTAAGTTGGAATTGCCGAGGGCTTGGCCAACCTCAGGCAATTCAAGTGGTGGATGAGCTCGTGAGAGCTCACCGGCCGGATGTGGTTATTTTGTTAGAGACTTTATGTACACGATAGCGTGTTGAAGAAGTTAGAGTAAAATTAATGTTCGAGGCAAGTTTTGCAGTGGATGTGGATGGGCGTAGCGGGGGGATTGGTATCTTGTGGAGAAGGGCTACCTTACTTCGGGTGGTTAATTATTCTCAAAATTTCATTAACTTAGATGTAGAAGAGGAGGGTGGTGATATATTTAGATTAACAGGATTCTATGGGTTTCCAGAATGTTCGAGAAGGCGAGCTTCGTGGGATATGTTACGTGGCATTAAGGTGGAAACTCCGTGGGTTTGTATTGGTGATTTCAACGATCTTTTAAATCCTGAAGATAGACGGGGTCCTCATGAGCATGCACAATATCTTCTAGATGGATTCCGAGCGGCAGTGGACGATTGTGGCTTGGTTGATTTACCTTTAAACGGATATCCATTTACCTGGGTTCGTTTTAGGGGCAAATCAAATTGTGTAGAAGGAAAGTTAGATAGAGCAATGGTAAATGAGGGATGGCTAGCCACTCACCCCGAGGCGAAGCTTACAAATCTGTTGGCACTGGTCTCTGATCACTCCCCCATTCTTCTTGAGACTACTAGAAGGGCGGAAGTGTGGCAGCGAAGAAAGTTTAAATTTGAAAACAAGTGGTTCGATGAACCGGATTTGGTGCAAAAGGTGGAATTTTGGTGGAACAGTCAGGGTCAGAGAGGGTTGGAGGAGAAGCTTACTATGTGTGCAACAGAGTTAGAAGGGTGGGGACGAACTAAAGCTAGAAGATATAAGAAGGAGATTGAAGCACGGAAGAGGCGAATGGGAGAATTGAGAGAGTGAAGAGGGGAAGATGCTGCTCAGGAATACGATGTTTGTCGCAGTGAGCTTTTGGAAATAATGAAGCAAGAAGAAGCTCATTGGCGGCAACGAGCGAAACAATATTGGTTACGCGATGGGGATTTGAACACACGATACTTTCATGCTACAACAACTGGTCGGCGTAAGAAAAGGATCTTAACGAGACTGAAACGAGCGGAAGGGGATTGGGCCACGACAAATGAGACAATGGGAGAGGTGGCAAGAGCTTATTTTCAGAATTTGTTTCGAAGAGAGATGGGAGATAGGGCCGAGGTTATCCAGGTGATTAAACGTAAGGTGGCAGAAGAGGATAATGTTGAGTTAACCAGGCCTTTCACCATTAATGAATTTCGGGATGCTGTTTTCTCGATGGATCCTAATAAATCACCAGGTCCTGATGGTTTTAACTCAGGATTTTACCAAAAATTATGGCCATTGGTGGGGAATGATATCTTCCAGACTTGCCGCGGATGGTTAGAGGCAGGAGATTTGCCGCAACATGTCAAAGAAACAAATATTGTGTTATTACCTAAGGTTGACTCACCGGAAGAGATGAAAGATCTTAGGCCCATCTCGTTGTGCAGCGTTCTCTACCGTATTTTAGCTAAGGTATTAGCAAATCGACTTCGAGTTGTTATGCCTAATATTGTATCGATTGAACAATCTGCTTTTATACAAGGGCGCTCAATAATTGATAATGTGTTGGTAGCTTTTGAGACGCTACATCGGATGAAGAGAATTCAAAATAACAAGGTTGGTGAGATGGCAGTGAAGATAGATATATCCAAAGCTTATGATCGGGTAGCGTGGGATTATATGGAAGCTGTGTTGGAAAAATTGGGTTTTGATAGGAAGTGGATAAGGTGGATGATGATGTGTATACAATCAGTGGAATATTCGGTAGTGGTGAATACAGAAGTGGTTGGGCCGATTGTTCCAGAGCGGGGGTTGAGGCAAGGTTGCCCGTTATCGCCTTTTTTGTTTATCCTGTGTGCGGAAGGCTTAACGGCGATGAT
Organism: Mentha longifolia; assembly: GCA_001642375.2. Classification (NCBI taxonomy): domain Eukaryota; kingdom Viridiplantae; phylum Streptophyta; class Magnoliopsida; order Lamiales; family Lamiaceae; genus Mentha; species Mentha longifolia. Next base: position 31,718,758 of record CM038118.1, on the reverse strand, counting down.
GAAACAGGCGGAGCTAAAAGGGGAGGTGCACGGTGTTCGAGTATGTCGGGGAGCACCTAGCATCTCACATATGTTATTTGCTGATGATAGTTTTTTCTTTTGCAGAACAAACATTAGTGAAGCTCGAGCTCTTCGACGCATATTCTCTACATATGAGAGAGCATCAGGCCAAGCTATTAATCTTGAAAAATCAGGAGTATTTTTTAGTAAAAATAATGATGTCATGCTTAAAGAAGGAGTGATGAATATTTTGGGCATCAATGGAGCTTTGGATACAGGAAGATATTTGGGACTTCCATCTATGGTAGGGAGAAAGAAGAAGCAGGTGTTTGGTCAGATAAAGAATTACATGTGGAACCGTATTCAAAGGTGGTGAGGGAGACCGATATCCAAAGGAGGTCGTGAAGTTCTTGTGAAGGCTGTTTTACAGGCCATGCCGGTATATTATATGAATGCGTTCCTTATTCCAGTTACGTTGGCAGAAGAGCTCCAAAGGATGATGAACAGTTTTTGGTGGGGGACGAAAGGAAATGGGGGTGGCGGTATTGCTTGGATTAGCTGGGAGCGGTTGTGTGTGAGGAAGGAGCATGGCGGTCTAGGCTTTCGTGATTTAACGGGCTTCAATCTCGCAATGCTGGGAAAACAAGGTTGGAAATTTATTTCTGACCCGGATGCGCTGGTTTCGCGTGTTTTCAAAGCTAAATATTTTCCGAATGGGAATTTTTTGTCGGCAAAAGAGGGCAGCAGTCCAAGCCTAGTATGGAGGAGCATCTGGTCATCTCAGGATATTGTGAAGAGAGGAGTACGGTGGAGGATCGGAAACGGGACTGATGTTAATGTATGGACGCAGCCATGGCTACGTCATGATGATGGTTTTTTTTGTGGAGACACCAATGGTGGAGGAACTTCGAGAGCTCACAGTGGGGGACCTTCGTATACCTGGAATACCAAAATGGGACGAAGAAAATATCAGAGATTTGTTCATAGCGAGAGATGCAGATCTTATTCTGGGGATGCCCATACCATGTGTGGATAAAAAAGACAAAATGATTTGGCATTTCTCCAAGAATGGGATTTATTCGGTACGAATAGCTTATCGTTTGATTATGGAGAGGCTAGTAGACAAGAGACATTTGCATGTACCAGGTGAATGGAAGACTCTGTGGAACATTAAAGTCCCTCCAAAAATGAAGCATCTCATTTGGCGCCTTGGTCGGGATGTCGTACCAACTCGTTTTGTTTTGCAGCGAAGGGGAGTGAATGTGCCTGTAGATTGTGGTATATGCGGATGTGAGATTGAGAATTCGTGGCATCTCTTTATCAAGTGTCCGGTAGCAGTAGAATGTTGGGAGAAGAGTGGGCTGCGTGTTGAGATTGAGGAGACTACAAATGGTTGTGAAACTTTTGCTGAGTGGTTGATGCGCTTGATGAAAAATCAGACACAGGAGGTATCGAGTAAAGTTTTTGCGATTATTTGGAGCTTATGGAAGGAGCGTAATTCTCGAGTGTGGAAGGAGAAGAAGATGACAGCTGCATGGATTGTGAAGGTTGGCGCCGATAGTCTTAATGACTGGTTGGTAGCTACAAAAGAGACGATAAGAGGTGTAGAGCACGGTCCTAAGCGTTGTCCGAAGTGGCATCCACCGAGTCATGGTAGAATGAAATGTAATGTTGATGCTGCTATTTTCAATTCGGAGATGAAGGTTGGTGTGGGGATGGTATTGAGGGATAGTTTTAGTACCATGCTAGGCTTTCATATGAGCTCTGTTGTGGGTACGGTTAGTGTGCAGGAGGCAGAAGCCTATGCTTTCTTGTTGGCTTTGGAGTGGGTGGAAAGGAGTGGGTATAGCGATGTTGATTTCGAGTTGGATGCATTAGGAGTGGTTCAAGCAACGACCAGAAGGTGTGTAGACAATACGGAGTTCGGTGAGTTCATTCAGAGGTGTGTCTTGATTCTACAACGCAACCCGAGTTATGAGGTGTCTTTTGCTAGGAGAGAGAGGAACGAGGTAGCTCACGCTATTGCGCGGCGATCTTGTTCGGACTCCTCGCCGATTATAGGAGAGGGCTCTCCGAGTTGGTTAGCTGAGTTGCTGTCAAAAGTTTGTAAGGAACATCATGATTAATTCTTAATATATGCCGTTTGCTTTCAAAAAAAAACTATGAAATACCGCTTCCCCTTCAAATGCTGGTAGAGCTTTTGCCGGAGTCCGGGCATCTTCATTTTCTCCATTTCCTCCATTATTTTTCTCTTATTATCGGACCACCGCAGCACCTGCCGCACAACCTCCTCGATTATTTCCCTCTCCCTGAACTCGCCGGAAACCACCACCCAAGCGCGGCAGTCGAACCCACCAACAACTTTCCGGTGATTATAAACAACCTGAGCGAGAGTCGACTTCCCGGCGCCGCCCATCCCGACGATTGCGGCGACGGTGCGGCGCCCCTTCTTCCCCGCTCGAAGCGCCTTCGAAAGCAGCTCCTCCGCTTCCTTCTTCAGCCCCACCGCGTGCTTGTCCTTCTCCCACGGCGACACCCGCCGCCGCCACTCGCCGGGATTTTCCAGCCTCCGCATTTCCTCCGGCTGTATCCCGTACCGCCGGCGGCTTGTCTCAATAGCCTCCGGCCTAGCGTTGATCCGCGAAATCTCTTCACCGATTGAGTAGACTCTGGGGAGGTACGCCGGAAAGCAGTCGAGTTTTCCGATCAACTCTCTTCTTCTTCTTCGTGGAGCTTCGACTTTGAGAGAGAAAAGCTCGACGACGTCCTCGGCGTCGTGGGCCACATCTCTGATCTCGGAGACCCAGCGGCGAACACCCTCGTCGGCGGCTTGCTTTTCGCCGGCGTCTTTGAGGAAACATTGCATGCGTACGAGCTCATCTTTCAGAAGCGTGACCTTTCCCTCGACGCCGTGGAGGAAGCTGATCCTCTCGATCAATAGGTCGCCGAGCTTTTGCACGGCGACGGAGATGGCCGCCTCCGCCATTTCTGTGCTAAAAAGGATTCTTTTGTCTTTCGATGGAAAGTGAGGATGCAACTTGACCTATGTTGACGGAGTAATGCTCAAATGTCTACTCTACACATGCTAGCAATGATATATATATTTTAAAAAAAATCAATAAAAAATTTCCAAAATAAATAAGTTGTATTATAAGAAAAAAAAAAAAAAACTAGATTCTAATTTAAGAAATTAAATTCTAATTGAAAAATTGTCAACCACGCTGAGTCAGTGGTGAAGCGTTTCTAAATGTTGACTCCCCTACAATTTCTAGGAAATTTCAAGCCAGCTAACGAAGTAAATTACCGAAGCATCTATTTTTTAATTTTTTTTCTTTTTTCTTTTCTTAATTTTCCTTTGAGCAGAGTTTTTCAGCCCAGTCTGCTGACCGCCAAGTCCTGCCCTTCATGGAGGGCATAGTCCTCTCATACGGCTTTATCTTAATGGCCCAACCATCCAGTTTGACTCAATCGTATGGCCAAAGAAAAAACAGAAGAATAAAAGTATTATCTTTGGTCACTTTCATAACAAATAAATGCCTTCAACTTATCTAAGAAAAGTCTCGGATTTGAGATGTGGCTACGGATTATTTCGCGTGAGAATGCAATTTAGGGGTTATTTGGTTCAAGTTGGGTAAGAGAAAGAGAATGGAATTAAATTAAATAAGAGAATGGTAATAATAATAATTACTTTATTGAGTGTTTGGTTCAATAGTAGAAATAGAGTTATTTGGATTACCCCAGGTAAAGAAAATGGATAACATATTGATTAAACAAACAAAAAGTAATGTAATCAATTATTACTTGTTTCACTATTCCGTCACTAAACCAGAATAGTGACGGAATTTTGGACTTTAATGACTGAAATTTCCGTTATTAAACGCTGAATTTCTTGTAGTGTCAATACTTAAAAAAATTGAACCAAACATGAGCTAAAAATATTCCATATTTTGCTTATACCCAAGAAAATTGTAAGATTTTGAATGCGTGGTTAGTAATTAATTCCGTATTTTCCCAAGCAACTCTCTTTTGCATTTGGGATACTTTGCTCCTTTTTATACAATTCCTTCAATAATTTTATAATTAATTAATTTAATTTACAATTATTTTTTTAATTCACTCATTTTATAATTATTATTTAGTATTTAATTTCAATTTTGTTAGTTATAATATAGTTGATAAATTCAAAAGTAAGGATATAATTATTAAAATTTCAATTTTTTATTTATAAATATTTATTATGATTTACTAAATTAATAGTAATTTTAATTTTATAAAAAATAATATAAAAATTAAGATTTAGAATACAACTGAGACACTAAAATTAGGATACAAAGGATCCCATCCATGTTTTAGATTCTCAAGTTTGATAGGCATATGATGATTATAGGTGTAATTAAAAAAAACTATTGCAATTAAGAAACGAAAGAAAATAGAGGAAATATAGTCATTTACCTATTCAACACTAAGAAAATCAACTTTTACCACAAACTTAAGAAAAACCTAAATATACCTAATCTTTCTTAATTGGGACTAAAATAGCCCCAACTTTTTTGAATAATTATCATCTTCTTTCTCCTCTCATTCATCTCTCACCTCTCGTCTTTCTCTCTACTCTCTCTCTCTTTCTCTCACTTTCTTCTCCCCTTTTTTCCTTTGCGCGCCTCCGCCTGCAGCTTCTCTGTCACGACTGCACTTTGCTAAGAATAGCTAAGACGGGAAACCGTGACTAGGGGTTGGATATAAGAAGCGGGAAAGAAAGGGGAAACGACTTGTAACTCAGTAATTAGCAAAATGAACAATTGAATAGACTCGATCAATGAATAAATAGAAGGCAAATGAAGATATGAAAAAGCCCATGGCTCAAATATAATATAGTTATCCATGAGAAGAAACCGGTTGAACATAATCCAATTTCATGAAGGAATACGAGTAGAGTAGTTCTCGATTTACTGGTTCATGAAGCCAGTTGAACATAATTACTAAATAAGATAATAGAAGCATACAGCGGAAGTCTTTAACAAAATAGATACATATATGAAGATATGTATCTCTTTCTGAACCAAATTCAAAAGATGAACGAATCTCCTCTCAACACTGCCGCCCTTGCCACCTCGCTCAACCTGCAAGTTTTTGAAAACACGAGCAGGGCTGAGTACTTGATGTACTCCGTGAGGTTATGCCCAAAAATAATTTTCAGTAAAATAATCACCAATCATGCATTTCACAGTTATCACAAGGTTATATCAAAATACTTGTGTAACTAAAACCACTTTATTTTCATAAACAATTGGAGTGCACTCCCCATTTTCTTCCATATCTGTATTATCCATATCTGTAAGTACGCCGGCAAGGTGGCCACCTCACCGGACGTTTCCATGCATAACCGGCCCACCTCTGGAGCACACAGTCACGACTTCGTGTACACATAACCTGGCTAGCGACCTTTGTCTAACTCAAGCTCGATCGATATAACGTTGGCAATCCAACACAGATAGGCATCACACATAAAACCAAAAACATTTTATGCATGAAAGGGTTTTTAGTCAACTTGCTTTATTTTCAAAACATGCTTCATTATAGCAACAATATAATTTTCTTTGTTAGAACGCCCACCTGATTGCAAAGTGATAGATCGGTTCCTGGTTTTTCTTCACGTTCCTCGACTCTCTTCCCTTGCTTGACCTTTAGGGAAAAGTCTCATTTTAGAAAAAATACATCACTACTAGAATTCTCATTAGAGTTTTAGGAACTCACATCGCTTCTAACTCGTATCGCATATTAGAAATATATTAATCGAGAAGATAGAAAAGTCCACCCGGAAAATTCAGCATGGCCTCAACGTTCGATAAGTCTACTCGATAATTCTAAATTATCTAAAATCAGCTAAAGTCGACTAATTCAAATGAGAACTCAATTTCTCCATTCGAACTAGTCCCAAGACTCGATCAAGACGCTTAACAAAGCAGTAGAAGGTCCGTCATATGAAAAACACAAGTTCAACATTCTAAGAGAATTTAGAAATTCTGCGACCCTCTAGGAAAATAATTGTTTCTCACTCAATATAAATCGAAACAGAGCATATGATATTGATTTGGAAAGATAACACATAGGGCTACAACATGTTTAAATTTCAGAATTTTCCCGTGAGTGAGTTGGGAGATTGAAGCATTTATTCCCAGAACTCGGAATCTGAAAATCGGGAATTTGGCAGATTTTGGTACTAACTTTGAGTGATGATTTCTCACTCTTTTCTTAATGGATTCGAATGAATTAGCTATCAAAACTGAAGTTCAGAAAACAAAGAACAACTTTCTAGTTATACTATTTTTCATTCGATCAAAGGAAAGTGGTCAAAACGTGGTTGGAAAAACGGAACAGAAGTTGTTCGTCGGAATTTCCAGATTGGAGATACAAACTTTGAAAAATCATAGTAAATTCATACGAACACCGTTTTGAGTGAACGAGATATGTATAGAACGCTAACGGAACGTACTTCAACATGGAAGAAGAATAAATGCCGAATTTCAAACGAGCTGTTCTCAGTTTAGCCCGCAAGTGGGCTGTTTTCCAGATTTCAAAAGAAATGAGATGCGAATTTCAATTTGTCATAACTGATGCATATGAACTCGGATCAAGACGACATTTTAGCTACGGATAGCTGAGAACATGAGCTAAAACTTTCATTTAGGACTCGAAATGAGATAGAGTCGGGAAAGGGTTCGAAAATGCTGAACAAAACGTGCACGCCAACTGTTTGATAAAATGCCCGAATCAAAAACTTGAAGAAATGCTTACGGGTTCGGCTCTAGCTCATCTTAAACCATCATTTGAGCAAGGATTTGTCAAGAACATCATAAAGGAAGTTCATATAATAGCTATACTCATTTGGTTATGAAGGAAATCGAAGGGAGCTTCAACAATACATACATAGATGATCTTCAAATGATGAGAGGAACACAAATATGAAAGAATTATCATCATTCATGAACTTTTCTTGAGAAGGCCGAATCTTAATCATGATGAGGGGAGTTCGAATCATATCATACAACATGAAATCAAGTTCAAACCAACAAGAGGAAACAAGAACTACCTCAAGCTTGATGAAATTCGAACACTTGTTTGATCACCCAACTTTCGAACCTTGAAAGTCGAACTTAGAGCTTCTTGATCATGATTTCGACCTCGGATTCTTGTTCTATGGGTCGAAATATGGGGGAGGGCGAACTTTGGGAGTGATCGGAGACCCGAGGAGTCGCCGGCGGCGGCTCGAAAGTGACGGCAATAGTGGCCTGCGGGAATAGTGATGAAGAGAGAAGGGAGAGCTTATCTCTCTCTCACTAAGTTTGGGTGGTGAGATATGAGGAGGATGATGTGGGTGTGTGGTTTGCATAACTTGTTGAGTGGTGGTGAGATGAACACCACCCTCTCTTTCACTCAACTTGCACGCACACACACACTAGCACACTTACACAATTTCTTCCTTCTTTTCCTTTTAATTCCTCCCACTTACACTATTATAAAAACATGTAGTCTTTTACTACTAAGTCACACATCTCATCTTATTTCCGTAAAATATTTACAGAATAACATTCTCCGAAAATCATTTCGGGTAATTTCTTGCCTTGCCAAAATTCCTTCATTCTCAAAAATTCTCGAGATTCATTGGAAAAAAAATTCCAACATATTATAAAAATTCTCATAAGCTCATTTTCGTCCGTGCTCGATCTCAAATACTCAAAAATATTTATTTCCTCCTCCGAAATTTCAATTTTTCCAAATACGGATTTTTACGGCTATTACATTCTCTCACGCCGGCGAACAACCTTCGATGTAGAAGAGCTCCACCACACTACTATCGATGGCGACGAGTTGTCCGTGGAGTCGCCCTAATTCCGGCGGAAGCTCTGCAACTAGGGTTTCGGCATGTATCCCTCTCTCATTTCTCTCTCTAGATTTAGGCATTGTGGATGTGGGGGGTGAGCTTCGATCTGAGCAAGAGATCGTCGTGCTTCGATGCGGCGAAGGAGGAGCGATTAATTTCGTTTGGATTCGGATTTTGACAGAGATTTCGAGGTGAATGTTGGGAGAAATTCCTTTGTTCTGTTAGTTTGGTAATGTTTATTATACAAATGGGTCGTGTTTTTTGGTTTTGTGAGTGATTAAACTGAACTCATTTTAGCTTCAATTCTGTAATTTTCTTCCAATTTTTTCTATTTTTGTATTTGATTTGGGTAGCAACATTGATTTATTCTATTTTGTCATTCAAGATATTTTATTTGGTTGGTTAACAACATTGATTTACTTGCTGCTGTTTAGTTTGCGTTTTTTTTTTTATGTAATATGGATGATATTCTTGTTGGCACAGCTGGTGGCTTCGGTTTTTGTGGAATTTAAAAAATTTACATAAATTCTTACCATCCACATCGTGTGAAACATATATTCTTACCATTATGATGGCAACAATTGATCATTTCTTACCTTAATGATATCATGATCGATGTTTCTGACGTAGTGGAGGGTAAGAATTGATTCTTACCATATTGATGGGAACAACTGATGTTTCTCACAAAGTGAATAGTGAGATAAACATTATTTATTCCCATCAATATGGTAAGAGTTGATCAATTCTTACTAGCCACTAATTGATGGTAATAATTGATGTTTCTGACGTAGTGGATGGTAAGAAATTAAAGTATCTAATTCCTACCATCGACTTCATTTTTTTTTTATCAGAATTACATACATTATTGCCATCTAGTTGTAAGAAATGCATAATTTCTTACCATTTGGCAAACATGAATTTTATAGCCACCTTATCCTTTTTTATAATTTTTTCAGGTACCCCTCATGGTTTCTGCATATACCACATATAGGGAAATCTCAGGGGTTCATCATCTGTCGTTATTGAAATATTCTACTCTGCTGCGAAGGCATTCAAAGAAGATGATTTTGAAGACCATATGTCATTTTTTTGTGATGTCGAAATCCTACTTTTGTAGTCACTTTGCTTCTTTTGAATTTTTGGCCACTGATTATAATTGTCAACGAATATGGCTTCTTTGTGACCATAGTAAGAATTCATCAATTCCTACAACCACAATGGTTAGAATTCATTAATTCTTACCATCCTCATGCTCGGAGAAGCATATTCATGCATGTTTGCAACAATATCGTTGGACGTAATGGTTAGAATGACACATTCTTAGCTTAAGAATTCATCATAGCTTAAGAATGACCATAGTAAGAGTTGATCATCGCTTAAGAATCACTATATTAACAATTTATCATAGCTTAAGAATGACCATAGTAAGAATTCATCAATTTCTACAATGACAATGATTAGAATTCATTAATTCTTACCATCCTCATGCTCCGAAAAGCATATTCATGCATGTTTGCAACAATGTCGTTGGACGTAATAGTTAGAATGACACATTCTTAGCTTAAGAATTCATCATAGCTTAAGAATGACCATAGTAAGAGTTGATCATAGCTTAAGAATCACAATAGTAAGAATTGATCATAGCTGAAGAATGACCATAGTAAGAATTCATCAATTCCTACAACGACAATGGTTAGAATTCATTAATTCTTACCATCCTCATGCTCGGAAAAGCATATTCATGCATGTGTTATTAATGGTAAGAATTGAACATTGCTTACCTATCACTATCAGAATGGTAAGAATTTTTGGTGATGGCAAGAATTGATCATTTCTTACTGTTTACGATATCAGACTTCTTACTATCTTGATGCTGAGAAATAACTTTTATCAGTATGTTTATGGTAGAAAAACGGTCATTTCTTTCTATAATGATGATAAATGTGGTAAGAACTGATCAATTTTATCATGAACATCGTAAGAAATGCTCATTTCTTTCTATCATGATGCCCGATAAATCAGTTTTAGCAGATGGTATGGTCAGAATTTATGTTCTTATCATTAGAACTGAATGTAAAAAATGAAAATCCATATTCATGGACTAATTCAACAATTTTGTTAAATGTAATGGTAGGAATGACAAATTTTTAGCATATTAGTACCACTGAAATGGGAGAAGAAGCATACAAACCTTTAAATCAAGTATATGAATCCTAAATTATATGCAACCTTGCATATAAAATGGAGCCATGGTAAGAATACAGTATAGGAAAGCAGTAGGAAAAAAACACGTAATAAGAAATGATTATTTTCACACCATAAACATAGGAAGAATTCACCAGTTTCTTACAACCTTATAAGAATTTGGTTATTCTTACTACCAGTTTCCTTAGTTCATAAGAATATGATCAATTCCAACCATTGAGACAATGAGAAGACGATATTTTCCTACCGAAGTACATGAAAAAAGCTAGAAACACGAAACATGTTGGGGGAAATGATCAGTTCTCACCATTTAAAAAGGAAGAATTCAAAAAAAAAAACCATGTATCTTCACATAAGAATTTAACTAATATTACAACTAACATCGAAAGGGCAAAAGATGTTTTTACCAAGTGAATTGGTATAACATAAGAAATTATCAAATTCTTACTAAACGAGTTGATGAAGGTAATAAATTGAACTCTATTGTTAGTGTAGAAATTTGGTAAGAAAATGAAATTTCTAACCAAAGCTGAATGTAAGAAATTAAGATTTCTTACCAAGTTACGGACACATATACTAATATACGATCACACATTCAAATTTCGTTCCAGACAATAAATTGACAAATTGACAAATTCTTACCGATCAAGTTTAAGAATGTAAGAAATTTACAAATTATTACCAGACGTTTTAGAATTGTAAGAAATTAACAAATTATTACCATAAAAACATAAGAAATTATCAAATTCCTATATATTTAATACAAATTAAAAAACTGAACTTAATTTTTTTTTTTTTCCAAGTGAATTGGTATAACATAAGAAATTGTCAAATTCTTTCCAATCGAGTTCGAAAATGTAAGAAATTGTCAACTTCTTATCAAATTATTTTTATATTTCTTACATTATTTTTTTTAAAGAATTAAGAAAAGAATGGAAAAAAAAACTTAAAAAGGAAAAAAAAAAGAACTAAAAAAGGAAAAAGAAAACGAAAAAAGAAAAAACTGAAAAAATAGGAAAGAGGAAAAAAAATGTAAAAATGTTTTCTTTTGTTCGGAAAACTGGAAAAAAAAAGAAATGAAAAGAAAAAAATAAAAAAAGAAAGTGTGTGTGTGTGTGGGTGCGTGTGTCTTGTGAAAAGAGAGAGAGGAAGAGAGAAGAAAGGAAGAGTGTGTATGAGAGAGTGTGTGTGTCAGTGAGAGAGAGAGAGAAATTGTGTGTGTCGGTGTGTGTAAGAGAGAGAGGAGGGAAGTGGTATAAAGTAAAAGTAAGAATATATTAGAGCAAGTCCAATAGAAGGATTCTTGTCTATATGGCAAAATCAAGAATTCACTCCTTAAATTATATTACTATTGGAGAACCCATTTTTAAGAACCCAGGTTCTTGCATAAGCTCCGGAATCTTAAAAAATATTGGGGCCCACCGCGTGAATATCATGCACCAACAGACCAATCATGGAGCTCGTGGGACACACGCCTTGTTGTTGGCGAGTGAATTTTCAACGGGCCATTTTCAAGTTTGATTATTTATTTTTGCTTTTCCTTTCTCTTTTTTCCTTTTGTTTTTTCTATTTTCCTCTTCTATTTTCTGTTGATTTCATTTATTCCAATTGACAATTTTGTCTTCTTTTTTTTGTTTTAATTAATTGTTTTAATCATATTCAGCGTATAAACTATTTATATACTAAAACTTTTTTTAAAAAAGAAGTATTCATTTAGTTAATAAATATAATCGTTTATCAAAAATCAAGTTTATTAGATAATAATTATGAGGTAATAAAATAAAACCAATTGTTAAATTAAATTAAAAGTAACAAGTGGGACCCTTAAATTATGATAAGAACTTTATCACAAGAACCTTACCATTGTGTCTTTTTAGTTAGAATTGGTCCTTGTCTATGTGCCACGTGTAAGAACCCCATTTGAGGTTCTTGCATTGGACTTGCTCTTAGTAAGGTATTTGAAAGATTAGGTATATTTTGTGTGTTTGTTAAGTTGTAGATATATTCTTAAAAAGTTAGTGTTCAATAGGTAGTTATTTTTTTGCCTCAAGAAAATAATGCAATGATATCCGGGAAGTAGTAGAATTATATAGATTTTGAATCCAAAAAGAGCCTAAAATTTGATGTATTTTTATTGCATTATAAATAATACTACCTCCATCCCATTACATTAGTCACATTTACTTTTTGCACATATTTCCACTGAAACCTAATACGAGTTTTAAAATATAATTTTGTAGTATCGTTTCTTTTAATCCCGTAAAAAAAAAAGATACTACAAAATTATATTTTAAAACCCGTACTAGGTTTCGGTGAAAAAACATGCTAAATAGTGAATGCGACTAATGTAATGGGATGAAGATAGTACATGATTTTGAAATTCATTAGAACTTTCTTAAGTCATTATTAATGTTTGTCGTTTTCGAAAATCTCAAGAACATTTTTCAATGGGTACGACCATTTAATTACCGATTTACACCTATTCTCTCTCAACTATTTGTGTTATTAGCTTATGCTTCAAATTCAATGATCATTGGAACGTCATTTCCTTTTTCTTTTAATTTGTGTTAAAAGAAAAATCAATCTTGATCATATGGACTAGTTCACTTCAATATGTTCGTATTCAATACAGAATTTAGAAATTTTTGATATACTTTTTATAATATGTGGATTCTGTTAATTTCATAGATTGTTTTAATTTTATATGAATTTTAATAGATTCTATTAAATTGATTAATCTCTATTTTGATAGACTCCGTAAATTTATAATTTTTTTAAATAAACATAGACCACGTTAGTTAAACCCTAAATCGCAAGAACTAATACCTACCTTGATTATGGCCGTGCCAAACATCAACCCATTCAGTATCCTCTCTCTGAATGGTGATTTCAATTCTTTAACGAAAAAGTATTAAAAACTTTTATGAAGAAAAATGACTTTTCTAATTGTAAATTTTTATGCATTGATTTTGGTGGCACGTCTGTAAGTGGTAGAATAGATAAATATATATGGTATATTAAGTGGACATTTATATACTGAACAAGAAAAAGAACGAATTGACTAATTTTATTCAACTTAATCTTATATTTATTTTGTAGAATTGCAAATAGATGTTATTTTAAGCTTAGGCCAGCACTTTTTTGCTTAGACAATAGACTAATCAAGGGATATCAAGCTACCCGTACACATGGATTATTGTAATCTTACTAGTTTAGTGCCCGTCGAAATTCGACGGGGCCCACATCTCGTGGAAAATAATAATAAAATTATTTATTTTGAGAGTATAGTTTGTTAGGATTCATTCGAAAAAAATAAAATTAATCTGAATATGAAAAAAAATGAAGAAAAAAAAAAAGATCAATGAGGTGTGACATTTCTCAATTAGTCCGTTGATCATTGTAATAGAAAAGTAGATTAGGTGAGGTCTTGTTTTTCGTATAGTTCTCATTTTGAATGTTAATATAGAAATAAATTGACGATTGATAATATTTTTCATATCAAGTATTCTATTGGTCGAAAAAAAATAGGTCAATGAGAGATTAGATTTTTTCGCGTGATGATATTCATTTAAAGTAAATGCGCCTGTTCTTCGATATAATTGAAGGATGAAATGTCAAGCAGCCCGTTATTTAAATATTGATTAAGGAAAACTCCATCATATTTGAGTTTTTCTATCGATGAAATCATTTTCTTAAAAATCAATTTAGCACCATCATACATATAAGCTTCTTCATCTGCCCTTCCCTACTCTACTAACAAACTATAGGCCGTAATGGTATAATTTTCTCATTAATATGAAGTTTTTTATAAATATTTATCTGGGATAAAACTGAGTGATTCTATTATATTTGAGTTTCCTGATGAAGTCGCATGTCTCAAAAATTGATATGATATCAATAAATTAAATAAAAATCAATTGATTAATAAGACAAAATATAGAATTAGAATTTTCAAAATTTTAAATATTTCTAAATACTAATAATTTTATACAAATAGTAGTAATAAATTAATAAACTCAAATCTAGATAGGTTTTCGATCCTCAAAATTGTATCAAAATTGAAACTGATACGACTCTTTTTTATAAATCCGCCCCGATTGGTAATCTCAATTCCCAATAATTTGGATGGACTTGACTATAAAATTCAAGTTCTTTGGAGTTTGTTGCACATATTACAAATTGTTGCCAAATCGAATTTGAACTTTATTGATTTTATTTACATTAAGTTAATTATCCACGTCAGTTTTTTGTTCAAAACTAACCATCTTACCAATTACTGCAATTTAAAGATGTACTATAGTTTATTCTTTTAAAATATATCCATTCAAAAATAATCTCAAATTTACGACTTATTAATATTGGAAACAATAATTATAATGAAATAAGATTCAAATGCAACATCAAAAGATAAACTTTAAGGGAAAGAAAACACCTCAATTTACGATATTAATAATAACTAAAAATATTACCTCTTAATGCAATGAATTTTTAATACTATATTTTTGTTCTAAACTCTATGAAAAAAACTAACAAAATTCAATCCTATATGAAAAAAATTATCTACGTGGCATTTCCACATCAGCGCATTAAGTATAATTTAATTTGTTAAAATTATTAATTTAAAAGCTTGTACATTGTCGATTTAATTGAAAAAGTGTGATTGTCGATTTAATTAGCTAAAATATTAATGTTGTAGAATACATTTAACAAATAAAGTACCCTAAATACTAAACCCTAAAAAAAAAAAACTCAATCCTACCCAAAAAAAAAAAACTAAATCCTACATAAAAATACTCAACCATAAAAAAAAAAACTATTAAACCCACAAAAAAACAAAAAAAAAAATCAATCTTAAATGGAAAAAAATTATCTACGTAGCATTTCAACATCAGCGCATTAAGTACGTAGGATCTAATTATTTACACTTAATTTTTCCTAATTAAATCTCATCATCAACTCACATCTCAACACGTATCTCAATATAATTTAAATTCTAAATGTTTAAATTATTATAACTTGTTCGTTTGTTCTCCATTTTTTTATGATTTATATACTAAATTAAAGGTCTTGATACGATCTTTCATTTAAGATCAGACATCAATATGTTTTTATGCATCTATAATGTTCTAGTTTTAAAATATATTTTAATATATAAACAATACTATATCTCTAAACACAATATACTTAAAACAGTAAACACTCCCGTCTTAATTTACATGCCGAACTTAATTTCCTTGGCGAAAAGAAATGGGTCAGTAATCTTGAGCCGAAGGGAGTACTATCTAACTACATGTATATGATTGATTTTGGATTGTCGGTGTGAGATCATAGGCAAAATTATTAGAATTTAGCAAAATAATTACGAAAAATCATGATTAATTCACCTTTATTTTGCTATTATATATCGAATCATAATGACATTTATACTTTGCGCGTCTTAATGTGGCATAATTATCAATATCTTTGAAAACTTATATATTAATTAGATTAAATTATTGATTAATTATGCAAAAAATATGAGAATTTAGCAAAATAGTCAAGAAAAACTCTTATTATAAATAGATATATGCATTGTTAACATTTTTCAAGTAGTTATATTTTCATATCAAGTTTTATGTTGGTAAAAAAAATGTAAATGTGAGGTAAGATTTTTTCGCATGGTTATATTCATTTAATGTAAAGCCTCCCGTCATTCGATATAATTGTAGGATAGAATGTCAAGCAGTCCGTCATTTAAATTTGATTAAGGATAACTCCCTCATATGTGAGTTTTTGAGTTTTCCTATGGATGAAATTATTTTCTCAAAAATCGATTTAGCACCTTCATAATAAACTTCTTCATCAATCAAGATAAATTGACATTTATTTTGCTATTATATAATATATATATATATATATATATATATAGAGAGAGAGAGAGAGAGAGAGAGAGATTATAAAAATCTTATTGAGATTTAATTAAAATCTTATAGGATTTAATTAGCTAAAATTATTATATCTTTAATTAATTTATAGAATTTTAATTCATTGCAATGATACACATATTCTCATTGAAGTGATTAACTCAAAAACTTAATTAATAGTATTAAAAAAAAAGAACATCCTTTCAGGTGGAGCCAAAAAAAAAAACAAAAACAAAAGATATAAAAAGAGGATTCACTAATTAAGATCTACCAATGAGTAATACTAATTAAAGATCAATAATAAACTATCTAATGATGAATATTAAGGATGAAGAAGAAGATATATTTAAGAATTATCGTTGCAATCTTGCCAGCAAATTAACATGACAATGCAGCGGCGGTGGATGTAAAATAATATAATAATTATATATATTGTCGAGATATGAATTGAAATTCTATAAATTAATGAAAGATATATATGAATATGAAATAACTAAAGATATATCAAATTAAAGATACATATTAATTAATTAGATTAAAGTATTGATTAATTAGGCAAAATTATGAGAATTTAGCAAAATAATCAAAAAAAATCGTGGTTGATCGACCTTTATTTTGCTATTATATATATATATATTTCATCTCAATTTTAATATAATATATGCGATCTCGAAATTTGTCACCCATTCCATCAAGTTATTTCTTAAAGCCAATGCCCACAAATAGTATTAAAGATATTATCTAATTCCTAAGACTAGAAATTTAAATCAGATTATACAAATAGTTACATACTTGAGGATACACTGAAAATTAATTATATGGACAAATTTGAGGGAAGATGAGTATAAGACTAGAAAAATAAATCAGATTACACAAATAATATCATCTATATATGAATAAACATCATATATATATATATATATATATATGTGGATACACTCGTCATACTATAATCAAATAAACTTCAAGCCCATAAACTAATATTTATTTAAATAAGAATTTATATGAGAGTAGATCATTCAAGATTATTAATTAATATCATACAGCTATAAGTACACCTAAATTCTCAAATTACTTGCCCTAAAATGCCAGCTGAAGGAAAAGGTTGACGTCTTCCTCACCAATCTGCACAAAATATATATCTTATTCATCATATAAAAATTGGAAATATTAAACAACGACCATAATAAAGTTGAAAACAAAATATACTGAACAAATTGTAATAAAAAATTAAATCGAATAAACTTACCATTCTTCTTCTTTCCACATGACTTTGCAAAATAACACAATCCAACTCCAAGTGCTAGAACAGCTAAACCCCCAACTGCAATTGCTACCAATCTTGGAGACTTATCCCCTACACTCAATAAAAAATTAAAAATATATAATCACTTTTTTTTTTTTTTTTAATACTAAATGACCATATTAAATTTTCCATTTCCACTTAACATTTATTTATCAAGATTTGAATTCATCAATTACTGTGTTTTAAGAACCGGAACAGGCCATCACTCCGGTTTGGCAGTTTTGTCCAATTTTGACCGGTTAGACCGCGGTTTAATCGAAAAATCGGGGACCGGAGGTCTTGTCGGTTCGACCTCCAATCCGGGTCGAATTTTAAAATATTGATTAATTACCTCCACCCTTGTAAGTCCCGAATTCTCCATCTCCATAATCAAAGCTAAGAAAGCAGCCATCAACGTAAATTTCTCCAGAAACTGAATACTTGCACTCTTCATCTTCACACCCAATCTCCACCGCACGATTAACGCATTCACCACAATCACAACCGTTCAAACTCTCCACACACTGCGCCAAAACGTGAATAGATTCATACTTCATCTCACAGAATCCATTCTCTCTAATCAAACACCTCTCCACTTCACCAAACGCTGCATACTTCATCTCTTCGAATCCTCTCTTCTTGATCTTCTTCTTGCTGCAAGCCCGATGAAGGAATTCATCGGGCCCCTGGCTCGTCTCGGCCCCACCTCCATCTTCATATTCTTCTTCTTGATATCGAGCGTAGCAGCCGTTGAGCTGAATCCTTGCCGGTAAACTTTCGCCACACGAATTCTTCGATACGTTTGAAAATTTACTCACGCAGCTTCTGCATTGATCTCGGCTGAGATCTTTCCTGCATTGGAACGAGCCCGAAATCGCGGTTTTTTCATCGGCGATTAGGGTTTCGAAGAAGGTGGATTTTGATGATTGTGAGATGAATTCTTGAAATAGGGTTGAGAGTAGTGGAATGTGTGAGGGATTTGGTGGTGCTGAGGTGTGGTTTGAACATTGTGTGAATACTAATTTGTGATTATTATCTGTGATTAGGGCGTTGGATGAATGTGTGATTATCAAGAAAAAACATGGGATTATAATTTGGAAGATAGTAGGATTGATGATGGATTGATACATGTGGAATTTAATTCTTGCGTTTGATTGAGTTTTGATTTGTAGTTTTGAACTAGTTGTATCGTTAACTTTCTGTTGGGAAAATTTGGCGTAGTAGGCTTGAGAATTTTGTGATATGGAATTTTTGTTGGTTAAAAGGGATGTAAAATTCTAGCCTAATTTCATCTAATTTAACGCCAAAGCAACTAACTTGAGATAACAATACTAGAACTGAATTAAAAATTATGAATATATTATGGTGGTTAGATGAACAGAAAGCTACTAGGATCTCTCTCTCTCTCTCTAGCCTTAAAATGGCAAGTTCTCGATTTCAAATTGAATAAGGAATTGTTTCTTGTTAGGTACGATCTTGAGCTGGAAAGTTGAAAAAAGTTTAACTCGTAATCTCGGTTTAAAATTTAATTAGTAAAAAAAAGGTAGTTCATACCTTTGTAGTTAACTAGTATTGTATCCCTGCGCGATGCAAGGTTTAATCCATAAATAGTATGATAAATATTCAGTCAAAAGTACTAAATTTTGTTTCATTAATAATTTTTATTTTATTTTATAAACCAACTAAAGAAAAAAGTTATTTCTATATGCATGTACTTATATGTTTGTGTATATATCAATATATTTTATATGTATGAGTAGATTTATAGCTTATTTTTATAGATTATTTGATTCAACATTTAAGTATTAATCAATTTTATAATTATTATTTTATAGGATTCCTGACATTATTAATTGATTACCAAAATACAGTATCAATTGGTGTGTTTGTGTGTGTAAGAATATGAAAAATGAATATACATAAAAAAGAATACTATATATTAATGAGTCAAAGGAATAAAAAACCAAAAATAAAATATTACATGCGGAACTAAAACTGAAATCCACTACTTAATTATAATAACAAATAGTTTTTTAAAAAAATACGTTTAAAAAAACAAACAATGAGAAAATTAGTTAGTCAAAATTAATACTTATGCTTGAAATTTAATTAATATGTTAAATTTTAATGAATAAAAATATTATCTTTTTATAGGAATAAATGCATATAAAAGAAATGCATAGAAAGTAACATAATGTAACTTGATTAATGAAAAAAAGAATAAAGCTCAAATATCAAGAATTTCGGAGGGAACCACATTATTCTATTTTAGTATGTATGGATTATAATAGATAATAGATGTGTTGCACCTTCCAACTATACGTATTTAATGTGTTGTATCCTTCAACTACTTTATTTATTGTGTTGTCTAGTTGAACATGTACTCCATAATTAAATACTCCCTCCGTCTCCCATAAAAGTGTGCATATTTCCCGTTTGGGACGTTCCCCATATTAGTATGCATTCCAAATATGGAAAGATTTTTTAAGCAAAAAGACATATTTACCCTCACTTTATTATTATTTTTCTCACTTTCTACCTGTTTTTCTCACTTTCTCCCTACTTTATCTTACTTTTCCCACTTTACACCAAATTTATCTTAAACTGCGTGTTGTTTCTCTCAGTATACTAATATGAGGGACGGAGGGAGTAGTTGTCTAGCATACACTCTATAATTAAGGGAAAAGTAGCAAATAAGCCCCTAGGGTACAAGCCCCTATGGTGAATAGCACCCTAACGTAACGTTCGGGGCATATCACACCCCAACGTGCGTTAAATAGAGCAAATCACCCCTTCCGTCAAACACCTCTCTAACGTTGTTATTCCCAAATAATTTTCATCTTTTTTTTATATTTTCGGTGGGACCCACTGTTGGAACTGCTGCTTGAAAGCATTCCTTTTTCCCACAGGATCTTCGAATTGGATGTGATAATTTAAATGCAACTAAATCATATAATCGAGTTCAGAATATTATACCTCAGATCTGTGCCGACGGAGTAATCTACAGGTCTAGATTACTGAGGTGTGATCCCTTTCCTCGAAGTTCTTCGACTGTGTGGGCGTCTAGGAACTTTGGAACCAGGAACTCTCCCTCTGATGATAGGCGCCGATCTCAACCCTCAAAACTTAGGTTTTTAGAATCTCCTCCTCCTTATTTATAAGAGGAGGAGGCGCCACTTTCCTTGTCCACTAAGTCACGGGCTTTAATTAATTAAAACCCGGTTTAGTTAATAATTACTAGAATAAATTCTAATTAAATATAATTAGAATTAATCCTAATTATTATAAGAAAAATAATATATAATTATTAAATTAATTATCTAATTCCTTAATTAAGAATAAATCTTAATTAATTAGATATTAATTTATTCCATAATTATATAATTAACCAGAGTACAATTATTGAGATCAGATGAACACCAAAAGATGAAACTGGCGTCCTTTTCACTACAGTAGGCGCCACATTAATGGGCTCAAGCCCATAATGCCTCTTTTCAGTCCAAAACTGATATCCCTCAATAATACCTTGAATTCCTTTCCTGAAGAGCTCTTGGGCCACCCCAGGGATCTATGTACCAGACAGAGTTTAGCCTTACCTAATGAAATAACCATGATCAACCCAGAACATTTATTTCATTAGAGCTGTGATGCATTCCACTAAAGAATCACAACTGAATCACCGCTCTGTCCCAATTTGTAGATTGGGGCTGATACTTTATTTAGAGTTATCCCCGTGTTTAATGACTCCGATATCCATTAATTAATTAGAGCTCCTCTGACTGCTCATAATTAATTAACATCTTATTCTCCTCAAGTAGTACCCGTTCACCCCTTATTATTATACCTGAACTTAATCAGCATGCATGACTTGGTATAATAAACCTTGTGAACTCCCTAAGGGGATATCTCTCAACCTAATACGGACACGGTGTCTCGATATAACTAATTAGACATACTATGTGCCCTCATGTTACCCAAGATGCAAGTCATCAGGGATGCTGCGATAGACCCTTAGCTATACAAGTCAAAGTAACAGTGAACAACACATATATCTCTAATAGCATATCGAGATTAAGATCATATCTCTAAATTCCGAGATCTCTAGTTCTTCACCTATTGCTAGGGTCAGTATCAGAAGAACCTTATCTCACTCGATCCTGTCAATACGTTCCACCGTACCAACATAACTAGCGACTGAGACCCGCCACTACCGTTATATTGCAGTCTAAACCGATAGTTTTCCCAAGCTATCTCGACTGTGACACTGTTTATATCTCATAATTATTGTCGAACGCTGCGTGATCTCCCTGACACCCGAGCCGTCCACGTGTTCTAAAACATGAGATATAGGGCTTACTCTTATTAATATATTTATTCAGATAGGTGATTGTTACCAGTGGAATACATGTCATATATACTAAAACACGTTTTTGCTTTAGCTATATACAACAACCCCAACACCCACTTCTCTTCCATTCTCTCCTTTAACACAGGCGAGCTTCCGAAGGCAAAATCAGTTCAAGCCCATTACTCGAAACTCCTCCCACAAATCCAAATCCATTCATCACTCTTCTTTATCCTTATCCAAACTCGTAGTCCCCCTCCTCGCCACCTGGTTCATGAGCTCCCTTTATGACACTCATGAGGAAGGTGAAGTCCAGTACTAGCAGTACCCGATGTCGGCCACCGGCGGTAGATTCCTTTGCTTCCGAGGCCGTGACAGGCACGACGGCACGTGGAACTCCTACTCCCTCGCCTGGCCCCAAGGCCTGCCTCGGAATGCGACGGTGATGGGAGGGATCTCGTTTATCTCGTACAACCACTACGATTATCACAACATCTGGCACAGACAGTCAGCGATGATGCCGTTCGTGGCGTGGCACGTGAAGAGTGAGTGCACCGCGACGGAGAGGTGGCTCCTCTACCACTGGGGCGAGCTGAGGACGAGCATGGCGCCGTGGGTGAGCTCGCTTCTGGAGGCCACATTCTTCGCCCTGGTGATGATCGAAGCTTTCGACAGCAAGGACGAATTGGACGAAGACGGCGGCGCTCTGGTTTGCTTCAAGAAAGCGGTGGTGATGAGGCACAACGAAGGGCGGATGTCGACGGTGAAGAGGATGCAGGTGTACGATCTGATGCAATGCAAAGCTCGGATGTACTGCAAAATAAAAAAAATCAAAAAAATGAGAGAAGGGAAGAGAAGTGGGTCCCACCGAAAATATAAAAAAATGAAAATTATTTGGGAGTAACAACATTTGAGAGGTGTTTGACGGAAGAGGTGATTTGCTCTATTTAACGCACGTTGGGGTGTGATATGCTCCGAACGTTACGTTAGGGTGCTATTTGCCATAGGGGCTTGCACCCTAAGGGCTTATTTGCTACTTTTCCCTATAATTAATGAGTTGTCTAGGGTGCATTTTCATTTTCTAGGAAGATGTGTCATACAAGAAGAGTCATTTATCATTCATCAACTTCAATTCAAGTGAATTCAAATTTTCAAGTTCCTCTAAATATTTTTTTCTCCCAAAATAGTCCCAACACAAATATTCTAATACCATAAATAAAAACATCATGCACAAAGGAAAAACCATAGTACCAAACCACTTCCTATAGGACCCTATAGGAAGTAAACATCCTTATATTTCTTAAATTGCATAATATATTTTTGTGTTTCAATAGTTCTTGCACAAATAATCAATGTACTTCGTGAACTCTCTTGTGTTTTTTAAACATGCAAATATCTACGTATTTTTTAATATTTACATAAAAACCTATATAATTTCTAAAACATGCACAATCAATGTTCTAAAAGTCGTTAGACGCTAGTCGGGCGGTGAAGGATGGACTAGCGCCTAGGCGGCTAGGCGAGAGTCTAGGCGGGGCCTAGACAGATTAGAACCACAAGCTTATTTTTACTATTTTTACATAATGTCATCAGTTATAAACTATATAAACACATATTATTCATAATTTTATTACTAAATTCATGATAAAAACATAAAATATGATAATTAATAGTCCAATTCATAAATTTCATGGCCCAATTTTCATAAGTATTGATTAGTTCACACTTAAAAACTAATTAAACTTTAATCCGGTCGATAATTAAGAAACCGCTAAGCGTCTAGGCGAATTTAGCATTAGTCGGGCGGTAGGATGCCGACTAGCGCCTAGGTGGGGACTAGTCGGACCTAGGCGGGGAGTTTTAGAACATTGTGCACAATGCACCCATGCATTTTTCTAAGATAATAGCAATAAATTAGTATACATTTTTAATTCGCGACAATGGTAATGGTAAATGCTCGGGCTAATTATTGGGCTTGTCAATAATAATAATAATAATAATAATAATAATAATAATAATAATAATAATAATAATAATAATAATAATAATAATAATACTCTATTGGATTTATTTAGATAGGCCTTATTTAGATAGGCCTACAAAATGATAGGGGAGTAAGCCCTCTAAGTTCAGTTACATGGATTTAGTAATATTGGACTGTTCCACAAGTAAAAATTGTAATCTAGATTTCTTTAAATATTCTGTCTTCATGTGCACCTTTAATCTATTCCATATTTACTCATCCCAAAATTCTGTAGCAGGTGCACTAATAACTAATTCACTTTGCATGAAATTCACTTTTTTTAATATTCAGATACGATATTCCCTTATTGGTAAATAGCTTTTGTACCCATTATTAATGCCATTGACATGACTATTATTTTTCAAAATCTGCTGATTTCTATTTATTTCCTTCACCTAACAATATTTTCTCTTACAAAAATTTCGGTATTTTCCACTTTTACTGCTAAGTAGAGAAACTAATATATTGGGCCTTTTTATTATAATTATTCTGTAAGTTTTAGGATAGCTGGGCTATATATTTCCTGCCTTTTGTTATCTTACTTTAGTTAGGGTTTTAATTATTTTATTTTAATTATTTTACAGTGATATATTTTAATATTTTGCTCATTAAATGATAATTTAAGTAATAATGATAATTTTTACTAACAAAGTAACAACTCAAAAATAATTTTTGATATTATGATTGGAAAGTAGTACTTATCAATTGACATGAAGAAATTTATTTCATATTAACGCTCTTTTCAGTCTTGACCAATCAGTGACATCCACGTCAGAAACAGCTGACCAATCAGATCTCTCCATAATGAGCCATCTGTGCACCGAACATACCGAATCAAAACCCCATCCAATAGTATTTTCTTTGACAAACCAGCCCCGACCATATAGTGCGGCCAAGCCTTTTGAAAGCAAAATAAATTACTTAACCCAATTAATCCATTTGGCCTACAATTCAAAAAGAAAGTCTCCCCGGACCGATGCAAGTGTTCCCCATTTTCTTTTACAAAAATTTCGGTATTTTTCAACTTTTACTGTTAAGTAGAGAAACTAATATATTGGGCCGTTTTATTTTAATTATTCTGTAAGTTTTAAGAGAGCTGGGCTATATATTTCCTTTAGGGTTATATGGGCCTTTTATTATCTTACTTTAGTTAGGGTTTTAATTATTTTATTTTAATTATTTTACAGAGTTGATATATTTTAATATTTTGCTCATTAAATGATACTTTAAGTGATAATGATAATTTTTTTTAACAAAGTAACAACTCAAAAATAATTTTTGATATTATGATTGGAAAGTACTTATCAAATTATATGAATAAATTTCTTTCATATTAACGCTCTTTCAGTCTTGACCAATCTGTCACACCCACGTCAGAAACAGCTGACCAATCAGATCTCTCCATAATGAGCCATCTATGCACCGAACACACCGAATCAAAACCCCATCCAATAGTATTGGCATGCATTGCCGTCGACTCTGACTCTCTCTCTCCCTCTCCCTCCCTCCCTCCTCTCAAAAAACATTGCCCCTTTCGGTATTTCTTCTGACGCTGAATCTCGCCTTCTTTAGGTATTTCTTCGAGCCTCTTTTTTTTCTTCTTTTTTTCTTTTTGCTGATGGCGTTGCGTTCATGATGATGAAGTGATTCTGCATTTTTTTAATTTTTGTTCACTCGTTGTTTTAGTTGAAATCGTGATCATGAGGTTCAGTTGAAGTAGAATAATGTATCAGCTAAAATCCTGATGCATTTCGCCCTATTTTCGTCAGTTTTGGGGAATTTCTGGAATTTGAGTTGTTCATGCTGGAATCCACTGTTCAACCATGCACTATGCTGCTGCTGTGGCTGAATTTTACTCAACACTGCATTTGCTAAATTGTTAGGGCATGGCTCCGGAGAGGGATAGGGAGAGGCTCAGTTTAGCCTTCAAGGCAATGAAGAGGTTGGGAATAAGAGCAGAAGATACAAAACCAGCCCTCAAACAACTTTACAAGTTGTTTAATGGGAATTGGGCTGCGATTGAAGAAGATAATTATAGGGTGCTGGCTGATACCATTTTTGAGTATCAAGAGGATAAGGTTTCTTTTTTGCTGTAAATTTTGTCATTATTTTGATGAATCTGCTGTTTTTTTATTGTAATTTTTTCCTAATCGGTGTGCTCTCCAAGCAGGAGGCTGAAGAGATGAATTTGGATGAGGTGCTGTCTTCTAAGGACAGGGGAAAAGGCATTGCTCGTACTGAACCGGATTCAAGTCCAAAGTCTGCCAATCGTGAGGGGAATGATCTCAATTCAAGTGATCATGGAAATGAGATAGTGTCATGGGAAAGGCCACGGCCACGCATCAATACTTCTACAGAATTAGCTAATTCTTCACATAATTGCACAGGTATCCCTGCATATTGAACAAAATTTCTCCTGTTTTTCTCGCCATTAGTATATATCCTACAACCTGAAATGTTATGTGAACCAGATTCAAGTCCAAAGTCTGCCAATGGTGAGGGGAATGAACTTGATTCAAGTGATCATGGAAATGAGATGGTGTCGAGGAAAAGGAGGCTCATCAATCATTCTTCAGAATTAGCTAATTCTTCCCATAATTGCACAGGTATCCCTGCATATTGAACCAAATTTCTCCTTTTTTTCTCGCCATTAGTATATATCCTACAACCTGAAATGTTATGTTTCTCCATGTTAAATTTGATTATAGAAAAGAATAAAAGAGAGAATTCATTCATAAACTGAAACTTGGTGGAACATTATAGAGTGCAGCTTATTTATATGTGTGATATAAGTTGAAACCTAAGCTAGAAAGTGCTGCACCTGCATTTCTTCTGTTTTTCTGCGTGCATTAGCTATATAAGTTGCTGCTGTTTTTCTTTTTCATAGCATCCTTGGGATAACCCGTTGCCGCGGTGTTGTCATTACTTGATTGCTGCTACTGTGTGCTCTCATAAATCAGCTGCTTCTTGTGTTAAATTCTACCCGAGTTATAAATTCTTCTTGCCATATATCTGCTGCCTAATTGAGTAGATTACCTGAGCAGGTGGTGCATATGAATCCCGATTTCCCCATATGTTGTTAGCTGTTCCCCTGCTCATGATTAAACTTATATACTGCTAAACCTACTACAATTCTTGATTCCCTAGTGTTTCCAACTTGCTGCTTTTTCTGCATTTTTGCATGCGTATTTGCTGAACTACTGGAGCTTTTGGAAGTGCTGTGGCATCAGATTTTTACCAACTCTTATGAACATATTCCACATATATTTTTAAATTATATTTAAATATATATGGACTAACGAAAGGTTTATAATAAAAAGTAGTAATTTGTGTGATGTTCAAACTATTTTATATATTTTCAGATCCTGCATGCCTTTGTCTCCGATGCATTTCATATTACCAATTTGATTTTGAATGAAGAAATTCAGGAGATTGCTGACATTAAAGAACAAAGAATTAGCTAATTCTTCCCATAATTACACAAGTATCCCTGCATTTTGGACCAAGTTTCTCTTGTTTTTCTCGCCATTAGTATATATATACTACAACCTGAAATGTTATGTTTCTCCATGTTAAATTTGATAATGAAAAAGAATAAAAGAGAGAATTCATTCATAAACTGAAACTTGGTGGAACATTACAGAGTGCAGCTTGTTTATATGAGTGAGATAACTTGAAACCTAAGCTAGAAACAAATCTCTCTAACCAACTTGAACAGGTGGCAACTTAAACTAATTAATCTATTATTACTTAGAGTTAGACTAATTGAATATAATACTCCACATATTGGTATAGAGGGCCTTGTCTAGCTGTGAACTGTGAATAGTGTTGTTAATATCTTGTTCATTGTTATTAGATTTCCTGAAATGTTGTTTCCTGAAATGTTGTTTTACATATTGGTGTAGAGGGCTCTGCCTTGCTGTGAACTTTAAAATTGTGTTGATGATGTCTAGTTCAAAGTTATTAGTAGATTTCTTGATATATTGGTCTAAAGTGCTCTGCCTCAGTATGAAAATATGAATGGTGGTGCTGAAATTGTTATTCAATGTAACTAGATACGAAGAAGGCACTCCACAGAGTTCGGGATATAACAAAGGGAACTGAGAAGGTCAAGATTTCCCTGGTTGATGAGAATGGCTACGACAATCTGCCCAAGTTTGTCTATTGTCCAGAGAATATCCCGTACGAATCTGCCAACGTGCATGTGGCGTTAGCTCGAATATCTGATGAGGACTGCTGCGTGGACTGCGAAGGGGACTGTCTTTCGTCCCCTTTGCCTTGTGCTTGTGCCGGTTCAACTGGGGGAGAGTTTGCCTACTCGACTGAGGGCTTGCTCACTCAGAGCTTCCTACATATGTGCACCTATTTGAAACAATCGCCAAATCTAGATCCGAACCATTTAGTGAAATGTGAGAATTGCCCTTTAGAGAGGGCCAAGGATTCACGCATGGAATGTCAAGGTCACGTGTTGAAGAAATTCATAAAGGAGTGTTGGAGGAAATGTGGCTGTGACATGATGTGTGGAAACAGAGTGGTCCAGCGTGGTATAACAAGGAAATTACAGGTTGGTATACTTGAAGAAGGGGTGAGGTTATTGTTTTTACTCCTTGCCTATTTACCTCTTAAGAATGATTATTGTAAATGTTGTGTTTCAGGTCTTTTCTACAAAGGAACGCAAAGGCTGGGGTTTAAGAGCGCTTGAAGAGTTGCCACAAGGGGCATTTGTTTGTGAATATGTTGGAGAGATTTTGACCAACATAGAGTTGTATGAGAGGAACTCTAGAAGGGGTGCTGATAATGGAAAGCATACCTATCCTGTGCTACTTGATGCCGATTGGTCTACAGAAAAGAATCTGAAAGATGAAGAAGCCCTCTGCTTGGATGCAACAAAGTATGGAAATGTTGCTAGGTTTATCAATCACCGGTGAGCTTCTCTAGTTGTGTATTTGCTACCATACATGCATCACTGATCATAGTTTGAGATATAGTAGTTCTTACCATATTATGAGAAGGTGTCAGTGTGGTTTGTTATGAAACTAACTGCTTATGAGCTGCTTTATCTTCTTCTTGAACCATTACATTAGAAGATGCTGCAGTTATATTGTGTACCTGCCTTCCATCTGTGAGCATGTTTATTTCTCTGTTTGCAGGTGCATTGATGCAAACTTGATCGAAGTTCCGGTGCAGGTGGAAACTCCTGATCGCCATTATTATCATGTAAGGAGATGAACCTTCTATTCTTTTTCAATGATTATGTAATTCAGGAATTGAATATCAAAATAGTAAAATAGTATACAAGCTCATAATCTTTTTTGCTTTGTTCAGCTTGCATTTTTCACCAACAGAAAAGTGGATGCTTTAGAAGAGCTTACTTGGGTGAGTAGCTAAAATGGTTTTCTTGTCACATTTTGATATAGCTGTTGGTTGATAGCAACTTGTTTTAGGTTGAATTCTACCAAGTATTTGGATGATGGATTTAAGATCTATAGTAGCACAACACTCATTAGTTGGATTCATTTTGGTTATGAAGCATTTCCGATATCCTCTCAAAATAAATCTTCATTTTAATGGAACCCCAGAATTTGACTGATGATTGAGCCTTTAAGCATCATATCATAGACTGCGAAAGCTGCCCTCAGAATTTTGATCCTTTACAATCTAGGAAGGCAGAAAACATTGGAGGGAAGATTTTGCTTCTTGTGTTCTTATCAGAACTTGACTTAGCTATCTATCCTCATTTTTTTGACAATTATGATGTAGTCATCTGCATTTACTAGTAACAATGCATGCTAATTTTGATATGCCATATATCTAAATTGTGTTTTATTCATCAGTAAGCAATCATCAGTTCCAATATCTGAATTGGTTCTGTTCTGTAAGGAAATTTCCTATGGTCTTAAGTTGATATGATGACTCCTCTATCGACTTGAATTAATCATTTTGGTACATATTACATTATTTGCAGGATTATGGGATCGATTTTGCCGACAAAGATCACCCTATCAAGGCTTTCAGGTGTTGTTGTGGAAGTCCTTTCTGTAGAGATACAAGGGAGCATAGATAGCATTTTTTTTCTTGAGTTCTATCTCCTAACTTTCCTATCACTTTCTGCTGAGGAATTTGGAAAAAAAAAGTAGCTAGGTATATAAAGGATGCACAGCTAACATGATTTCTAGGTATTGGTGTTAGTTTTCTGAATTCATCCCAAATTGGGAACTAAATCAAATTTTGATGATAGTATGAAGAGTGCTTTGAGACTATGTTAGAACTCAAAATTCTGTAATTTTATGCGGTTATAGTGACATGATGATTGGAATTTTTGGACATGGAAAAAGAATTTCTGCTAGGCATTTAGGTTATGTGATTTGAGTGTATTTACATTATGTGACAATTTTGTTTTTAATAATAACTCACAACAGGCGATTTGCTTTATAATTTCGTTAACTAAGATTACATAAATCTTGTTCGTTTGTTTTTCAATAAATTTGATGTGGGGTCCACAAAGTGACCCGATGTCTC
Organism: Mentha longifolia; assembly: GCA_001642375.2. Lineage (NCBI taxonomy): Eukaryota > Viridiplantae > Streptophyta > Magnoliopsida > Lamiales > Lamiaceae > Mentha > Mentha longifolia. The sequence continues at coordinate 31,688,596 of CM038118.1, read as the reverse complement.
TACTAACACAATTCAGTTCCACTAATGATGTCTTAATTAATCAATCATTGGTTAAATAAAACCATAATAATAAGCCAAACAAGCTCCCCTCTATTTCCAGCCGTAGATTAGAAAGTCAAAAGGCAAGCCAGTCAACGCAAACGAACGGCTGAGATCATTACACCAATTACCCTCACGCAAACATTCATCAACCAATAGTTCATTTTTTCGGAAGTCATTATTTCCAAACATAATCATTATTATCATGCAATTTGCTTCATGTGGAAAGTCAGCAGTGCACAAACACAAAGTATCTGCGTAAAAGTTTTGCTAATTCGCACGTTGGATTATCTCCACAATTATTGTTATCGTCAATTCTTCTTTTTCATTGACTACACATTCGGTTAGCCGCGCCGCAGCAGCCGATATTCCATCGAATTCTCACGCCCTCTCAAATCCCTAAAGGCTAAAGGTTCGTTTCTCATCTTTCTTGAATTTCGACCTCTGTTTTTCCAACCCACGTTGAAATCTGCGAATTTTCTTCCTTTTATCTGGTTTGATTCTATTTACTGCTGTCGATTTTCTTGAACTGATTTGGGTTTTGTCAAGAATAGTTAGATATATGCGTTTTTTCCCCTCTTTCTGCTATTAATTGCTATTTTATGGAGAAACCCTCTTTGAATTTGGGTGTATCGATGGTCTAGGTTTTGTGTTGTTGTGAACTTGTTTTACTGTGATGGAGCTGTTATTGTTATTATTTTGGAATTTCCAGAAAGATGGAACCTTTATTGCTGAATAAGGGAAATTAGGTAGTTTTCTTTATCAAACTGTTGAGGCTCTATTGTGGAAATTGGTCCTACTACAAAAGTCTTCGAAAATTGGTAATGAAAGTAGATAGTTTTAGGTCCATTTGTGGAGTTTGGAAGGGATTAGTTGGTGGATTTGGGGAAGTTTTGTTGATGATGAAAATACATGAAGATGGTGAGTAGTTATAGGTGACTGTCATGGTTTAAGCTTGCAGTTTCTTGTTATGTTTTATATGGAGTGGTACTTTTTGGACTTAACTTTTCTGTCATTTGTATCGACTTGTTTTAGTTCTACATCGCATATTAATAGCTTACTTATGTTCTTAAAGTTTGAACATCGACTTTTACCATTGTGTATTGTTGTTTAGTTTTATTGTATTGGAAGCCTTTGTAGATTGAGTAATTATAGGTGTCAGGTGACTGTCATTTAAGTTTGTAGTTTCTTGATATGTTTTATACGGGGTGGTACATTTTTGCCTTTAGTTTTTCTGTCATTTGTATAGACCTGTTTTAGTTCTACATCACATCTTAATAACGTACTTAAGTTCTTATAGTTCGAACATTGACTTTTACCATTGTGTATTGTTGTTTAGCTCAATTAGAACTGATGCTGGGCAATGTATAGTTTTATAGTATTGGAAGCCTTTGTAGATTGATTAATTAGATATGCAACGTAGGGGATTCTTCTTCTTTTACGTTCAGAGTTTTATCTAATCTATTTACACATTTGATCTGAATTCAATTGATAATCAATCAAGGATATGGAGGATAAAATATCTGTAATGGAAGAGATATTTGTGCTTTCAATTAGCTTTCCATTATATGATCAACAAGGTTATTCTATTTTAGGTTTCGTCTGGTTCTTATCTGTTTATGGAGAAAGTTGAGCATGGCCCCTGCATCAGTTAAGAAGGCATCTGGTAATTCCCAGTCATCTGGCATGGAAACTTCTAGAGCTATGGTGAAATCTTTGCACGTGCTTCCTTCCCCTTTAGAAGAAAAGTTTCCACAGCTTCCAGATTCGCCTCACGCATATTCTTCTGTTACGAGATGCCCCACTAGAATCCATTGTTCTCCTTCGACAATTTATTCCTCATCACCAAAAGATGGAGCTACGTTTTTGGCAAATCAAGATCCTTACTCAGTTATGCAATCTGCACAGTTGAATGGCTATGGCATGGAGAACAACGATGTTTCGTGGAATGAGATCCAGAACTTTCTAGACGCCCCCTTGAAAATTCCTCACGAAGAAGGCCAAATCAAGACATCTATGGATCTAATGGTAGAGGAAGACCATGGTAAGAAAACTAATTGGCAAGAATGGGCAGAACAGTTGATTACAGTTGATGATGATACGCTTGATTCAAACTGGAGTGATCTTCTTATTGATGGAACTCTACCTAACTCTGAGCCACAGGTTCCTTTCTCTATACCAATGCCTAGCATAGTCATATGCTTTCATACTTTCTGATGTTTACTTGAAATTTTGACCCTTTTTCTTTGTTTTTTTGTTGTTCTATGTTCATGCTTGTTTTCCGTCAATTTACACCATTTATACGTTTCTCCTTAGTGTTTGAAATTTTCTTCTATGTTGTTGAGCCCCCTTGTTCAAATTACTGCTCTGTCTAGACGTTTGTTTTATGCCATCACATTCATGTTAATGGTCTTGAATTCGTATCTATTTTCTGAACTAAACAACTTATACTTTAGTAATGGCTTGCAGCTGCTCGATCTGCAACCTAATTCATCTTCACCCCAGCTACAAACTCAGCAGCTGCAGATTCATCCTTTTTCCAGTGTAAATAACTGTCCAGCATTAGGCTCTCCTACTGCAGCTTCGAGTAAAGCACGAATGCGATGGACACCGGAACTTCATGAAGCTTTCGTTGATGCTGTGAATAAGCTTGGTGGAAGCGATAGTGAGCATCTGATTCTAACTAACTTTTAATTCATAATATATGATGATTATAACGAATTAATTTTAAATTCTCTTGAATTTGAAACTGAGCAGGAGCTACACCAAAGGGTGTTTTGAAGCTCATGAATGTTGAAGGTCTGACAATATATAATGTAAAAAGCCACTTACAGGTATGAGGGGATTTTTTTTCTTGAGATTCTGGGGTTTAAGGAATTCTTGGTCAATTTACTATGTTGTGGAATTTCAGAAATACAGAACAGCCAGGTATAAGCCAGAAGAGCCGGCAGAAGGTAGATATTGATTCTCATTTGTGTTTTTCATGTGAATATTGAAATAATGAATTTTCGTCATTTTGAATAGTGAGTTTCACTTTTATTCCATTTTATTTGCTGCATCTCTGATTATGATAGTCGCATTTTTCTTGGCACTTATACTCTTATACTCAAGTGTTGAAAATACTGTGATATCTGATTGCAATGACATATTTGGCATCTGAATAATAAATTGTGTTATGCTTTTCATGGACAGGAACTCCAGAAAAGAGGTTAAAGACTGCAAACGATATGACATCCCTCGACTTGAAAGCGTATCTCTCTCTCTCTCTCTCTCTCACACACACACACACACACACACACACACACACACACACACACACCAGAAGCCTATACAATATTCGCCCTTTCCCTTGTTCACTATGCTATACAGAAAAATGTTCGTTAATCACATAATGTGCTACTGTCTGTATATCAATAATGTTAAGCTTTGGGGACACGACAATTGTCAACCTGAAAATTTTCGAACTTCACAGTTTCTCCAATTCTGGATTATTAAGGTCCACCATGAAATGTTTACGTCTGAAATAATAACATTGATGGCAGAACTATGGGAATAACTGAAGCTCTCAGACTGCAGATGGAAGTACAGAAGCAACTACACGATCAACTTGAGGTACATAAAAAATGCTAATAAATCCCTTGAAATCCGAACAGTTTTTCCAGCTTTCATCAGTGTCTGATCGAGTCTAATGTGGCCAGAAAATCACTATTTCATTACTATCGAGTTCAATCTATAGTCGATACCCTATGTTTTCTGAGTTGAGTTATCTGTCATTTCTCCTTTTTAATGAGTTTATCACCAATTTAGATGGATATGGATTTAAAGATTAACTTGGATTAGTCATCTTTGGGTGAAAATATAGGATCAAGTGCTTATTAACTTCGCAAAAATGACATAATGTTGAATTCATGTCTCTTCAGATTCAAAGAAAACTGCAGATACGCATCGAAGAACAAGGGAAACGTCTCCAAGAGATGTTCGAGCAGCAACAAAAGCTGGAGGGAGGTAAAGGGAAAATCCCATCCTCAAACACAGAGAGACCTCAAATCCCAGCCAAAGAAACGCAGTTTTCCTCTGGTAAAGACAAGCCAGAATCATCAAAAATAGAGCATGCCTCCATTAAGGAGGGCGCGACTGATTTCTGCTTTACAGCAGATGAAGATCTGAGTAAGAAGGAAATTCCATCTGACAATGAACGAACCAAGGTTAGTGAGAAGGCCGAAATTGGATCGTTTCATGAATCATCCTGACATATACGCTTCTGAAAGAAGATGACTTGGGAATTCTTGATTCTGATGCTAACTAGAATAGCATGAAGATTTGTTTTGAAGAAACGGAATCTATTGTTTACTTGCATTTGTAGATATTTCATGCACTTTGTACTCACTGCAGTTTGAATGACGGTTTCCTTCATAAAATTCTTGAAAATGTTCTTGAAACTATATACAGATTAAAATCATAAATTCTTCTGGTTTGTAGAGAAAGGGGATTAAAGAGATATCAGTACTTGGTTTATATGTAATTGTAATTTGCACATATACATTGAAAGCTTGTTTTTTTTTTTTTTTTTTTTTTTTTTTTCCCCTTATAGTTTAGATTTAAATTACATATTCATCAATTTATTAAAAAAATAATTCTACTAATTTTTATGAAATATAATAAATTTACTTAAATTCATGAGTTTATTTTTATCAAATGTAGTTAATCAGAGAGTCAGAGACATACCAAGGCTTATTACTAATTGAATTATCCAAAAAAATATATATATAACTTGAAGCTTTTAATATTGTTAAAAAGGAAAAGGCGTGTACAAAACTGTTACCTTTTGATGACTAATATGCAAAACTAATCAATATCCTGAAAGATATAAAAAGGAAATCTATATATTAATGTGTAGACCCATCAAAAGTCAAAACTAAAGTACTAGCATAATGGAAAATAGTGTATTAACTTTTGAAAATCCAACTTTAGTCTTTCAGCCGATTTGAGCAAAAAGTTGATTTTTCAATTATCTGAAGAGCCGCGGAGAACGAAATAGAATAAATTATTTG